>PVKU01000987.1:0-360645 GCA_004027475.1 Anoura caudifer
CTGTTTTTTCCTACTCTAACAATAAGCATCTCAAATTGAAAATCAGAAAAATATTCCATTTACGGTTACAGAATTATAAAGTCTTAGGAAAATAACAATTATAGGCACCATGATGCCGTACACAATTGTAAGCACTTTGTATTAATTCAATCAATCCTTGCAATCCTATCTCTTGAGATAGATTACTATCATTATTCTTTAAAAAAATATTTTATTTATTTATTTTTAGAGAGAGGGAAAGGGAGGGAGAAAGAGAGGGAGAGAAACATAGATGTGTGGTTGCCTCTCAGGCACCTCCCACTGGGGACCCAGCCTGCAACCCAGGCATGGGCCCTGACTGGGAATTCAACCAGCGACTCTTTGATTCACAGGCCTGCACAGTCAATTCACTGAGCCATACCAGCCAGGGAACTATCATTATTCTTATTTTATGAAAGAGAACACAGGAACAGAAAGATTAAGTGATTTATCCCAGGTCAGTAGCTGGTAATGTGATAAGAGTTGGGATTGGAATTCTGGCAGCTTGGCATTGAGACTATCCTTGTAATCACTGTATTATAGTATGCAAAATTTTAAAAAATTGAGATATAGCCCTGGCTGGTGTAGCTCAATGGATTGAGTACAGGCTTGCGAACCAAAGAGTTGCTGGTTTGATTCCCAGTCAGGGCACATGCCTGGGTCGCAGGCCAGGTCCCCAGTAGGGGGCGTGTGAGAGGCAACCACGCAATGAAGTTTCTCTCCCTCTCTGTCTCCTTCCCTCCCTGTCTCTGTAAAAATAAATAAATAAATAAATTGAGATACAATTGACATATAACATTATATTCATTTCAGGTATACAACATGATTCAACATTTTTATGTATTACAAAATGATCACCACAATAAGTCTAGTTAACATCCATCACCACACGTAGTTACACATTTTTTTTTCTTGTGATGAGAACTTTTAATATCTACTCTTTTAGCAATGTTCAAATATACAGTACGGTGCCTTGGCTGGTGTAGCTCAGTGGATTGAGCACGGGTTGTGAACCAAAGGGTCGTGGTTTGATTCCCAGTCAGGGCATATGCCTGGGTTGCAGTCCGGGTCCTCAGTGGGGGCCACATGAGAGACAACCACACATGGATGTTTCTCTCCTCTTTCTCCTTCCCTTTCTCTAAAAACAAATAAATAAAACCTTAAAAAAATAAAATCTTTTGTTTTAACTTTTTTAAATTATATTTTATTGATTATGCTATTACAGTTGTCCCATTTCTCCCCCATCGTTCCCCTCCACCCTGCACACCCCCTCCCACCCACATCTCCCCCTTTAGTTCTTGTCCATGTGTCATAAGTTCTTTAGAGGGGGAAAAGGTACAGAGAATAAGTAGCATAGACAGTGGATAGAAACTAAAGAACTAAAAATAAAATCTTTAAAAAACAAATATACAGTACAGCATTAGCAACTATAGTCACCATGTTGTACATTATATGCCTACAACTTACTTTATAAATTTTATAGTATGTAAATTTAATCAAGAAACACACAGTACTCATATAAAGTTACACAATATTATCAAAAGACATAAAGCTAGATTGGGACAAACAGAAAATCAACCATTTCCTTGGGTGGGAAGATAAAATATAAAAAATTCAGTTCTTCAAAAATTAAAGTATGTATCAGTTAAAATAATTCCAATTACTATCTGATAAAAATAGTCAAGAAAAAATATTTTAAGAGAAAAAAATCAACAAATTTGCCTTTCCAAATATCAGAACGTACAATAAGGCCAGGTGGTCAAATCACTAGGTAAGGGGAAAAAAGTTGATCAGTGGAATAAATCAGGAATCCAAAACTAGGTATTTGTGTAGATGAGATCACAGTGATTCCAACTCCCTGGGAAAGGAAGGCTAACATAATAAATGTTCGTGGAACAACCGGGCGTCCTGAGCGCATGCTCTGTGCTAGGACTGGGCAGTATTCCAGTGGAGCAGTGAAGCCTGCTGCGTAAAGGCAGTTTCTCTTGCAGGACATTCACATCATCAAACTTGGAGGCAGTGTGAGACTAACTCGGGTACCAGAATGGGTTCTGCCTTATCCCTACTCCCTGACTTTCCATCTGCCTCCCCTTCTTGACTCCCTGCCCTGCTGACTCCAAGCTACAGCATTAGAAGCAGACAGCAGCCTTTCAGATTGTTTAACCAGCTCTTCCAATTGCATAATTGTGTAAGAGCAATTCCCTGTAACAAATCTCTTAATTGAAAAAAGAATGTGTGTGTATGTATATGCATGTCCTAATGGCCTGCTTCTCTGATCCAGCCCTTTATTATTGAGATATAATTGATATACAACACTGTGTAAGTTTGAGGTGCACAATGTGTCAATTTGATACATTTATATACTGCAGTATGATTACCACAATAGAGCTAACACCTCTATGACGTCACCTACTTGTCACTTCTTTTATGTGGTGAGAACGGCTTGACTGAGCCTTGACTGACACTAGATGAAGGACAAATAATCATTATCATCATTGCAACTTTCCTTTAGGCTTGAAATGTCTCAAAATAACATTGTTGGGGGAGAAAAATATGTACAAAGGACCTAATCGCAATAGAAGAACCAATCCAACTGGCTAACATGAAAATACGTTCAAATTCAGTTAGGGGCATGCAATTTAATGCAATAATGAGACAGCACTTTACATTCATGGTGGAAAACTGGGGCTCGAAGCCATTGGAAAACTCCGACTGCCAGTGTATCGTGTGCCCTCAGAGCTCCTTAAACCCCTCCCTCCCAGGGTTGAGGTACTGGTGTGTTCATACCAGTTCTCAGTGTTTGAGAGCTGCTCTGGGGGAGGCCGCTTTTGGTGACTATATGTTGGGGCCCAGCCAGTTGCCAAAGAAAAGCTGCAGGCCAAGGGGCTGGTGGCTGGAAGTCTGGCTGATGTGTGCCAACTGGTAAGGCCTGAGGAAATGGGGATGGCGGGGGCATCAAGAGCTCCTGTGCTGCTCAGACCCACTCAGGTCCTTCATCGAGTTCAGACTGTTACTGCTTCTTTAAGGTCACAATTTCTTAAAAGAGGAAGAGGGAGAAGAGGAGCAACAACTTATATACCGGGAGGGTTAGTGGGACAAGCTGCAATCCCCACTGCTGTGGTTGGTCCACTGAAATTCTTCATTTTCTTCCTCTACCACCCCCACCAGAGAGATGCCGGTCTAGGTGTCTCACCTGTGGGTAACCCAGACTTGCATTTCCTGTGCCCTCATTACTGGGCCTTTTTCAGACTGTGGTGGCTGCAGCTGTCCATCTGTGGATAGTGTATGAGGGGGCATGGAGTGCCGAGAAGCCCCCATGGATCCCATGCATCCCCGGCACGCAGCTACGTCCAGCCTGTTCTCATTGTGCAGAGCAGCCCTCACTCCTCATGATAATCAGGGTGAGTGACCCCGGCCAGGGTGGTCACTCCACCCTGAGCACGTGAGGCAGGAGGAGCCAGGCACAACTGCAGAGTATGGAGGACTCTACTCTGCAGACAGATGTAGAGTCTATGCGACCTTTCAACTTCTGCTCCCATTGCAAACAGAGTGGTCATTTCCATATTCTCCCATTTAAACTGCCAAGACTGAAAATTTGACAATTCTGGATTTCCAGGCCGGGCCACCCCATATGCCACTGACTTGAGTCATTTATCCAATCAGCTGAGGTCAGAGGGGCTGGGGGCCACAAAATAGAATTCTGGAGGTCTAGGGCTGCCTCAGTAGGGGTCTGCCCCCCTTAAAAAGGGCTGCAGGTATGGCTGGCACAACGTATGACATGTTTAGTAAAGGTATTGTAGGCCTAAGGGACAGCTTTTTGTCACCAGCCCTCCTAGTGATGTTGTTAGTTCATAGTTAACTTACAGCCTACTGAGCCGTTTCCTAACCTGTACAATAAGTGGGTTGGGTCCAAAATGCTTGATGACTGCCTCTCCCCTCAAACTTCTGTACATAATCTCTCTCCACCCCATCCTTTTGTTTATTTTTGAACCCAAAATTTCATTTATTTAAAAAGATTTTATTTATTTACTTTTAGACAGAGGAGAAAGGAGGGAGAAAGAGGGAGAGAAGCATCAATGTGTGTCCGCCTTGCGTGATGCCCACTGGGGACCTGGCCCGCAATCCAGGCATGTGCCCTGATCGGGTATCAACCTGGTGCCCTCCTGGTTCGCACACCAGTGCTTGATCCACTGAACCATACCAGCCAGGGCCCAAAATTTCATTTCATAAATGCTAGCCCTGCCTCAATGCCTGAATCTTAAGTTTCCCTTTTGGTGTATTTCATTTTGTTGGGTTTTTTTTTGTTTGTTTGTTTTTTAATAGCTTTGTGCCATCAGCATCTATGAATGTGCCTTTGGTGTCACCATTCAAGACAGGACCAAAGAGAAGCCTGGGGCAAGCCACTGGAGACCTGCCTACTGGCACGCTTTGGTTTCTGTGATCAAAGGGATGCAGCTCTCCTTCCTAGCACCGGGAGCTGGCTCCCGGTTCTCCTTCTTGACTCTGAAGCTACCGAGACTTTTAACGATGCTTTTGCTAAAATCTATACCTACTGTATCTCCAGCAATCACATCCTTGACTTATGTCAGATATTGTTGAGACAATCCCATATTTTAGATAGAAATTTGTGACTTGCCCAAAGTCACATACTGTGGCCAGGGCTGGCTTCTTAATCCATAATATAGTGTTCTTTCCTTTCCATCGTACTACTTCTATAGTTCAGGAAACGCATCCACTGCTGCTATAATAAATTACTACACATTTAGTGGCTAAAGGAACCTATAAGCTACTCACATCCCAGTCCTGTGGGTGAGAAGTCTGACAGAGGCCTCACTGGGCTAAAGTCAAGGTGTCGGCAGGGCTTTCTGGAGGCTCAAGGGGAAAATGTTTCCTTGCCTTTTCCAGTTTCTGTAGGCTGTCTGCATTCCTTGGCTCATGGTTCCTTCCTCTACCCTCAAAGCCAGCAACTTGGGTGGAGTCCTCAAGTCGAATCTCTCTGCCCCTTCTTCCAAGGTCAAAGCTCTTTCTTCCCTGTCCCTGAAAGCTTCTCCCTAGTGAGGAGACTCATGTGACTAGACTCGGCCTGCCAGGACAAGAGAGGACGCTCTCTCCGCCTCAAGGTTCTTCATTTAACCAAATTCACTTTTTAGCAGGTGAAGTAACATATTCACAGGTTCTGGGAACTAGGGTGCGAACATTTGGAGGAGGCCATTATTCTGCCTACCACGCCCTATCTGTAGATTCAGGCCCCCTGGAACCAGGGCGTTCAGGTGATAAAGACCGATGGAGCCCAGCTTGCAGGGTACTGGGGGACCTCCTGGACTTTCTGATGTTGGCTGCACTTCACCTGTTTATCCAGATGACTCCCTTAACCCAGCAAATTGTTTTTTAAAAAATAAATTTTACTTACTGATTTTGGAGAGAGAGAGAGGAATATTGATTGGTTGTTCCACTTATTCATGCATTTGTTGGTTGATTCTTGTATGTACCCTGACTGGGGATGGAACCTACAACCTTGGTGTATTGGCACACAATAACCAACTGAGCTACCCGGCCACGGTTAACACAGCAAATTCTTTCCTCAGATGCCCTCACAGCTGGGCTCCCTCCTCCTGTCACCTTAGCCACCCATTCCCTGGGACAAGCAGCAGAGGTCAGGAGAAGGCAAGAAATGGGCTTTGGTATTTATCCTCTAGGGTCACAGGTGATATTATTGTCCTGGAGAAGCTACACAGCACTGGCCCTTCAGCTCTCTGAGGGCCTTTTTTTTCATTGCTTGTAGAGAGAGAGGAAGGGGGAGAGAGAGAAAAAAAACACTGACGTGAGACAGCAACGTCAACTGGTTGCCTCCCATATGTGGCAGGACCACAGATCAAACCCACATCCTAGGCATGTGCCCTGACCAGGAAATGAACCCATAACCTGTTGGTTACAGGATGACATTCCAACCAACTGAACCACACCAGCCAGGGGACCCCTCAGTTCTTAAAAGCTCCAGGTGTTCCTGACATGTGGGCAGGTGAGGTGCAGCTCGAAGTGACAGGCACTGTTTCTGATGCCCAGTTTTGAAAGGTAATGGGCATCAATACTGCACAGACCCCACCTGACACACACGGGGAAGGGGAAAGACCCCGTTGTCATCTCTGTCTACAAAAGAAGGCCATGAGACAGTCTAGGGTGGGAGGGAACGCAGACGGTTGTAAGGAGATGTATAACAATCACCAAAAGAGCTGAAGAGGAGAGGGAAACAGGCCAAACCACCATGGTTGTGCAGTTTGGCAAACCCCGGGTCCACTGGGCACCCTCCCTTCTGAAGCCTGCTGATTGATTCTTTTTTGAGCACATACTGGAAGCTTGACTTTGGCATTTTACCTGGCATCCAACCCATGTTGACTTGCATTTGGTTCTGAAAACTGGGATATTGCCTACGGTTTAACATATTCCTGCAATCGGTTTATACACATGCTGCCCCTGCCCCTGCCCGCCACAGGCACAAGTACCCTGGCCACCCCCTCCCACCCCTGCTGCCAGCTGCACCATACTCCCACTCAAGTCTCACAGGCCTCTGAGGCCCCCAGGGAGTCGCCAGCACACAGCCGTCTCTTATCTGACTGGGTGCCTGGGGGAGGGGACTGGGTTGTTGGAAACTTTAATCAAGCAGGGACAGTTAACAGCTGCAGGGACACCTCAGGAAACAGTGAACCATAAAAAAGGAAGTATTTGTAGAACCTGTCCCCCTTACCTTTTAAGACTTTTCTGAAAATGACCAGACATTCCCTGCCATGGAGAAAAATACCAGCTATCAAGGACACCCTTTAGCCCACAGAATCCTTCGCGCTTAATCCTCGGGGCAGGCTTGGATGCTCACCTCACACAGACTTCCCTAAGGGACCACAAAGACCTGGGGTTGTGGGAGGTGCGCTCACACACACAGACACCTCCACCTGCCTCTCCTGGAGGCACTCCTCAGGTGACAAACGTGCATGTCTGCATCTGTGGGCGCTTTGTCTGGGGCAGGCTGGGTGCTGCTAGGCAGAGCTCTCCACAGACCCACAGGCCATCACAGTGCTCCTCCACACCCCACTAATTAGCATGTGGTGAGGCCCTCTTTTTCTCCTCCTCCCTGTTCCCCCCTGCAGCTGCAGGGGTGTGTTTCTGAGGGGGCGGATGTCACCCACTAGGGGTGGTTTTTCCTACCCCATCCTGCCCCAGCTTCTTCCCACCCCCAGAAGGAGGCCCCTGTGGGATTACATTCCAGGTCACATCCTGGTAAGAGAATCAGGGAGCACCTGTGAACTGCTGCTCAGTAGCCACCTTCTTCCTCCTGTTTCCCTCTCCTCCATCAGCAAGGCCCTCATCATTGATAAGGGCCTCTCAGCCCCTGGTCTTCCCCTGTGAGCACCCTTTTTTCCTCAGGGCTGGGTATAAAGGCACACTACTGGGAACTTTCTTACTAGTAAAGTAAGAAAGAAACCAAAACCAAACCAAGAAAATATCAAAACCTCAGCTGCTCCAGAGTCTCCATGCCCAGCACTCAGCCCCTGCTTCATTGCTTTGCCTCCCTCCTGTTGTCTAAGAGGCTGCAGGCTTTCTTCATCTGTCTGCAACTCCTTTGCCTGCCTGCTCCCTCAAAACCCCCCTCCCCTGCAAGGGTACATGAGTAGTCAGTGCTGCAGGCTTTTCCAAAGGTGCACATGTTGGGGTTGCCTTCATCCTCACCCCCAGCCCAGGCCTATACCAGAGCCTCTGTTTCTTGGGACTCAGCTTGCTAGATCCAGCTCAGAGGTTGGGACACAGGAGACTCCATGAGTCCAGCAGGGGCAGGATAGGACCCGGAAGGGGTTGACTGGCCACAGTGATCTGTAGGACAACAAGGGTAGAAGTGGCCAGGGAAAGTCTGTGAAAAGGAAGCTGGGGGTGTTTACATAGGAGACACAGTGTGGTCCCAGATTCTCTGCGTCCCACAAAGGCTGCAGTTCCCAGGAAGGGCTTTGGAGTGAGACTTCCTGCTTATGGGATCCTCGGCAACTCTGTGGACCTAACAGCAGGAGGAGAGCTGGGTCCACCCTGAAAGCCCCTAAACTGATGGGGAGATGAGCCCACAAAATCAGACACCCTTTTCTGAGAACTAGTACCCGCTGGAAACCCCAGGATAGCAAGGAGCTAGGGCTCTACACTACAACCCCCCAATCTGATGGGGAGGATGAAACTCCCCCTCACAACCTCCAAGCAATGACTGAGGAGATCCTCTGGGGTCAGTGGGGCACAAAAGAGCTCTGATTACACAGGGAAAGCCTGTGGAAGAGGCAGCCAGGAGAGGGGCCACGGGGCAGAGCAGGGCAGAGGATGGACATTTGGAGCCCAGCTCTGCCAAAGTGAGTCCGGGACACATGAGGCAGAACACAGAGAACACAGAGACAGGCCTGAGTAGTGGTTCTGTGCCACCGCCCTGCCCCCCGCCCCCACCCACCCAGCCCAGATCCCCATGCTCTGGACCTCAGTTTCCCCTCCCCTGACCCTCTGGCCAGTGCCCAGGATGCCATCCGCTTCACTGAACCCATCTGTCTTGACACTTGCTCACATCTTCCTCTTTTGTGACTAGAAGTCACAGGACAGAGCACTAAGCCGTACAGTCAGAGAGGAAACACAGAGCCTAAGAGTGTGGACGGGACAGAAGGGAGAGTGGCGAGGGGAGACTGGTGGGGCAGAGGTCCCCAGGACCATGGCTGAGTCTGTCACCTATGCGGACCTGCGGTTTGTGAAGGCTCCTCTGAAGAAGAGAATCTCCAGCCATTTAGGGCAGGGTAAGGGTGGAGGAGGGATCTCCTGGATTCTGAGTCCCCAGCCCCTTCATGACCCCACCCCACCCCACCCCACAGATCCCCAAATCCAACTCCTACCTTGGTCCCTTTTCTCTCCTCTACAGATCCAGAGGCTGACGATGATGGGGAACTCACCTATGAGAATGTCCAAGTGCCCCCAATCTCAGGGGGAGCCTCAAGCCTGGCTTCCTCTGGACCAGGAGACAAAGCTGGTATGGAGAGCCCAGGGGATGTGTGTTTGGAGGGGCGCCGTGTCTTGAGCTGGGGTGTCCACAGCATTCTTGGGAGGATGATACCCTTGGGAAAAGGAGGGAAGTTCTTAGGAAAAAGAATGAGCACTGCATAAAGGGCAGCCAGGAGAGGAGTAAAGCTCCCAGGGGCAAGGTGGATCCCAGTGGAGACGCAGAGATTGGGAGGGATCAGGGCAGCCCTGTGGGGAGATGAGTTCGAATGGGAAGTGGGGAGTGAGAGGAGGGGGGTAAGACAGGGTAGCTAAAGGGATGAGAGAGAAGATTCCTGGGAGAGGGTTTGGGGCAGGCAGAGAAGGGACCAGCGGAAAAGATAAAGGGAGACTTTGGAGGACAAGGAGAGGGTCCCGGTGGGGTGGGGAGCGGAAGATAAGACTCTGGAGGGACAGGAGAAAATCCCGGGGAGCTGAGGAACTCCGGAGAGCGCTAAGGGAGACCTGGAGCAGTACGCTAAGCACTCAGGCGCAGCGCGGTGGAGGCGGTGGGTGGCCGCAGTGGGAGAAGGGGCATTTCCCGGGGCTTCCCATTTCTAACTGGACTCGCTCCCCGCGCGCAGGTATTCAGTCAGAGCCTCCAACTGCGTCCTGGAGCCCCGTGACGTCACCAGCAGCCCGGCGCCTCCGGGTCTGTGAGTACCACGCCCTCCCTGCACCAGGCGCCGCTGGCGGCGGGGCTCCGGCACAGGCTTGCGGGGCGGGGCGGGGTGGGGCGGGGCCTCGGGCTTGGAGGCCTCGCCCACTGCGCAGACCCCACGGGGTCCTTCAGGGCTGCGGGCGGGGCAACGTGCTGAACCTCTCCAATCTGCAGCCCACCGCCAGACGCAGGTGGTGCTGGGCCCCGTGGTGTGTGGGTTTGGTTCCTGGGTCCCCGCGACCCCCTTCTCTGCCCATTTCACCCCCATCTTTCCGAGGTGTCGACCCAGATCCTCTCCCCACTCCCTATTTAGGATGGTCCTCACTCACATAACGTCCTGCTTCAGTCTGAGTCGAGATTTGGTGCCTCCTCCTAACAAGTAGTGCCTTCAGTCCTTAACCAATAACAATTCCCACTCCTTCTTCTGGACCGTCTTCCCTGCGCTACTCGCAGAGCTACTCGTTGCCCAGCAAAACCACTCGTTGCCCAGCAAAACCCACCATGCCTGCACCGTATCCTCTGAGGGAGGCTCTTTCCCGTGACCCCTCCCCTCACCCCTGTTTCTAAGCTTGTTGCCAGGACTCACTGCCCCGCTTGCCACTTATCTCCCTAAGGCCGTTCAGCCTTCTCGAAATACCTCCTGGGCCTGCTCCTCGCCTGCCTGCTGTTAGGGATGGCAGCTGTCTCCCTGGGAGTGCGCTGTGAGTATGGCTCCCCCCCATTTTCCACTTATCCTAAACGACTTTCTCTCAAAGAACTTTCTCCCTTACTCTCCCCAACAACTTGCCTTCCTCAGTGGGGGCCAGAGTTACTATCACCACATCCTTAATTTTTGGTCTGGTTTCCAACCAGGTCTCTTTTAGAGCACCGTGTCTTCCTAAATTAACCTCATCTAATCCTGTACCTCCTTAAGGTTTAGGCAGTCAGAGCTTATATTTCAGCCTGGGATGCAAAATTGCAAAAAGCAGAAAAAGGATTGACGCTGAAGTCTCAGGGCACCAGGGCACAGCTGAAGACGATGTCATCCAAATCTCTTTTTATGGCCAAACAGATCTGCAGGTGTCTCAGCAGCTCCAGCACGTGAACAGGGTTCTGGAAGCTACTAACAGCAGTCTGAGGCAGCAGCTCCGCCTGAAGATCACCCAGCTGGGGCAGAGGGAACAGGATCTGCAGGGGTCCAGGAAGGAGCTGGCCCAGAGTCGGGAAGCACTAGAGGTGGAACAGAGGGATTGCCAGGCTGTCAAGGAGCAGTTACAGGCCTGCCAGTCTGACAGCAAGGCAACAAATGAGAACTTGGAAAGGGAGAAGGAGCAGAGGAGGATGCTGGAGGAGAGGCTGAATAGCATGAGGGCCACACTGTTACCCTTCTTCACAGGCCAACAAGGTATGTGCTCTAGGAGAGGAGAGAGGGCAGGGTCTGCTGTAAGGGATGGGTTGAAGTGAGGAGATGCTGGTGGCAGGGGTGCAGGGGCCTATCAGGGGGCTGTTGAGTTGTTGGGGTAATGAACCAGAGCGGTGGCTGACATGAGCTATGCAGCCTTAGCCAAGAGGGAGAAGGATCAAGCGGCATACTGGATTTAGGGGGTCTCACCCAGCTCTAAGGCAGATCTGTGGGGGAGAGGAGGGCAGCAGCCAGCAAGGCAAACCACACTGTCCAAAGCAGCAAACTCCAGTCACATCTGGCTTGATGTCAGTGTCAAGGATCCAGGAACCCCTTGAATTTGGATGTGAGGTAGATTGTTTGTATCTATATCCTAAGGAGAGGGTCTATGAGTTTAATTAGCTTTCACTATGTATGAGAGTCCCCAAAAGACTAAAATTTGCTGATTGACAAGGTGCAGTCTGGTGGTGGATGAGGCAGCTGAAGCTCTCAAGTGTGGGTGACACAGGAGGTGGGAGGGGAAGGGAACTGGGGTGAACTCTTCCTCCAGCCAGGATGTGGGGATGGTGGAGACGGACACATCAAAGGTGAGGGGCTACGGCAAAGCAGGCTGAGGTTGGAGGCAGGCTGCCAGGCCCAGGAGGACTGGTTGTTCATGGGCTGGTTATCTGTGGTCGATGTGGGGCTCAGCATAGCTCAGTGGCCATCTGGATGCTCCCCCAACGCTTAAGACAGCGAGATTATGTGCAAACACCTCCAGCCCCTGCTTTTTTACTTTCTTATTCTCTGTGACCCTCAGTTCCATACCAGTGCCACCCCCACTCCCGCAGCTGCACCCTAGAGCTCAGCATCCCAAACTGCTCTTCCCCTGGAAGGGTGGTTTCAGGGCTCCACTCTGACCACCGCTCCAGGCTCTTCCCACACTTCTGCAACCTCACTGAGGTCTCCACCCCACTGACTCCCCTGCTTCCTCCCTTCCAGCGGCTGTCACCTGTCCTCACTTCTCTCTCTACCCATCTTGCCCTCAGGGGTCCATCACTGTGACCACTCACTCCTTTGTTCTACCACCCTCTTGGTGCACCTGACTGGCAGTATCTGAACTCTGGATGAACTCAACTGTCCACCTTGCCCATGCCCACAGCCAAGTGCGATCATTCTGCTTGGTGCCACTGAAACTCCAGTTTCGACCTCAGCTGGGGCCCCAGCACTGCCTGGTTGCCTTGCTGTCCATAATGACTCCTCACCCTACTACCCTCTCTCTTGCTGTCTGCAGATGCCCTTCTCCATCAGAGAGCAGTTCCCTCCGTTTCCCCTCACCAAGTCTGGATACCCATTTACACTTTCGCCCAGCCCCATCCCTTGGAAGGATAACAGCAACAGCTTGCTGGACGTTTTTTCCTGAGCATCCCCCACACCCCTGTTCCACACTTCATACTGCAGCCAGGGTAGCCCTTTAAAAACAAAAATTTGATCTTGCCATCCCAGTGCAGAGCATGTCATTCCAGTTAGTTAATCAGAAGTTACAGAATACATTATATGTCCAGCACTGTGCCCAGGCACTTGGGATGTAGCCAGTCATCAAAATTCCTATGCGTAGAATCCTACCTTGACCTTCTTTTGTAATATAAAAACAAAAAAATGCTTAACATGGCTTTCAAGGCCCTTGCCTACCTTTCAGCATGCCACTTCATCTCTCGCCCTTTTCTATTTGGCCACACCAACTTCTTTTTATTCCTTTAAATTACTGGTCTACAAGGTGCAGTCTGGTGGTGGGGCGAGGAGAAAATCTCAAGCAATGGAAAGAGGTGGGTTGGGATCAGGAGCACAGACTGAGGTGTGGGATGTTAAAGAGGGGTGTTTATTTCTTATGCTCAGGAAAAGAGAACGAAGAGAAATTTTGAGGTGGAGGGGAGAGAAATAGAGTTTCCATCAAGTGCTTGGCGATTTCAGCAAAATAGGGACCAAGGTTGTCTACTTGTGGGGGAGTGGAGAGGGAAGGAGGTGGCTCTCAGCTTGAGTGTGGGGAAGTTTTCAGTATGCAGTGTGGGATGCTTTAGAGAGCTAAGGAGGTGAACGAGAGTCCTTTGGAACACTTATGGGGGCCCAGGTGAGGTTAGCCAAAACAGCGGGGACAGGGGCGGTACTGTTATTGTTCAGAAATTGGGGACAATACCATCACCCCTATTAAAATAAACCTCCCAGATTGTTAAGGAGTAAAGTTGTTGAATGTTAAAGGCCTTTACTAAGTATACACAGGCTTGGCATTTCCAGAAAGATTGCTAAGATCAAGGACCAGAAATCAGTGACGGAGCTGAGATTAGACCTAGGGGAGCCGTGTTAGCAACTAGATTGCTGAGCAGTCACTTCCATTCCAAGTGTTGAGATCTCCCTTCTGGGTCTGGGCTGTGCTGTCACACTCTTTCTGTTTTTTTAGACACCTGCTGTCCCCTGGGATGGACACTGATGGAGAAGAAATGCTTTCACATCTCACCTATTAAGAGAAGTTGGGAGCTTAGCAAAGACTATTGTAATACTCTGTCCTCCAGCCTGGCCACAGTTAGTGCTTATTATTCAGTAAGCACACCTTTATTTACAGGCTTTCATGGGTGCTTTTAGGTGAAGGGACACACGTTGTCAGGAGTGGCAGTGCCCACACAGCATACATGCCGTGGCATGCATTCCTTTTCCATGCAGCCGCTCAGCACAGTGCTCCAGGAGGCCCCTACTGATTAGCGCTGGCATGAGCATTGGCTTCTGAACCATCTTTACTTTTACCTGTTTCTCCGTTCAGCTTTCTGGCCAGCAGTCTGGGCTGACAGATTCTTTGACTGTCATGACCCCTCAGGCAGAGAGGCCCCAGACCTGGTGGGCTGGACTGTTGGGACTGTGTCCTTGGGACCACAGCAGCCCACAGAATGACTCCCCTCCAAAGGTTGGTGGAAGTTCTTATTCCCCCTGAGGGGAACTGAAGGCTGAGTCTGCATCTTCATGG
The DNA here is from genome assembly GCA_004027475.1 of Anoura caudifer. Classification (NCBI taxonomy): domain Eukaryota; kingdom Metazoa; phylum Chordata; class Mammalia; order Chiroptera; family Phyllostomidae; genus Anoura; species Anoura caudifer. The sequence continues at coordinate 14,095 of PVKU01000987.1, forward strand.
TGGCACTTGGAGGGTGTGGGGACAGGTCACTGATGAGCTGTGTCACGCACTGAAGATGGGCATGGCCCTCTCATCAAGCTTCTAGGTCTCCCTAGAGTACTCATTTTCTTCCATCAGCCCAGGTCCCCTATTTCACACCCTCACCCCCATTCCACTGCTGCTCCTTACTCCCCCCACACCTTGGTGTCTCTGAACCTCCCCCCAGGGTTTTTACTATCAGCAGAGCACTTTATCTAAGCTGTTGGAAAACGTTCATCAGCCTTATTCATATTGGATTGACAGCATGGTGAAGAACCAGAGGTGGAGCGATGGTAAAAGAGGCCATGGGTGAGTTTGTTAGTACTTCCAGGTGTCGTCAACCTCATAGTCCCTTCATAAAGATGTAGTAATGAGATTTCCCTTTAGCTCCTGCCCCCAAACCTTTCACAAATCAATATTATAATTGCCTACTTGTCCATTTCCACTATGGACAAGCAGGACATTCTTATTCTCTATTTTATTCCTATGCCTAGCAGTCCCTGGCACATGCTTTTATTTTTATTCATTAGGAGGTTGGAACCTATGTCCTCTTTCTCTCAGGAGAAGGTAGGGCTTCATAGGTTAGACCCCAGGGACCCTGAAACAGGATGGTCACCTCCTATGTTCCTAAATGAAGTTTCCAGTTTTAAGACCTTGGGTGACTTTTCCCTCCCCTGGCCCTGAAGCCTTTTCAGGTTGGAGTTTAGACATCTGTCCCTGAAACATACCCAGACATTGCCTTAGGTGGGTAGGCCGAGTTAGGCCTTGGGCTAGGTTTTATGTAGGGCAAGGGGAGAGGAGGGATGGAAGGGAGGGGCCAGAGCCTATCTCAGTTCTGTTTCTTTACTCTTTAGGTATTCTCAAAGCCAACAATGTCCCAGGATACCAGACAAGATGAGATACAGTTGGTTAGGATACCAGGATTGTACTGATTCTCTAGCCTGCATCTGTGAGAGGGAAGTTCTTAGGTGCCCAGATCAGTACTGAGCTGAGTAAGTGTGCACGATGGGACTGAGGCATGGGAACCTGGGGGGACAGAGACTCAGCTGGTTGGGGGGTGGGGGGAAACTTGTTCCTGGGAGTGGGTCATGCCCACAGCCTCCAGGAGCTTGGCATGCTTATATAATAAGGGGCCATGGCACAGGGAGATGGGGAGGGAAGGCCTGGGACTGATAGGAGGCCAGTGACGCAGCTGACCTGGGAGCTGGGGAGGAGTAGGGGTGAACTGGATGAGGGTTCTTAGTGACACTCAACTGCAGAGCTAATTGATAACTTTGCTCTTCCAGATACTCATGCCAGCAAGAGCCTTTGCCCCTCATCCCTAACTTGCAGCCCTGGGTCCTGTGATGATCTCCTTCCAGTGTTCCCTGGCTCTGTGGGGACAGTGCCCGGACAAAGACTGATGTAGCCCTACACTTCCAGGCAGCCTGCTGCTTGCCTGAAATCCTGCCCCAGAAACTGGACTGTTCCTGGGAAAAGGGTGCAGAAACCTCTGGAAGAGATTTTGTCCTCCCCAAGAACCTCCCATAGTGGAATTGGGGGGGTTGGGGGAGGAGGGCGCATGGCCTGAGTGGATAGGGGCAGCCCGGAGCCAGCCAGGCAGTTTTATTGAAATATTTTTAAATAATTCGCATGTGTTAGTCTTGTGTGTCAGCAATGTTCTGTGACCCCCACGGGAGAGCAAGCCCAGGGGCTGGATAGGAAATGTATGTCCCTCGAGTCCATGCTGAGGTTCCCCTATACGGAGGAGCTGGTCAGCCCTTCTGGGGCTGGCACTGTCCAGCACGTGCGCTGTCCTCACAGGGCATCCTGAAGGCCAGCATTGGAGGCCCCACTGCTAAGAGCGTGCCCCAGGCAGCTGAAGGCTGGGTGTGGGTGGCTTGGCATGGTGCCCTCGGTGGCAGAGGAGACTGCCCGCCTCACAGTTCAGGTTGCGGTAGCGGGCAACAGCTGGTGTGGGGCGGGGGCACATGGACAAGAAGCCAAAGCTGAAGGGGCCCAGGCAGCAGCCCGGGCAGGGTAGTCCCTCGTCGGGCTCCCGAGGAGCTGAAGGGGGTGGCGAGGGTTCTGTCCGCTCCAGAGCCGCTGCCCGGGGCAGGCTATGCTGGGCCCGGTTCCAGGGCTCCCCAGCCCAGCCCTGTGGGGAGTTCACCACCACAGCTGGGGGGTTGTTGTTAAGGGGAGGTCCTGATCTAGGGGACCAGGGCTGGGAGGCTGACGAACAAGTGCTGATGAAGTTGTCTGTGGCCACGGCCAGGGGCAACTGGAGAGCTGGTCCTGGGGGTTCTGGCTCAGGGCTACTGCCCTCACACTCCATCCTCTCTTCAGCTGAGGGGCCCACAGCGGGGGGGCCAGGACCTGGCAGTACTGTCTCCATACGTCGGGGGAGCTCAGGGGATGAAGGTAACGAGCGGCAGCGACGGGCAGGTGTCCCGGGCTGGAGTAGGGTCTCAGGAGTGGTCACCAGGGGCAGCTGGGTGGGGAGCAGTGGTGATGGAGGCACAAGGGGCAGGGGAGCGACTGGCTTGCTAGGTGTGTCCAGGAGCTTGATCTTGCCACCCCTGAGGTCTTCCCGTAGTGAGAAGGGGTTGACTCGAGTCAGACTGTCCCCCCAGTTGGGGGGTGATTCTGGTGATGGAGGCAGGAAGAGGTCTGACCGGCTTCGGGAGAGCCGGGGGTCTGGCCTGGGAAGTGTGGCAGAGGGACCCCCTCTTGGAACAGACCCTGTGGACGGAGAAGTCTGTGATCACTGTTCTCAGCACTGATAGCTTCTTGGAGGTCTCATTATTCGCCAGGAGGCTGGTGGGGCCAGAGCTTACAGAAGGGAGCCTGACAGCGTGCTTTGGAAAGGGAGAGAGATCACCTCCAGACACTTTTTCCCTTTTTCCTTCTTTCAGGCTCTAGAATTAGAAAACTATCTTCTTTGAGATGTCCTCTCACCCCATCTCCATCCCCATCCTTCTCAACTAATAAATATTCTTAGCCTCCCCCAGATAGTTCCCTGAGCTCTAAGGCAAAAGGACTCCAGTTAGGTCAAGGTCATGCTCACTTACCCTGATTGTGTGTCAGGGGAGCCCTGGTGAGGGGGGCTGGCTCAGACAGTTGCTCTAGGATCCATTCCAGGTGATGGGTGATTTCGGTGAAGGGTGCACGAGCGCTAGGTTCCATCTGATGGGTAGAGACAGGGGCAGCTTCACTCAATACTCCTAAAGTGGGTCCCTGAGTTCTCCTCCCATCACCTGGGACAGGATAGCCTCAGCACCTGATGGGTATACCGGGAGAGGGGCAGGGAGGGTGGGGCTCTTACACTGCAGCAGTGGATGGCCAGCAGCAGGAAAGGCAGTGGGCAGTCATCCCCTACCAGGGTCCGGAAAGCAGGCACATCCAGGCCAAAGTCCTGCAGGGGCATAAAGAAAGGGCCCCTAAGTCAGTGTTCCTCAGGTTCCCCTTTGGCCTCCCAATCAGGACCTCAAGCCCCAGGGAACCCTTCTTGGCTATAAGTTGCCCAGTCTGGAGTCCCTCCTGTTCAAACCTGGAGACATCATTCACCTCGGTACGGGGTAGGTAGTCAGGGTCCGCAGGTACTCGTGCAATGAGCTCACAGAGGATAATCCCAAAGGCAAAGACATCAGCCTGGGGATAGGAGATAATGTCAAGGAACTGGCAGTTTTCATGCCACAATTCTGTTAGAATGCATCCAAATTTATGGGGGGTCTTTTTTTTAATTTAGATTATTTATTTATCTTTAGAGGGGACTGGTAGGACAGAGGGAGAGGGAGAGAAATATCAATGTATGGTTGCTTCTCGTGTGTCTCCTGCTGGGAACTGGCCTGCAACCCAGGCATGTGCCCCAACCGGGAATCAAACCACGATCCTTTGGTTCACAGGCCCACGCTCAATCCACCGAGCTACACCAGCCAGGGTCGAATTCATGGGGGGTCTTTACAGTTTCCATGTATCAGAGGGGTGCCTGTCAGGGGCAAGGGGAGGAGGTCTTGGGGCCCTCCTAAGTATTTGGTAGGGCTGTTGAGGACCTTGGGGGTAGGGACTTATAAGAGTATCTCAAGGGTTTCTGGATCTGAAGGGTTGATGTCTCACCTTCTCATCATATAGCTCACCCCGCAACACCTCTGGAGCCATCCAGTATGGTGAACCCACCACAGCCAATGGCTCCTTCCTTTCCCCTTCCCTGCAGGGCAGGGGCAGAGTGGTCAGAAGCATCCCACTCACACAACCTCCCCAAGCAAAACAGGATGAAGTCAGCCCCCTCCCTGCCCCAGGGGAAATGTCCCTGGGGGCTTCAGTTAGATAGGGGCCTTCTGGGAGGTTTGGGGGCGGGGTGGCAGGGGCATTCAGCTCACCTATACACAGGAATCTTCTCAGCCAGCCCAAAATCTCCCACAACGGCTGTGAAGCTTCGGTCTTCCCGACGGATCAGACAGTTCTAATGGACACATAGAATATCCCCACACTTATCACTCTCTGCTCTTTGATCTCCCAATCTATAACCCAAAGCTCTGTCACTCTAGATTAACCCCAACCCTCACCCACTTTTCCAATACACCCCAATCTGGCAACATCATCCATCACTCCAAACACAGAGTGGTACTCAACCCCTGAGAACACACCCTCTCACCCCAGTCCCCCATTCCCCATTGGCTTGCTTCTCTAACATCTTAACATATATTTGTTATCTACATTCCAACATCCATGGGCTAGTTACAACCCAATAGTCTCAAATACCCCTTTATGCCTTGACCTCTGACCAGCATACCTTGGATGTGAGGTCCCGGTGGAATACACCTTTGGCATGCAGGTACCGCAGGCCGTGGGCAATATCCAGAGCCAGGCGAAGCCTGACAGGCCAGGATAGGGGTTCGGGGGAGCTGAGCAGCTGTTCCAAGGTCCCCCCATTCATATACTAGGGCACGGTGGGAGGAGAAGGAGAATGAATATCAAGGTTTCATTCTGTACTCTAGTCTCCTACTTATAAGCCAGGGGACACTCAGGAGGATCACAAAGGTCAGAAGGGAAGGGCCTGTGCTCCAAGGTCCCAAATTAATCTTCTAGGGCTGTCCTATCCAATACATGTGCAACTATTTAAAATTAAATTATTAAGTTTAAATAAAATTAAAGGTTCAGTTCCTCAGACTAGCGAGAGTTCCAGTGCTCCCTAGCCACTTGTGGCTAGTGGCTCCAGTTTCGCACAGCACAGATACAGAACATTTTCACCACTGTGGAAAGTTCCGCTGGACAACACTGTTCTAGAGAATAGAGGGTGAGAACAGCTGAGGCCTTTTATTTGTGGTTTCCCCAAAGGGAAGTTTGGGGAGGACTCTGTGGGAGGTCCTGCTGCCTCTCACTATTCCTCTATAGAAGCACCAGGTCGTGACTCTCTCTCCCCTTGGTGGTAGTGGGTGTCCCCACTTCCTGACCCATCCTCACCTCTGTAAGAGCGTGCAGCTGCCCCTGGTGCACACAGACCCCCATGAACCTGGAAGAGGGGAGGGAAGATAGGAGGGTAGGCTATAAGAGATCCAGCTTCTCCGCAGCTCCCACTCTTCCAGCGGAATCTTTCCCCTTCTCCCAGCAAGCTTCCCAGCAAGCGGCTGGAGCCGCTCACCTTAAGATGTTGGGGTGCCGGAGCCGGTTCATTAGCTGCACCTCCCGTAGTGTGTTTCCCCGGTTACTGGGGAGCCTGTTCATTTTCAGCACCATGACTTGCCCTGACTGTCGGTGCCGAACCTGGGGGTGTCAGGGGAAGGTGAGTCCCAGACAGGTCGGACTAGCACCAGCCTCTGGTCTAAGGCTTGGTCCCGCCCCTTTGCTCTCTCTACCGGTCCTACCTTGTAGACCTCAGAGAAGAAGCCGGCCCCGATCTTCTCCGCACAGTGGAAATCGTCCACGCGCGCCAGGCTAGACACAGCGCTGCGGAGAGCCCGGTAGGAGGACGGGCGGCCCCGGCCTCCACCCGCGCCCCCCGGCCCCGGGGGCCCCTCCCCCGGCGCCTCTCCAGGCCCGGGCCCGGGCCCAGGGCCCCGTTGTGGGGGACGTTCCCCGGCCATGGCCGGGCCCCCAGCCCGGGCCTGCCTCACATGGCAGGGTCCCCGGGGCCTGGGCAAGCCGTACTTGCCATGGGCGCGGGCCCAGCCCGATCCGGGGCGCCGGGACTCCCGCTCCCGCCTAGGATAATGGAAGATCTGCCCAAGATCCTGGGCCCGCCCCCGCCGCGCCGGCTGGCTGGGCCCGGGTGGACGCCGCACCGCTCTGCTCCGCGCTGGCCTGGGCCTGAGGCGGGCGGTGGCGGTGGCGCTCCCGGGCGCCGGCGGGCAGTCGGGCTCTCAGCAGGCAGAGGCTGTCGGGCCGGAGGCGGCGGGCTGTTCGGCTTCACTGCTGGAGCTCAGGCTCAGCGGCCTGCTGGGGGCGGGGCTGGGCAGGGCCACTGCTTAACTCCTTGGAGTCCGGCCCCCAGGCAGCGGCCACGCCCCCTCAGGTACGCAAACCCCAACCGTTGGCGGTGACGCCCTAGGTGAGTGGGTCAGGGCGTTGGGGTCAAATAAATTCAGGCTCGAGCTGAATAACTGAAGGGAGTTAAGGGCTGATTGTGCGTACGTGCAGGTCAAATGTCTTTGGCTGCTCGAGGACTCTTTTCTCCCCTCCCACCTTCAGGTCACTGTCAGTTGAGGGCCGGGCTTGGGAAGCCGCTGGATTCCTGGACTCCATGGACCAGCTGGGCAAAAAATTAGACCCCTCATAGCCAATCAAAATCTAAGGCAGCCCAGCAACCTGCTCGCCTTCCTGGCCTCCACCTTGGCCCACCCTACCCATTTCCCATGTCTCCACCCCTACACCGTAAACCTCTGGACTCCTTGAAACTTCCTTCTCGGGCAGCTGTGAGCCCTTGGCCAGCCCATCTCTAGTGTGGCCCCAATTCCTCCTCACTCTATTCCATCTCCCTCGAATAAAGTTCAAATTTCAGAGCCTCCTCCTTGTGACACAGCCTTGACCTTCTCACTATTTCGTCCAAATGACCCTTTTTCTCAAAGGAGTAATCTCCACCTGCAGGGAAGCCCCTCCTTCCACGAGATCCCACCCCTTGGCCAAGCTCCGCCCCTCAAGGGCCCCTTCCCCTCCAGGACCCGTCTCTTCCTCAGTGAGACACCTCCCCTTCAGAGGGACCTTTCCTCAGTGTCACACTGAGGAAAGTTGTGTACCAGAACCTGTCAGTGCCTCCTCTGTGTGTTCCACGCAGTGAGACCCCACATTCGAGTGACTCCACCAGTCATTGTGACCCCTCCTCTCAACGTGACTCCTCCCCTCAGTGTGGCCCTGCCCTTATTAGTGTGACCCCTCTCAGGAGGTTCCGCCCTCCATCAGGTAGGAATTGGATCTGCCTCCCTCAGGCGGGAGGAGGAGCTGCAGCTGGCGTCTAAATCGGCGCAGAGCCCTAAATGCGCACTCAGCGTTTCGGGACCCTGTGCACTCGCCGTACCCGACGCTTCCGGTTCTCTTCGGGTTCGTCCGGCGAAATAGCCAATCATCGCCAGGAGTGGGGGACTTCGGTCGATCCCGGCAACTGCTCCTAGACGATTGGAGGGGGTGTCGGTGAACGCCACCTAGCGGTGGAATGGAGAGCGGTGGAAGTGGAGGCTTCGGGCCTCCAGAATGAACTGGCTGCGACAGAGCTTGAAAGAGCGCGGCTGAGTCTCTTCAAAAATTCCAAAGTACTGTATTTCTATTTCTGTGGTAAGCTGAAAATTAGAGACCTGTCCCATGTTTATGAGAGCTGGGGCCAAGGACTTTGTCAGAGCTAATGAGAAAAGAATAAATAAAGACAGTCTTAAATTATAAAGGATGTATTAGGGCTGGGAGGTCAGATGCTGTCTCGGTGAGGTTTTGCCCAAGTTTGGAGAGAATGCCAGGAGAGATTCAGAGCCAATGGTGACGGGCCAGTCTGGAGAAGCCTGTGCCTGGGTCATGTACATCATATTCATTCTTCCAGAGGCAATTTGGTCTCAGCAAAACGAACTCATTCGTCACTGTAAATTAATGTTAACATCTACAACGATTTAACTTGTAAATTTGCTTTCTATAGCAGTATGAGATCTGTAAATATTAAATACCTATCTGTAAAATAAATACCTACCTGTAAATAGGTACTTGTTTAAGCATTAAACAAGTACCTATTATGATATTACTTAAACACAATGATTTAAGTAATATCATAATAGGTACTTTAATAGACACGTATGTAACCCTTTATCCAGGTTTGAGAATTACTACAATGATGATAGTAATTCCAAGCTGAGGCACCAGGCTCCTGCTTAAGAAAGATAACTGTGGTGGTTGCATGGAGCAGGGAGCCTGGTTAGGAAGGAGGCTAGGAGAGGATGAGGGACTGAACTAGGATAGGGATCATAGGAAAGAAGAGGAAGAAACACCCAAGTGGTATGAGAAAACTTGCTGATTGATTAGTATCCAAAGTCAGTCCTGTGGAGCGAAAGAGCCTGAGCAAGGATAATTTTTAAATTTCTAGTTTAGGTGATGGGGAGGTATCAACTGAGATAAAGAATCCAGGAGGAGGAAAGGGTGAAAGGAGGAAGGTAAATGATTGCGATAAACAAAGGGGTGATGGTAAAACTATGAAAGTAGATGCCATCATCTGAGTAGGGTATACAGAGGGAGAAATAGGCTGGCAGTGGAATCCTGGGGAAAACCAACATTAAAGGATGGAAGCAGGAAGAAAAGTCCATGAAGGAGATTGAGAAGAAACTAGGTGAGAGATGGGAAGAGAATCTAGAGACTCTGGTGCTATGGAATCCAAGAAATGGAGAGTTTAGGAAAAATGGAATAATGAACAGCATTAAATAGTAGAGATAAATTTTAAGTGTTCCTTGAGTTAGGCTATTAGAAGATCCTTTTGTTGTTTTTCAAACTTTTTATGATGGAAAATGTCAAAAGTGAAAAAAGAACACACAGAAAATAGAACAATGGACCCTTCTTTCCTCTGGGTGAGTAAGACCATTTGGAGACCCAGCCTCAGTTGTGCTGTTGCTATCAGTGAGTGACACATCCGAGTAAAACCACCAACTTTCATGTGCTTTTTATGCCAGTGGTTCTCCAATGATCGACTCATGGCCACTTTTTTTTTTCATTTATTCTCCTGCCCTTCCCTTCCCTGCCCAGTTATTTGATGCATATTTCTGACATTATGGTCTTTCATTGATAAATATTTTAATGTTATCTCTAAAAGATAAGGATCCTTCTTTAAAATAAAATCACAGTGCCATTGTCACACCTAAAAAATGAACAATTTCTTAATATCATGCATCTGGTTCACATTTCCCCCATTGTTTTATAAATATTTACCGTATTTTGCTTTGTAGAGTTGAAAGACTATCAAGTCTATTACACGTGGGCATCCGAGTCACGCCCATGGCAAACAGGGCTAATCAGTAGTACTTTTTCCTGCTAAGCCAGGACCCTATTCCAGAAACCTCACAGTATCCTTCCTATGAGTGATTACGATTAATTGGATTTGGTTCGATACACAATACCTGTTTGCCAACCCTGGCTCTCGCTTTTCTCTTTGATGTAGTTAGATGATGGCTGTTCCTTTCAAATATTCTTTATCATGTTTCTATTCCTGGTTTACTGAAAATCCTTTTTAAAAAATCACAAATGGGCATTTCATTGAATAAAAGATTCCCCAGTATCTGTCAGGGTGATCAAGTGGCTTTTATTTCCATTGGTTTATTTATGTACTAATGTTGATAGATTTTCTAGTTCAATCATTATTGCTGTCCTGGAGAATATCCTACTAGTCTTTTTAAAAAAATATTTTATTTATTTATTTTTAGAGAGAGGGGAAGGGAGGGAGAAAGAGAAAGAGAAACATGTGTGAGAGAAATATGGATTGGCTGCCTCCAGCCCACATGTGCCCTGGGGACCACAGTCCAGGCTGGGAATCAAACCCGTGACCTTCACTTTGCAGGAGGATGACCAACCAGCTGGGCCACACCCCTCAAGGCTCCTCTGTATAACTTTTGTGGAATTTGTTTGCTCTTGAATTTGCTAGGTCTTGAATTAAGTTCATACTACTTTTGTAAATTAAATGAATGTGGGCTTTTTTTAGGGGGCGTGTATTTGACCACTTTCTCCTTTCTTCTACGGTTATTCAGGTGTTCAGTATCATTTGGGGTTGATTTTGGTTTATATTTTCCTAGATAATATTAATCTCACTGAGATTAACAGTTTAGTCATATATAGTTTCACTTAATATTCTCTTAGATTTAAAAAAATTCTGTGTTTGCATTTAGCCATTCCTCATGCCATTAGAGGGTTTGAGTAGTTTTTTTTCTTTTGGCTAGCTGTGTCATTTTGCTTATTTTGTTATTGTTTTTAAGACAGCTCTTATAATTATTTTAGTTGTTTTTCTGATTTATTGGTTTTTATTGTTAGCTTCATAAATTCTTCCTTCTATTTTCATTAGCTTAAGATGTTCCTCTTTCCAGCTCACTGAGTTGACTGCTTAGTTATTAGCTAGTTTAGTTTTTTAGACCTGTGTACCTGGCTAGTCTGTCTGTAGCCCATTCTGCTGAAGCCCTCGTGGTCTACACCACAGGATCTGCCCTCCCTAGGCAGAGCTGGCTGATACAGGAGGCCGGTTCATCTGTTGTGAGATGCTTGAGAGAGATGAGTGTGGTACAGATATTAGTGCTCATCTATATTTGCTTCTCCTTCCTTCCCAGCACATAGAAGTATATACTTCTGTGCTGCAAAATATTAGTAACTGATAAATTCAGGTAAAGATTATATTATTATAATTTTTCTATATATTAGTTTTTTTCCAAATTAGGATGTTCAAGGAAATATATATCAGGGCCCCTAATTCCCAGAAAAATGTGGTTGGGGTTGCACATGAATATTTTAAAACCATTACTCTAGGTGATTCTGACAGCCTCTGTTACTGTCCTCAACTCTTTTCCTTTCTTTCTTTCCAAACTTCAACCACTAACTTTCTAGTTATTTAGCACTTAACATAAGATAGGCTCGAGACCAACTGCTCTTTATGTGTCATCTCATCTCTTATCCTGCTCACTGAGGTAATAACATTAGTTCCCCATGTTGTCTTTGGGAAAACTGACCCTGGATGAGATGAATTTGGCAACAGCTTATATTTCTAGTAAAACAAGAAGCTGAACAGGTTTTTTAAAAAAGATTTTATTTGTTTATTTTTAGAGAGAGGGGAAGGGAGGGAGAGAGGGAGAAAAAAGTCAATGTGAGGAACACCCATCTGTCGCCTCCCCGCAGGCGCCCCAACCAGGGATGGAACCGCAACCCAGGCACGTGCTCTGACCGGAAATCAAAGTGGCCACCCTTCGCTTTGTGAGATGGTGCCCAACCAAGTGAGTCACACTGGTCAGGGCTAGATGTTTTTTTTTTTAGTCTTTACCTTGTGATGTCTTTGGCTCTAAGTAAAAGAAAACTTAAAGTCACCTAAACAGTAATGAAGTTATTTCACATTAAAAGGTTGGTTATTTCAGTGGCTCTACATTACCATCAAGGACCCAGGCTTCCTACTCCACCATCCACCATTGATGTATTTAGACTTTGTCCCCAGATTAGGTTTCACGATGCCTGCCAAAGGTCTATCATCACATCTGCAGAACTTCTAGAGGCAAGAAAGGACATAATTCCTTCTTGCGCATCTCTTGCTTTTTAATTTGCTGTGTCTCTTTCTTAAGAGCAAAGAAACTCTTCCCAGGAGCCTCCCTCATCCTGGACTTCCTCTCATGTTGCCAGAATGCCACAAGCTTATGCTAGCCTATCATTGGCAAGAGGTATGGGACCACTATGATGGGCTTAGACTAATCAAGACTCACTCCTAGGGCTGGCTCCAAGCTTCTCTGAAGTTGCTGGCTGCTCAGCAAAACAAAATTAAGATTCTGTTAGGAAAAATGGAGATGGGGGTAGGGAATAGGCATGAGGCACATAAACAATGGTGTCTATTACAGAATCCAAATGTCCAGGTTGTTAACCTTGACACGCTGCGCTATTCTGGGTTCTCCCCTCAGCTCCCGCCCTCACTCTAGCACAGGGATTTGCAACCAGTGTGCTGCAAGAATTTTTAAAATGCTCAATACCTGACTTTAGTCTGGAGCACAGACTGCTTTTCCCTTAGGTTGTGAAATGAAAAAATGACAAGAGCCAACACAATAATAGTTGTCCAGTGTCAATGAATCAAAATTACACCTATGTTTTTTGGTCAGATCAGCAGAATTTTTGTAGTTTAGTTGTTCTGTGAGATGAAAAATGTTGAATTACTGCTCTAACATATTTTCTTAATTATGAGCCAAGTCCCCTACAACTCTAGCTCTAAGTGACACATGCCCAGGCTGTCCTTGGCAGAACAGTGGAGAATAGGAAATGTATTTCTCGGGACCCAGTGCTCTTGTACAATTCCTGAGAAGTAGGGATGTACGCTTAGTCGGAGCGGGCACTGTCACGGGCTGGGGTTGGGGCGGGGAGCAGAGGCTCCTTGGAAAGGTGGGCTGGCCTGGCCTCAACTGGGTCCCGGAGCTGAGTTCTCATCATGCTCCCCACTGTCTCTGAGATCTTGTCTTCCTGGTCTGTTATTCTCTTAGAATCTGATTTCTTTTCTTAATGTATTCGAATTTGCCCCCTAGTCTTAAATCCCAACATTACCCTCATACTTCTTTCCTTTGAACTCTCACAGTAAGAAAACCTGTGTCCACTGGATTTGCTAACCTTTCATTGGCTTCCTATATGTATTAGAAGCTTAGAAACAATACTAGACAATAGGGTAGGAAGTTAAATTTTAGTAGCTGTGTGCTGTTCTTTCATACACACTGATTTTATCACTAACAGCACCTTGGTAGGTTAGGTTATCTTGACCTTCACGTTAGAGGTTAGAGAATTCAGAAGTTAAGTTACCTGCACAGAGAAGGAAGGGTCAACTCAAGGGCATAAGCTGTTAGGAGCCCATGACTGCCTGGCTGGTGCCTGTGCTGTCCCCTATCAGCATCTTTGTTGTTACAAAGATCTTTGTATACCTTGGTTTGAGCCTCACAAACTGCATTTGTTCTGTAGCAGCAGGGTGAGGAGTAGTAGTATCCGCATTTTATAAATGGTAGTGGGGTTGAGAGATATCAAGTTACTTGCCCAGAGTCATGTGAAGCTTAGTTTTCCTGACTCCTGTGTAGTGCACGTGCTGCGGCTGTGAAGCTGCCTAGCAGGGAGTGGTGTATTTGTTTGATGGGTGGTGGTCCAGATTACGGTAGGTGTGCAATAAGAAATTGTCAAGTTATACTACTGAAAATTAATAATGTCACTGCCTAGATGTCTCTAGTTTCCTTTTTCCCCTGTCACCTCTCCTCTGGGCTCTCCTTGGGGATCCTCTTTTCCTAAGGAACTCCATCACCTTTAATCAAGACAAAGAGCAGAATCCAAATCTCCTCAGGCAGGTGCTGCAATGAGGGCTTAAGAAGGAAGGGCCCTCTTTTGAGATACAGCTGAATGGACCTAACAGTTTTGCTCTCCCTCCTCCCACCTCAGGACTTCCTTGGGTCATGACATGGGGAGGCTGTACTGAGACTTTCCCCTGCCCCCAGGTGGCAGAACTGCATTTTTTCTGGAGTAGACAGACCCGTGAACCTCTGCTCTCCTGTTCCACTGGCCTTGGCCTTGGCAGTCATCACACTAGTACCCTTCCCCATCTCTCCTCCCTTAACTCCGCCCCTGCCTCTGGCTCCGCCCCACAGCCCTGGACACAGTGTACACAGCCCAGAGCCTCTGCCCAACGGGAAACAAAAGGGACAGCCTATGTTCCTATGGCTGTGGCCAGCACCTTCGTACCGGGGCTGAACCCCCAGAATCCTCATTATATCCCAGGGTAAGGCTTCTACCTAGAGCACAGCCCTGCTTGCTTCTGGGAATAGGGTTATAGGGATAAAGGAGTTGTGCCACCTGGTTCTTGGGGGCCAAGTGGACATACCTGTACAGGAGGCACAGGGCTGGGATATCTATGGTATTGGACAGAAAAGGGAAAGCAAGGGATAATGGTTGCTGGGCCTGCCACAAAGCTTTGTGTTGTCTTCTCCATGGTGACAGGGTAACAGCAGAGGGGAAGGGCTGAAAACCCAGAAAGAGAATTGAGCTATGCTTGCTCCAGATATATACACAGCTGAGTCCAGAAAAGATCAGTGCTTCCAAGGTCTCTGCTTCTGTCTCTGGGAACAGTGGGGCGGTGGGGTTGTAAGGTGAGTGGGTGAGTCCTGTGCTACAGGTACACCGGACACTGCCCACTACTTCGGTTCAGCATGGGCCAGACCTATGGGCACATGACCGGTCAGCTACTTCGAGGAGCTCCTGGCCTAGCCTGGCCCCCTGCACGTCGCATTCTCCTGCCTCCCATTCAGCCTCCGAGATCTCCGGAGGCTCCCAAGGGAAGCCTGCCTGTCAGGCGTGGGCATAAAAGGCTCAGTTGCAGCATGATCCCTGGGTACACAGGTATGTACACAAATGTGAACAGATGCCCATCCCAGAACACATGTCCCAAACACTAACGGAAACCTTCCTTGCCCCCTACTGCCTAGGTTTTGTTCCCCAGGCACAGTTCATCTTCGCCAAGAACTGCAGCCAGGTCTGGGCAGAGGCTCTGAATGATTTCACCCAGTGGCCTGGGGAGCGAGGGAAGCAGGAGCTACCAAAGGAGGCCAAGGGAGAAGACATGGAAAAAGACCAAGAGCCAAAGCCTAAGTCAGAGCTGGAGGAGGAGGAGCCAGAGCTGGGGCAGGAGGCGGGACAAGTAAGACTGAGAAGGCTGGGGGTGGGGGTGGGAGTGGGGGTGAGGCTGTGTGGCAGTGTGGCGGGAGTGGGGAGCCTCACCTCTGTGTAGGCTGGGGACATGGGCTTAACTGCCGGCTCCACCTCCCTGGGAACGTGTGTTAGAGCACAGGGCCGAATTTGATAGGATACTTTTCTTCTGTCAACTTCCCTCACAAGGCTTCCCCCTATTCCATGGATGACAGAGACCCTCACAAGTTCTTCATGTCAGGTGAGGGGAGGTGGGCAATGACCAGAGGTGTGGGGAGGCCCCCAGGACGTCCTGACTCAGTGACCACATCCCTCAGGTTTTACTGGTTACGTGCCCCGTGCCCGTTTCCTCTTCGGCTCCAGCTTTCCTGTGCTCACCAACCAGGCACTGCGGGAATTTGGACAGATGTACTCACGGGGCAAACCCCAGACGGGACTCAAACATCTCCCCCGACTTTCAAGGACCTACCCTCAGAACCTGGGCCTTTTACCTAACTATGGGGGCTATGTGCCCGGTGAGGATGGCCCTCGAGGGAGGCTTCTGGGACTGGGGGGTGTTGTGTATGTGTGGTGGGTAGAGGTAGTTTGGGGGTTGGAACTAATAAACATGGGGAACCTTGGATCATGTGGTTCCGCTTTAGCATTGGGCAGAAAAGGAGCCTGAGGTGGCTCATGGTGGGGAATTAGGACCAGATTTTGGAAGGCAGCTTGGAGGGCCTAATCAACTGGCTGAGAAATAAGTGATGGATTTTCTTGGCCGCGCAGGGTATAAGTTCCAGTTTGGCCGCACATATGGGCATCTCACCCATGATGCTCTGGGCCTCAGCACCTTCCAGAAGCAGGTCGTGGCGTAGGTACCTGGACGGCAAGTTCTCTCGTCCCTTTTCATCTTTCCCAGCCATCCTTTTGGAAGAGAGAGAGATGGGCTGGAGAGTGGGGGGAGGCACAAAGAGAATATGGTTTGGAGGCCAAGCACCTTTTTTATTAATAGGTGTAATAAATAAATAAATAAATACATAAACAGAAGCCTGGGCTCCTCTTCCCTCCTCTGACTGCCAGGCGCTGGCCGCAGCCTATTTACATCTGGGAACATAGGGATCTGCCCCTGGACTACCACCCGACGTCATCACTGCTCGGCCTAGGGGGCCCTGCGCCCATGGGAAGGCTGGCCCAGATGGACCGGGGAAATGCTGGCAGCCCAGTGCTGCATCTCTTCCCTCCTTCCCTGGGCGGAGGTCTGGACGAGGTCACTGGCACAGTTAAGGGGGAGTAATTAATACTGAGCACAGGGATAAGTGGCCCAGCTCTCAGTCTGCTCTCTGTAGCCAGGCCCGAGGGCCTGGGAAGGGCTTTCAGGCTCTGAGTCTGGGGGTTATGAGGGTCCCTGAGGCCACCAGCATGCACAGGGCCTCAGTTTTGGCTGCTTCCAGAAGTTGAACTTGGAGTTGGGGTCAAGGTCACGTAGGCCAGAGGCACCAGGCCGGTGTCAGGGCCACGACTACAGCGCAGCCAGTCTCCTCCAGCTGGCCCCAGCACTCGAAGGATATCTCCCTTGTGGAAGCTCAGCTGTCCAGGGCCTGTGGCCAGATGGTGGCACAGTGCCTTTACTTCGCTGGGAAAACAACAAATGGAGGTCAGAGAAACCCCACCCAAAGCCAAACCCAGCTCCCAATCCTCCTATCTCCCAGGGCTCACCACGGAGGCTTGGAAGGCAGGGCTGGAGAGTGTGGTTCCTGCAGGCTGTCCCTGGGCTCTGGTTCCCGGCGGACACCCACGGTCTGTGCCACTAGTTGGAACATGGACTTGTCCAGACTCAGCCAGTCCGATGGGAGCCTGGGGGATGGCAGTCGGGGCTCTTTCTGTGCCCTGGCTGCCTTCAGGCTCCCCCACTCCCTCTGCTTATTCCACGGGCTACCTCTTACCTGTTTGTGGGCCGGGCTTCCCGCTGAGGCTTCCGGGACCCAAAGAGGTATCCCCACTTGATGCCCCCAGGTGAAGGCCCTGAGGCCCCTTCTTCACTTTCTGGTGCAGGGGCAGCAGACCCTTCTCTCTCCCGACTGCGCCTCAGCTCAGCCAATACAGAATCAGGGGGGCTCCCCATCCAGAAGGGCCAGCCCCTGTCTCTGCCAAGGGTCTCCTCAGGGGCAGGGCAGGCCTCAGCTCCCTCTACTACTCCCTCTCGGGGGGGTGGCCCCCCACCTCCTGCCCCTTTCTTTTTCTCGCTGCTGCTGCTGCTGCTGCTACTGCAGCTATTGTTGCCACTACGGGGGAACCTAGAACCCTCAGTGGAGCCATCGATGTAGACCTGGGAGCTCTGCATGAGCTGGTACCACCAGCCAGCCTGCCCACCTCGGGCCCTGCCACGCCCTGAGCCCCCAGCTGCCTCTGCCACCTCTCCTATCTCCTCCTCTTCCTCCTCATCTTCTCCACCTTCTGGGGCGCCCACACCCTTCACCCGTTCCCCTTGGGCTGCCCTGTCCATGTCTCCAGGGCCCTCCTGGCCCCGGGCCCGGGCCAACTGCAGTGTTGAGTGGGCGGACAGCAGCAGGTCCTGGGACACCCGCAGCAGCTCCTTGTGCTGCCGCTGCTGCTGCCCACTTTGCAGCAGCCGGTGTTGGAAGAGTAAGTCGAGGCTGAAGGGCAGCAGGGCCAGGGGCTGTAGCAGCAGCAGCAGCTCCTCAAAGAGGCCAGGGCACACAGTGTGTGCTGCACTCAGGAAGCCCCACGGCTGGTAGTGGGTCTGGATGATGTCTAGGGGAGAAAGAGAGAGGGACTGAGCCACATGGAGGAACAGCTCGGCCTGGGTGGGCCTCTGAAAGGTAACTCGGGCAGAGTCACGCGTCGGGCCGCATAGGCTGTATACTGTGCATTTAGAGGTACTGCTGCTATAAATGACTCCTGAAGTTGTGTGGTGCATTAACTCCGCAACCTGAAGACAGTGTTGGGCTTCCTGGCACCCTGACTTCCTGACTGTCCTGCCGACTGCCAGGCTCTAACACAGCAGAAGCTGGGGAAGGACTTGGGTAGGGGCCCAAGCTTTGAGGATGAAAGCTGGTGCAGTTCCCCTCGCCACCTTTAGCATCTGAAAAGACAGCTGTATCTCCCTCTTTTGAGCCTCTGAGGTCTGGCCTATGTTGAGTTTATAATACAGGGCAGGCTCTGGGCATTACCTTCATGGTTATAGAGGTGATTGAACCAGAACTCCAGGGACCGGATGCTGTAGGGAGATAGGTGAAAAGAAGTGAGTCTTAGGTGGACACAGCCAGATAAGGTACAAAGGAGACGGACACATGGGGCAGACCCATGGCTGACATGAGCATCTCCTTTCTCCCTGCTATGGCACGGATGCTGCCCAATTCATTTCTTGTCATGTAGGTCTGGACAGTGGGGATGTAGGGAGGCGGTGATCATGTGATCCACAAGCCAATCATTCCCTCCTAGAACGAGTCATCTTGAACAAGACCCAGGAAGTCAGGGCAGCTGCTGAGTACGGAGCCGAAGGGGATGACCTGGGCTCATACTAGAGAAAGAAGACTATGACATGGGCCCGAAGGAGGACTTAGGGTGAAGCAAGATTTGGAAGCAGTGCTGGAATTGAGAGGATCAGGGTTTACGATATCCAGAGACACTGAGAACCAGATGTACTTCCAAATAAGCCAGATGGTGGCTGTGTAAACGGAGAAGACTATGTTGGTG
This sequence comes from Anoura caudifer, assembly GCA_004027475.1. NCBI lineage: Eukaryota > Metazoa > Chordata > Mammalia > Chiroptera > Phyllostomidae > Anoura > Anoura caudifer. The sequence continues at coordinate 32,647 of PVKU01000987.1, forward strand.
TTAGTGCCAGAGGGTCATGGGGAACCAGTGACCTATAGAGAGAGGCTGTAGCTCGGTGGGGGGAAAGTGAGCCTGGGCTCTGGCCATGGAGCCCACGGATCCCCTCAGCCTCAGCCTAGGGAGTTGCTTCCACAGAGCCCAGGGGAGAGGGCCAGTGGCTTGCGGATCTTGCCACACTACCACACACTCACTTGAGCAGGCCGAGGATGAAGGCATTGAAGCGCATGGTGTGACTGGTAAGCTCTGGGAACTGGCTGACTTTGTTGTAGAGGCCATGCAGGATCTTGGTGGATGGGCCTGGGAGGAAGCCAGAGTTGAAGGTCACATGCTCAGTCTCAGAGTTTAGGAACTCTAAATTCACCCTGGGGCCCTCATCTTGCACTCAGCACTTACCTAGCTGTGTAGAGGCCTCAACCACACTCCACGGCATGTTCTTTCGTTGCCCGATGATGACGTCTAGCACAAAGGCCTTGAGCCCGTCCTCCAGCACAGCCCGGACCGCAGGGCACAAGTACTTCAGGACCAGGTGGCCTACATTGGGGCTAACAGAGCTGTTCCCCAGCTTTGCCTGTGGATGCAGTAGGGAAGTACAGGGAATCGTTTGGAGTCCAACCCTGGTCCTCCTTGATGCTCTTAGCCCTCCTGGTGCTTCTGTTGGGATCCCCATCCCTAGGTATCAATTCTAGGCTCTAGATGCAAGAGAGCAAGGGAAGGTAGCAGCACGGGGAAGGTGAGGGTCAGCAGGGCAGAACTTGGCTCTCCACGGTTTCTTGCCTACCTTTACCCCAGGATCCCGGCTTGTGCCAAAATGGGCCACAATGAGATCCACTGCGGTGTTAACAGCTTTCACCAGCCCTGTAAGCAAGAATTTGATGTAACAGGTCCCTGAGCACGTCTCTGGGCAACTCACCTGGGACTGAGCCTCGGGAAAGGGCAGGGCTTCCGTACATACACATCCTCCGTCCCTGCACATGCGTCTCATCAAGGTACCAGGTCCTGGCCGCTTCCTAATTTTGGCCAGTTCTCAAGCCCCTGTTTTCACCTCTCAGCCTGGACCCACTTCAGTGATTCCATCGTTGAGACCCTCCAAGTCCTAACTTCCTTGTCCTCTTACTCCAATCCTGGATCAATTTACTGTCTTTTCCACTCCAAGACACCAGGGCACTGGCTACTGGATAAAGGCCAGGGCCACTCACACCAGTGACTGACAAGGGCACTTCTCAGAAGTGTACCTTGTGGCACCCTCAGCTAGGCTTTCAAGTTGCCATGCCAAATCGTCACCCCTCTTCTCAAGTCCTTGGTTCTACTTCACACAGAGAGCAGAGGCCACTGGTCATGGATTCCTTCAACTTTCCTCTCCATCCAAAAGACTTAAGTATATTACCTCTCTCCTCCCTCCCTCCTACCCGTTCTTTCTCATTCCCTTTTCATTTTGGAGGAAGGTGGCTCTTCCCTTTCTTACCCAAGGTTCTTCCCTCTCCCTAAGCTCTGAATTTCCCATTCTACCTCTGAAAAGGATTTTAGCTTCAACTTTCTTCCTTTTAATGGGCTCCTTCCCCTTCAGTCCATAGTTATGCTCAGTATTTTCCCATCATCTCACTGAAACTGCTCTGTTGTGGTCCCTAATTTGCTAAACAGAGTGATTCCTCATCAGTCCATATCTTACTAGAAGTTCCCATCACGTTTACCCCAGCGGCCCTGTAGCAACTGAATTCCTCCCAAGAGAGCATGTGGGCATTTAATAAGGACCTACAGTCTCCCTCACCGTACTCAGCTCCTAGAGGGAAGGGACTAAAGCCCGACTCCAAAGCATTTGATAAAGGACCCTTGCTCACCTGCACATTCTCACAGTGCACGGTACACAGTACACAGACTTCTTGCCCCAATGCCTGTGCTAATTCCTTCCTGGCACTTGGAACTCTAAGACAGGGAACTACCTGGAAGGCCAGGTAGCAGGGCAACAGGCACAAATAGGTAGTGACAACAGAATTCCTGGCCTGAGCTGGGGGTTATATCCACCTTTTTTCTGAAGCAGGTCAATGGAAATGGCTTCGGAGTTGCCATCTGGGGACAAACAAAACTCAGCAGGTGGTTTCTCAGTCAAAGAGAAAGGGTCTTGGAAGTCAGGGCAGGTCAGTGGTAATGGCTTTACTATTTGACCTGGAAAGAAGAGAAGAACATCAATCCCAAACAGCTCTCTAAGAGCTGCAGCTCAGTTCTGTGCCTTATTCCCTCTGAGACACTCTCCTTTGAAACCGGCCCCTTCTCTAGCCCTTCCCAGCTATGGCTGAGCCTGTTCTGGGTGTATTGGGGAGCTGGACCACACACCGTTCAGCCGGCAGCTCAGGTGGCTGGCAGCACTGAGGGAGCCAGGGAACTCAAAGATGGGGTTCCTTCGGGCCAGCCGAGCATCCTGCGGCCTTCGATCTAGGCTCCCTGACAAACCAGGGGGCCCTAGTGGGTTCTTCCTCCTGTATTCCCGCCACTTGAGTGCTTGAGGGGATAGGTGGTTGGCTGAAAGCAGAACAGATTAGCAGAAGAGACAGGCTAGAATTACCAGGAGACAGCATTTCACATCCGCCTAGTGGGCCCACATAAAACATGAGAGTTAGGAGTGAGTGCGTCTTATCCACAGATGCTGCAAATATTTTGACCTCAGACCCCAGGCTGAGTATAAGAAACCATTCAAAGGCAAGGTGACAGGGGTCAAAGTGTTCGGGGGCAGGCTGTGAAGCTCATACCGTTACTAGGCCTGGAGGCCATGTTGCCTTCACCACCTCCTCGGGCCAGGCTCTCTGCTCGACTGAGGCTAGATCTCCAGGAGCCCAGAGGAGGCAAGCTTCCTGTTCCATGGAGTCGGTACTCAGCCAAGGTCAGTATCTTCTGATCCTCCTTCTGTGGCTGCTGGGAGGTGGCAGGCTGGACAGCAGGACAGGAGAGACTCCATGGGGCTGGGCTTTCTGTGGCTGTGGGCTGTTCAGGGGGAGGGGAGCAGGAAGTGGAAGCAGAAGAGTCGGTGCTGAGCCCAAAGGGGCCAGCACTACGGATAGGGGAGTAGCTGCCCAGGGGTGACGGTCGTGAGGTTTCTGGCTCAGGCCCAGCTTTCCTGGCACCTCTATTGGCAGATGCTTGTGACTCCCCGGAAGGGGCTGAGGCTGGGACTTGAGCAGTGGGGGCAGCCAGTGGGGCAGGCTGCTGGGCACGGCTGCAGCCCGCGAGGCTGTAGAGCTGGGAAAGGCTGTGGAGGGCCCGGGCCTTGGACAACTGCTTGGGGAAGTGGTGCTGGAACACGAAGGGCTGGATGGGCAGCGTTGTCGGCCTCTGCTCCTTGCTGTAGCGAAGGACTGGTCGGATCTCAGCACCACCTCCTGTAGCAACAGGGATGGAAAAGGAATCAGATAGACACTGAAACCACATAAGAGGAAGCACAGAGCGGACAGGAGATGATGCTTACTGGGAGAGGGGCAAGGGATGGGCAGGACCTGGGTTGTAGGAATTAAATGGGCTAGTGGTCATCCAAGCCTGTGGAATGTGACACTGCTCCCCCCTTCTTTTGTAAAACTTTTTATATTGTTTTTATGATACTGAACTGTCTGGTATTGGCTGTTTACCCATTTTTTATTTTCTTGACTTCAAAGGTGGATGTATCTTAAGGCTCAATTCTTGTATCTCACTTCACACATTTCCCCCTACTTTATTCACGTTCAGACATCCATACATATGACTCCTAAACCCATAGCTTTACTTTTGGCCTTCCTTTTGCTCTTCAGATCATTCTGCTTTGGGGTTTTGCTTTCATACAAAATTTGCTATTTTAAAACAGCTTACCTATCACCTTTCTCCTGACGACTTCCATCTCTGTCAGTGGCAGAGCTGCCCTTCCTGTTTCTAAGACCTAAGGACTTGCAGTCACAGACTTTTTGGGTCAAGATTTACTTCCAGCTTTCACTCATCACCCCCATCCCCACCCAGGCAGGTATGGTTCATTGCTGACCACATCAAACCATGCTAAAATATTTCTTGACTTGCAGCCAGAATCAGCCTCCTGTCACCCCAGCCCACTCTTCCATGATCCAGGCGTTGGAGTCTCAGAGTCCACATGTGCTCCCTCTACACATGCGTGTGCTCCCCAACAGTGGTCCTCTCCTATTCTTTCAGACAATCTTCAGGCCAATGTCCCTCAAAATGTGGGGCTCAGAACTAAACACAAAACTCCAGGTCACTTTGTCTTTGCCTATGGGTTGTGCTTCTAATAACAGGCTGTGCATACTGTAAACATCCGAATGAACACAAGGTGGTGCTATAAGCAGCCACGCAGCCTAAAACCCTGGGTGTGGCTCACTAGCACAAATCTGGCTCAACAACTCCGCCAGGCAGGAATGACATCCTTACACTGGAATTACAGCCTCTTGACAGCTCAGAATATTGGAAATTCAGAGAGATTAAGTCCTTTGCCCAAGGCCACACAACTAGGAAGTGGCAGAACTAAAATTCTGCCTAAGCCAGAGTCTGACTTTGGGGCTAATGTTTTTTTCACCACATTGCACTACACATGAAATGGTATCAGGCTGGGTTTTCCCACATCTCATCTCTCCCCATTAATGCACTGCAGGGAGCCTTAAGGGGATGTGACCACAACCCTATTAGGGACGTGTTTCAGAAGCAGTCTCAGGGGACATTTTCAATACTCACCTGTCCCCCCCAGTCAGCACTTAGGGAGCTACCTTTGTCATTCTCCCTTGCTCACTATGCTCCACCCATACTTCCTACAGTCCTTAACATGCCAAGTTCACTAACATCGAGGGGACTTTTGCACCTGCTCTTGCTTCCGCCTGAAATCTTCTCATCATTCAGGCATCAGCTCAAACACCACCTCCTTCGTAAGACCCTCTCTGGCCACGCCAGCCCCTCTGGCCAGTCACACTCGATCTCCTTACCCTGTTGTATTTTCTTTTAGCACTTTTCATGGTCAGAAAGGATCTTACCTGTTTATTGTCTATAACTTCTTGTAAGGGCTCCAAAAACCAAGGTTTTAAAAACTGTTCACTGCTCTATCCCCAGTGCTTAGAACACAGCCTGGTGTACAGCAGGTACTGAATACAGATTTGTTAAGTGAATGAATCCCCACTGAACCTTTGGTGAAGGCTGGCCTCACCCCATCCAGAGTCTTATCATCTTGCTTCCTAAAATACCAATCCCTGTGGCCACCACTGCCCACAGCCCCGTCTTCTCTCTACTCCAACACCCACACCTGCCCTCCTCAGCGACACCACTCCTCCCACCCCAGTCCCATCTTTAACCACACTGCTTTTCCTGCTGGGAGTGTCTTCTTCTTTTCCACTTCTTTAAATATCAAATTTCAAGGCTGAGCTAACCTTGATTATCAGATTAGGTTCTCCCAACCTGAGCTTTATTGCTCACACCCCCTATATAAAATACGTTTGAATTAGATGATTTATTTCTAATCTTTTAAAAATCTTCCCACTAAGTTCCCAGGATAGGGTTTGAGGCAGAGGGATGAGAAGGGGGGAGGGGGCGCTACTGTGGGCTGTGCCCCTCAGTTCTACCCTCAGAGAATACAGAGGAAGTTTACTCACTTGTCCATGTGACAGCGCTTAAAAAAATTGGAGACAGAGACCACATTCACCTGAGTCTGCTCCTCTGTAGGTGATACTGCCCCAAGTCCCTCAATTTCTTCTAAAATGGAGGGCCCAGAACTTCCAGGTGATCACTAACTGGGGGGTGGGGTGCTGGGGGGTGCTATCAACTCCTCCCTTCTGAAGTCTGTGAATAAATCCAGTCATTGTAACTTTTTGAAACAGTCCTCTAAAACTGATGACTCATTCTGAGTTTGCAGCCACTGCAATATCCCAAATAACTCACGGACAGCTCGTACATCAAACTGCACATTGGTTCCTGTTTTATTAGTTCTTTCCAGATTTGGTACACTCCTTCTGAATCTAGCTTCTGCTCTGAGGATCTCAGTGAGAACTCAGCCTCTTTTGTTATTCATGAATTCATTGAACTGTCACTCACTTTTTGATTAAAAAAATGGTTTTTTTTTTTGTTTTTTGTTTTTTAAAACAGAATCAGGAGAGGCGCCCCGTGGAAGGTCACTGGAGACTTATGGAATAGGACACCATCTCGGTATGAAAAGTCTTAGCTAATAGCAAAACATTTAACGCCTTTCCTTCCACCTCTGACGAGGACTGTTCTTGCCCTCAGGACGCCAGCCACAGGGTCCCCTGTGCCCAGACACACCCAGCAGACACTGCAGTCTGAGGTGGGGGTGGGTTCCTAAGGAACCCGCTGTTTCTGACCTCCCTCTTCTATTTCCTTCCCCGAGGGCAGCCCCTCTGTGGGTGTTTAGGAGTGTGGAATCTTTTGCTGGACTATTTCTCTCTAATGGCAGAGATAATATTATTTATGGTTTTTTAAGTCTTTTCCTTTGATAAGCCAAGAATCCCAACCTAAGGCTATACAGCACAGCAAATTCCCCTTTCTCTCCCTTTCTCCTGCTTTATCTCCCCCTTCCTTCCATACCCTCCTAGATCTTGCTTCTGTCCTTAGCTTTTAAGATTATCAGCCTTATTCTCAGTGATTTCTCTTCAGAATTCATTTGCTTGAACCTAACTCTTTTTTTAAACTTTCTCCTCCTTTGGTCTTGTGACTTCACTCTCCTGGTTTTCCTTCTATTTTCCTGCCTGATTCTTCTTTGTCTCTTTTGGGGGTTGCTCTGCTCACCCTTAAACCATGATGTCCCCAGGGCTCTGTCCTTGTTCCCTTTATAGCTCCACACATTCTTGCTGGATGCTCTCATCCATCCATAGCTTCAACTACCACGTTTGCCCCGATGACCTCCCATCATGGTGTCCTGACCTCCGGGAGTCCTTTCCCATCCACCTCCCACCCAAAAAACCAGTGACCTTTCTAATATGCAAATCAACACAAGCTAAGCTATTGTAAACAAACAGACAAAAAAGCCACTTCCCTGATTAAAATCCTTCAGTGGTTCTGTCCACATTCCCCTATGGCTATACACAATCATATGTAGTTTCTGCACACTATCAAGTCATTCCGTGCCTTTGTGGTTTTTACAGACTACTCTATGAGCCTCGAATGTTCTCCTTACAAGTCTCTGCAAAGCCAGTTCCTTGTCTGTCTAGACTGTGCCTGAATGTAAACTGCGTTAGGAGTCTTTCTCGGACATTTCAGCCCGATGTAGATATCTCGTGCATAGACTGACCAGTATGGTTCGCTGCATTTCACTTTCCTGTTTCCATCCTTGGTTGGAATTCCTTGAGGGCAGAGATTGTCCCTCTTGCCTTTCTATAACCAACACCCACTTAACATAGAGCCTTTATAAAATCGTTACTTAAATATTATAAAATAAGTAGGGAAAGAACTGGCCTCGGTGGTCTAAAGGTCAAGTGTCAGGCCCCAGGCTCTGCGAAGAGTGGCTACAAGCACTGATCACAGAGTGAACTTCACTGACGCCCAGCCCAGTGTGCTTTGCCTGTTGGACATATCCCTCGGCTCTTAGACACACCCCTTAAGCACTGCCAATTCCTAAATGTTCAAAACTAAACTCATGCCTCATCCCTCTTCCAGGAAATCGAGTTCTGTGTCTGCAGCCCCTAATCACGTATCATCATCTTTCCAGTTATCCAGGCTTAGAATCATAATCTTCGGAGTGCTTCCTTTACTAATACATCAGTCTGTAAGTCCTGTTGATTTTATCTCCTCTGTACTGCTCTTTTAAATCCTTCAACCTCCTCCCCTTTACAACCGTAGGACATGCCCTGGGCTGGAAAGACGATAGGCTGAGACCCTCTAGTGGTATGGATGGGGTGGTTGACAGGGCCCCATCTCCGAGGAGGCCATGCATATGTTCTGGCATTCTCCGGCCTCTAGGTTTCTTACCGTCAGCTCTAGCTCTTGCATCCCTCTGGGTATGGCTGTTGGCTGGACTCCCTGGGAGAGCAGGCCCTGGATCCATCAGCTGCATCAGGGGGCCTTGCCCAGGAGCTCTTAGGATAGCAGGTGACATCTCACTGGACTGGGGTCCCTGACAGACCTGGGTGGACCAGGGCTCTGGGCCAACCAAGTCCATGTCTGGCCCCAAGGGCATGGGTGGTAGGCTATGGCTACAGTGAATACCCTCTTCCAGTGGACCCACCCTGTCTTGCTGGGCTTCTTGAATGGGTGAGAACTCCTGGGAGGAGTCCCCAACGCTCACTCGAAGTGGGGGGGAGCCAGAGCCTGCAGCTTTCTTCCGTCCCTTGGCGAGCTCAGCAAAGGAGGTGACCCGCTTAGGTGGGGAGCTAGGCCCAGCCAGAGCTGTAGGGCCCTCACTCAGGCGCACTGGGCAACTCAACATGCGTTCCAGTGAGCCCAGGCGGGCAGGAGGGCTGCGCTCCAGGCTGCGATCATAGCTTCGAGAGCGCTGACGTCCAGTGCTGAGGTTGGGTGGTGAAGTATTAGTATACACTTGCCCCTCAATCACGGTGGGACCCACGGGAGCTGCAGCTTCCACAGAGGAACCCACTACTTCTTGTTTCTCTGGTTGGACTTCTGGCTTCCGGAATAGGTAATACTCAGAGGGCTGGCCAGGGCCAGGGTCTGGGCCAGAGCCAGGTCCAGGACTTATCTTGGTGTGTTCCTCAGAGCAGCTGGTGATGGAAGAGCCAGCAGGGCTTGGGGATGATTGGGAGGACAGGTCACAGGTGACAAGTTTATAGTAATTCTGTGTGGCCACAACAAGACGGGCCTGGCTCTGGAAGCAGGCTGTGAGGTCAGCCACAGCTGGGCAGGGCTCACAGTGTGGGCGGTAGGAGTTACAGTTGGCATCGAGCTCAGGAGATGAGGCATGAGGACAACCATAGCCCCCTTCTCTTCCTCCACTGTCAGGGTGGTGCGACTCACAAGACATCTTAGACTCAGCTGGGGAGGGTTGAAGGTCCAGGTAGAAGGCGCCAGGGTCTGAGTGGCTGCAGAAGGAAGAGTCCGAGCAGGACTGTGGTGCAGAGTTGAGATTGGCACGGGAGGTGCCATGCATCTTGTTGTAGAGGGTGCTGAAGGTGACCAGCACGCCATCGGAGCTGTTGCAGGAGGAGTCGCTCACGTAGCCCATGGACTGGTCGGCCGCCTCAGACTGACTGGAGGTGCTGCTGCAGCGGCAGTGCTGGGGTCCTGAGCCTGAGCACCCTGGGTTCCTTGGGGATTCATCTGAACTGAGCTTCCATTCCTGGTCAAAGGAGAAGCCGGAGGTATCACTGGCTCCACCTCCACTGCCACTCCCACCAGGTCCCCCACACTCATCCAGCTCCATGGTCTCTGTCTCCAGCTCCGGCTGGCAGCAGTGGTTCGTGCTGCACTGCTGGGGATCCAAGGTGGTCACCGGCTCCTGTTCCTGCCCCTCCACCACTCCGGCCCGACTCCGTGTTGCTCCCCATGGCCTGCCCACTCCGGGGCCAGGTGGTGGCAGCGGGAAAGAGGATAGGTGGAAGGTGGGCTGGCCAGCTCCATGCAGATGGAAGGACTGTTGGGTGGCACTATCACTAATGCTGTCATCATGTAAGTCACCAAGTCCTGGCTCAGCCCCACCCTCCTGCAACAAGAAGGGATTATGTCGTTTAGGGGCCCCAGGGCCTCTTCCATCTGGACCCCTACTCTTGGCGTTGCTGTCTGCAGACCGTGCAGATACCCCTGGGGCAGAGTGCAGACTGTTGTACAGCAGGGAGTCAGCTTGTCCTAGGTCTTGATCAGGCTGGGTTATGCCCAGCTCGGGTGGGCAGAAGGGATTGGGTCTCGTGCCCCCACTCCCTCCACCTGCCCCTCCACAGCACTGCCTGTCTGGGACTTGACAGTGCACCAGGGGGATGTGGTGAACGATGAGGGTCTCTCCAGTCAGCTTTGGGGGACTATCCATTCTGGAAAGTTCGAACAAGGGCATCAACAGCACCAGACACTGCCCCCGGAGCCCAATGGGGCAGAACACATTTCATCAGGAGAGCTTGGCACCTGGAGAGAGAGGGAAAGAAAGGGAAGCTAATGTCACTTCCCTGGAAGTCCAGGACATGCCCTTTCTTGTATAATTTGCAGAAGGAGAAGAGCCCAACAGGAGAAAAGACTCAGAGTCAAGATGGAGTTTGATAACACGGCCTGAGAGGACAGGGGGTATCCCAACACACTTTCTGCATCGCGCTGGTCCAGCTCTTGAGTTCCCCCTTCATTTTAAGTTTGCCATGCGTCCAATTGTGACAAAAGGCCAGGCCCTACCCCGCTTTTTAAAATTCTCACCCAAGGATATGCTTTTTGATTTTAGACAGAGAGAAAGGGAAGGGAGGCAGAGACATAAAGAGAGACAGAAACATAAATGTGAGAGAAAAACATTGATCAGTTGCCTCCCTTATGTACCCTTACTGCGAATTGAACCCGCAACCTTTCAGTGGCAGGGGTGTCCAACTTGGGCCGCATGCGGCTCAGGATGGCTATGAATGCGGACCAACACAAAATCATAAATTACTTAAAACATTATGAGATTTTTTTGCTGATTATGTGTTACAATGTATTTAATGTGCAACCCAAGACAACTCTTCTTCTTCCAGTGTGGCCCAGAGATGCCAAAAGGTTGGACACCCCTGGACAGGATGATGTTCCAACCCACAGAGCCACATGGCCAGGGCCTAGGCCCCTTTAATGCCACATATGAAGATCTGGATATCTCAGAGACAGCATTTTCTTCTCTTTCAAGGACACAGTTCTTAGCAGTAAACAATGACTAATCCTCAGTACAGAAAAGTATGAATAGTGACATAATTAAGAAAACACCACTAGGGTGTTTGATACGATGCCAGGCACCGAGGGCATACAGAGGTGCCTTGGACACAGCGGCAGCACAGAAGTTTACAGATGAGGCGAGAATCACAAATTCTATAGCATGTCCTCGCAATAATAATCTATAGTTTTGCAAGAAAAGTATCTTTAAGTATACTATATCATTGGACCCCTATGTCATCTCAGACTCCTTCTCTCCTCCTCTCAGCCCCAGAATACTTGTCCCTCTCTGATGACTGTGGGCTAAGAATCCGCACTCTCCCTACTACCATACTGGAGCTTCTTGAATGCAGAGACTGAGGTGGGCATTAGAGTGACTGCAAATATGGCTGATGCCAACCTCTTCCTTCTCATTGGAGGTCGGGTCTATTTTTACTTCCTTTCTATCACTCCAGCATAATATCACATAAGGCCTGGCAAACATAAGAGGCATAATACATTTTTAATATTTGTTTAGCTTAAGGTACAGATCTTCTGAAGTATGCAAATTCTGCTCAGTTTTAGCCTAGAACATTCACTACAGGGGTACTCTAGAAAGTCTTCTCTTCCCAGTTTTACTTTTGATATGCTAAGGTAAAGTTCAAGGTCTCCTGGCTCCAGTTTCACTGAGCCCATCCAGAGCTTCTCTGGTCTCTTGGCTGGACTGTGGCAGAATGGCTTCCTCAAGTTCTAGTCTTTGGTGATACCAAGATCACATCCTAGCAGTCTTTACTTGTGCAGACTCCTCATATCCAATTTTTCCTAATTCACCCATTTCTTTTCCTTCCTTTTTTATTCCTGTTATTTTCATCAACCATGAGTCTAAATCCCCCATTGCCTAAGTTCTCTATCACTTAGTTAAACTCCCAATACCACTAATTAAAAAAAAATTAACTCATTTAGATCATAAGATCATAGCTCTTCATGTACAGTACAAGAAAGACATAGCCAAGTTCATATCATGCACAAGACCATGAACAGGTAATACATAAAATAAAAAATTAAAATAGCTAATAGATAGAAGTGTGAGGGACACAGTCTTAAAATGTAACTGTGTGCCCCGATTGGTATGGCTCAACAGGTTGGCCACTGTCCCACAAACCAAAAGGTCGGTTTGATTTCCGGTCAGGGCACATGCCTGGGTTGCCGGCCAGGACTCCAGTATGGGGCGTGCAGAGGCAACCGATCAATGTTTCTCTGCCTCTCTTTTTCCCTTCCTTCTTCTCACTCTAAAAATAAGTAAATAAAAGTAAATAAAATCTTTAAAAAATAAAATAAAACTATGTGTGTTAAGTTAAATTACATTAAAATTAAAAAGCAAGTGTTAGCCATCTCTCTTCTTCCTTTCCTTTCTGAGAGGAAGGCTCCTTTGTTGGAGTTCCATGCCTTTGCATATTGATTCAGATAATGAGTAGATACGGAGTAAGGCAGAAGCTAGAGAGGCTAAACTGAGCTATACAATTAAGAATTATAGAAGAAAACATGGGAATAAATCTGTTATCTTGGATTTGGCAATGGTTTCTTAGACATGCCACCAAAAGCACAAGTGGCAAATGAGAAAATAGGTAAGGTAAGATGAACTTGTTTTTTTAAAATCCTCACCCAAGGACATTTTTTCATTGCTTTTCAGAGAGAGAGAGGAAGGGAGGAGGAAGATATATATATAGAGAGAAACATCAATATGAGAGAGAAACATGATTGGATGCTTCCTGTAGGTACCTGGGATTGAACCCACAACCTAGGTAGGTGCCTTGACCGAGGAATGAACCTGCAACCCTTCAGTTTATGGGACGGTGCTCCAACCAACTGAGCTACCCACGCCTGCCAGGGAAGGTAAGGTTGAACTTTATAAAAATTAAAAACCTTTGTGTCTCAAATGATACCATTAAGAAAGTGAAAAGACAGGGCTTCCAGCCAAGATGGAGGCATAAGTAGATATGCTTTGCTTCCTCACACAACCAAAAGAAGGATAAAAACCAATTTAAAAATAAAAACCAACTGGAACTGCCAGAAAATTTAACTGTATGGAAGTCTGACAACCCAGGAGTTAAAGAAGAAACATTCATTCAGACTGGTAAGAGGGGTGGAGACGGGCAGCAGGGGCAGAGAGAACGAGCAGCAAGGCGGCAGCTGGCACAGCCAGTGGTCCCACATTTTTGTGCAGATAAACCCGGAGGGATGACTGGGGAGCAAGGCAGACTGCGCAACCCAGGGTTCCAGTGTGGGGAAATAAAGCCTCAAAATTTCTGACTGAAAACAACTGTGGGGTTTTAGGCAGCAGGAAAAACTCTCAGCCTCACAGAAGAGTTCATTGGAGAGACCCACAGGGTCCTAAAATGTACACTCCCCCCATCTGGGAATCAGCACCGGAAGAGTCCAATTTGCTTGTGGGTAGCAGGGGAGGTGACTGAAAGCAGGGTGAAAGCTGAGCAAAGCCACATTGTTCCCTCTCTGACCCCACCCCCACATATAGCACCACAACCCAGAAGTGTGTTGCACCGCCCTGGCAAATACCTAAGGTTTCGCCCCTTGCCAAGTAACAGGTGTTCCAAGATAAAGAAATATGGCCCAAATGAAAAACAGATCAGAACTCTAGAAAAAGAACTAAGTAATGAGGAGATAGCCAACCTATCAGATGTAGAGTTCAAAACACTGGTAATCAGGATGCTCACAGAAATGATTGAGTATGGTTGCAAAATAGAGGAAGAAGTGAAGGCTATGCAAAGTGAAATAAGGAGAAATATACAATAAGGAACCAACAGTGAAGAGAAGAAAACCAGTACTCAAATTAATGATTAGGAACAAAAAGAAGAAATAAATATTCAACCAGAACAGAATGAAGAAACAAGAATTCAAAAAAAGGAGGAGAGGCTTAGGAACCTCCAGGATAACTTTAAACATTACAACATCCAAATCATAGGGGTGCCAGTAGGAGAAGAGGAAGAGCAAGAAATTGAAAACTTATTTGAAAAAAATAATGAAGGAGAACTTCCCCAGTCTGGCAAAGGAAATAGACATGCAAGTCCATGAAGCTCAGAGAGTCCCAAACAAGTTGGATCTCAGGAGGAACACACCAAGGCACGTTGTAATTACATTACCCAAGATTAAAGATAAGGAGAGAATCTTAAAAGCAGCAAGAGACAAGGAGACAGTTACGTACAAAGAAGTTCCTATAAGACTATCAGCTGATTTCTTAAAAGAAACCTTATAGGCAAGAAGGGACAGGAAAGAAGTATCCGAGGTCATGAAAGGCAAGGACCTTCATCCAAGATTATTTTATCCAGCAAAGCTATTATTTAGAATTGGAGGGCAGATAAAGTGCTTCCCAGAGAAGGTAAAGGAGTTCATCATTACCAAGTCCTTACTATATGAAATGTTAAAGGGACTTATCTAAGAAAAAGAAGAATATCAAAACTATGAACAGTAAAATGGCAACAAACTCACAACTATCAACAACTGAACCTAAACAAAAATAAAAAATAAGTAAACAACTAGAACAGAAATAGAATTACAGAAATGGAGATCACATGGAAGGTTATCAGTGGGAAGAGGAATAGGGGAAAATGGGAGATAAGGTACAGGGAATAAGAAACATATCGGTAGGTACAAAATAGGAGGATGTTAAGAATAGTATAGGAAGTGGTGAAGTCAAAGAACTTATATGTATGACCTATGGCCATGAACTAAGGGGCAGGGGAATGCTGGAGGGGAGAGGGGTACTGGGCAGAGGGGGATAAAGGGGAGAAAAACATGGGACAACTGTAATAGCATAATCAATAAAATAAAAAACAGAGAGTGAAAAAACAACCCACAGAATGAGAGAAAATGTTTGCAAATTATATATCAGCTAAGAGATTTCTGATCAGAAGTCTTACAATTCAATAATATAACTCAATTAAAAGCTGGGAAAAAGAACTTGAATAGACATTTCTCCAAAGAAGACCTGCAAATGGTCAATAAGCACATGAAAAGATGCTCAACATCATTAGCCATTAGAGAAATAAAAATCACAATGAGATACCACTTCACCCATCAGCTAAGATAAAAGACAATAACAAATGTTGGTGAGGATGTGGAAAAAGCAGAACCCTCAAACATTGCTGGAAGCAGTGTAAAATGGTGCTGCTACTTTGGAAAACAGTCTGGCAGTTCCTCAAAATGTTAAACATAAAGTTACCACATGAGCCAGCAATTCTACTCCTAGGTATATACCCAAGAGAAAGGAAAATACATTTTTACATAAAAGCTTGTATACAAATATCCATATCAGCATTATGCATTATAGCCAAAAAAATGGGAACAATACAGATGTCCACCAACTGATAAATGGATAAATACAATGTGGTATATACATATAACAGAATATTATTTAGCAATAAAAGGAATGAAGTACTAATACATGCTACGACATAAATGAATCTCAATGGGAAGTGAAAGAAGCCAGTCATAAAAGGCTTCTTTGTATGATGCTGTATGAGTCCATTTACATGAAATGTCCACAATAGGCAAACAACAGAAACAGAAAGTAGCTTAGTGGTTGCCAGGGACTGAGATACCGGGATGGGGCGTGACTGCAAGTGGGTGCGTAGGTCCTTTTAGGGGGAATGCAAATGTTTAGAAATCAGACAGTGGTGACAGCTACACAAGTCTGTGAATAAAATCAAAACTATGGAATTACATGGTGTGTCATTATATCTCAATTTTATAAAAGGGTGAATTTACAGCATGTGATTTATATCTTAATAAAGCTATTACTGAAAACATTTTTCAAAATAGGAAAAAAGGATTAGGGTTTAGGGGAAGAGGGAAAGAGCGGCGAGGAAGGGAACCGATGCTGAGCAGGGGAAGACACTGGGCATTTGCGGAGACAAGGTGAGAACGAGAAAAGGAGGAGCAGCTTCCTTAAAGCGTGGGATTTTGTACAGAGAGATGAAGTGCATTTTGGGGAAGCTTTGTTATGAGGTACATAAGATAACCTTCCCTTTACTCTTCTTATCTCTTCTGTTCCTTCACCAAGAAAATTCTGTGCTCAAATCATATGCCACAAAGATAACAGAGAGTTGGAAACACTTTAAAATTCCAATGATAACCAATTTTAAAATGTAAAGAACAGAGTATCTTTAACATAATGTTGTGTTAATATGATTATTGACTTGGAAAAATGTTCACAAAATATAAATGAAAATAGCACATTATAATCAGCATGTATATTATGACACCATTTTAAAAAATAAATATGTCTACATCTGTCTTAGTTCAGGCTGCTATAACAGTGCCTCAGACTGGGTGGCTTACAAAAGGCAGAAAGTTATTTCTCAAAGTTTTGGATGCTGTGAAGTCCAAGGTCAAGGTGCCAGCATGGTTGCGTTCTGGAGAAAGCCCTCTTTCTGGTACATAGCTGGGCACCTTCTTGCTGTGTCCCTACAAGTGTAAGGGACAAGGGATCTCTCTCTGCAGCCTGCTTTACAAGGGTACTAATCCCACTCATGAGGTTTACACCCTCATGACCTAATCACCTTGGCCCCCCTCATGACCTAAGGCCCCCCTCTTACTATCATTACCTTTGAGGTTAGGACTCAACAGGAATTTTGAGGGGCACAAACATTGAGACCATAGGGATGTGCATGGGAGAAAATTCAGAAGCATATACAACAAATGTTAACAGCGCTTATCTCTGTTGAGTGATTTTGGATCATGTTTAATTTTATTCTTTTGTTTTATCTGTATGTGTGTTCTTAATGTGTATATAATAAATACCATTACATACGTAATTAAGTTTTATTCCTTAAACACCACAGAATCCGTGGAGGGGCTTCCCCTTATACTTGGTACCAGGTTTCCCTAGAGTCCAGGCCACAGTCCAAGGTCGGACTAAAAGGAGCACAGAGAGCTTTCTTGTACATACAGCAGTGATTTTGGAAGTACCTACGGGCTATAGCCACCACTTGAACTACAATGAATACTCCCTCACCCTTTTCAAGCGCGATTTTCAAGAGGCATGCACAGGTTTATACACGTAAGAATGTATCATTTGGATCCACAAAACTATTCTTGGGTCATACTGCATTCAAATGGAAACACGTAGTGACAAATAGTCTAGATAGAAAGCTGAATCTCTCAACCTGGGCAGAGAACAAATGGACATGGAAGGTGGTGAGGAGCCTTGGCTGGTGGGCTCTGACAGCTGTATTATAATGTTATGTTTACCCCTCTGTCCCCCAGATGAGAGGGTAGTTCCTTGAGGTCAAAAACTGTGATATAGTCAACTCTGTGTCCCTAGAACCCGTACATGGTGCTTGGAACACAGTAAGTGCTTGGTTATTTGTTGACTCCTATTTTACCCATTTAAAAACTGAACTTGTCTTTTTTAAAAAATTGAGTTTAGGAGCCCTGACTGGGTAGCTCAGTTGGTTGAAGCGTCACCCCATACACCAAAAGTCTGCAGGTTGATCCCCGTCAGGGCACATACCTAGGTTGCCAGTTCGATTCCTAGTCGGGGTGCGTAGGGAGGGACTGATTGATATTTCTCTCTCACGTAGATGTTTCTATCTTTCTCTATCTCTCTCCCTTCCTCTCTCTCTAAAATCAGTAAGTATATCCTCCAGTGAAGATTTAAAAAAAAATCATCTTAGAAGTTTTTTTTAT
This sequence comes from Anoura caudifer, assembly GCA_004027475.1. Taxonomy (NCBI): domain Eukaryota; kingdom Metazoa; phylum Chordata; class Mammalia; order Chiroptera; family Phyllostomidae; genus Anoura; species Anoura caudifer. The sequence continues at coordinate 50,110 of PVKU01000987.1, forward strand.
TCTAGATACATCTTTTGTCAGACATATATCTTGAGAATATTTTCTCTCAGCCTGTGGCTTTGCCCATTTGTTTTCTTGATGGCTTTTTTTTGTTTTGTTTTGTTTTTTTTTTTAAACTAATAGAAGTTTTTAATTTTATGAGTTTCATTTATCTTTTTTTTTTTTTAATTTTTAGGTTAAAGCTTTCTATATCCTGCTTACCTGAGAAACCTTTGCCTATCCCAAGACCATAAAGAATATTTCCTGTTTTTTTTCTAAAAGCTGTATAGTTTTAGCTTTTCATTTAGGTTGTATCAAATCCTATTTTAAGTATACAGGTCTTTCACTGGTTGATTTTCTTTTGTTTTGTATTTTTGTATTTCAGGGGTCTTATTCCTTCCTGATCTCCACAAAACCAAGGGAAATGCCTGTCTAGTCACTTCTCCACAGACAGCTCTAGTTTAGCCAAAGGAGGTGTGAAGTTCTGTAGGCATCTCATGAGATTTTTGCATTCATGCCTTCCTCCACCCCAGACTTTCACATGCACTTTTTATGCATGCCATCCCATTGATCTTCAACACAGCTCATCAAAGTTAGCAGAGGCACTTTCATTTTAACAAATAAGGAAATTGACATTCAGAAAAATAAAATGACTTGCCCAAGACCACTCAATGAATAAATGACAATTAAAATGGGACCTTGAATTCTAACTTTTGACCTTTTTTCTTTTTTTTTCTTTTATTGATCCCAGAGAGAGGGGAAGGAAGAGAGAAAGAGAGAGAGAGAAACATTGATGTGTGAGAGAAACATTGATTGGTTGCTTCCTGCTCAAGGACCAGCAACCCAGGAATGTACCCTGACTGGGAGTCGAACCAGCAAACTTTCTTTGGTCTCCAGGAGGATGCCCAACCAACTAAGCCATACAGGCCAGGGAAATTTAAGGAACTCTTTCTTTCTATCTGCTCAGCAATAGGGTAACTCTGGGCAGGAAAATGTTCCTAAATCCCAGAAGAAAGGTTTCCTCTGTCTTTATTAATCAGGGTCTTTCTGCCAGTCAATAGAGCCTCTCTTCTGGGCCTCCTGGGGAAGACAGCGGTACTCAGTTGCTATTCTCTAGCAATCTGACCTTGTCCTGAGGTCCCAGGAGGAGTCTCAGTAGGACCGATAACTTTTTCACTGCCAGGGTCCTCTCTCGGGCGGGACTGGAGAGAGGAGAGCAGGAGGATGAATCCAGGAGTATCAACTTATGCTTAGGTATCTTCCTGTTAGAAATCTAAGCCTGTACAAGCAGACCGATTATAACAGGTCAGGTGCCCTAGGCATTACAGTGGCTTTCTCCCCCTCTCTCCCCCCATACTGTGGAGCCTCTTGGTCAACATTCTCTCTTACTCCATCCATTTTTACCTGGAGACTCGTGGCTCCCACAGTGCCAGGATAAGGTAAGTGTGTCTATGTGCATGTATGCATATGTGGAGGGGAAGGATGAGCTGGATGCTTCTCAGCCCTTCCTCTTGAAAGCTGCATGGATCCCTCCTTCTTCTCCATCATAAACTTACAGTAGCTTTAGGGGTGTCTCCTCCCATTAAGCCTTTGTTTCTAGATCTGATCCTCTCCACCTTGACCCACACTCTAGCAGCTTCATTAGAAATGCCCAGAAAGGAAAGAGGGGCTCTTCTGCTTCTTGACCAAAAATAAATAAATAATTTTTTACGTGTGTGTGTGTGTGTGTGTGTATTCATATATGGCATTAGCCCATCTGCTTTTACCTATCTCTGCACCAAATATGTGCATGGGTGAGCTTGTTTAATATTTGCTCTTATGCTCACTCTATCTTTAGGAAAGACAAAGCCAAACCTCAGACGCTAGCGCCCAAACCTTTTGATCCGTTATCCTACCGTCCGTGCCCTGCCCCTCCCCCAGCTCCGCTGAGCCATACCTCGGTATGGGGCTTTGAGCTGAACCCGAAGGCTTCTGTTCCTTTTGCACTCCGACCAAGCTCAACCTTGACAGTTCCGGCTGAGGCACTGTTCCACGGGACCACACAGGGGGAATTGGGTCGATTTCCTAAGATCTGATTTCTGCTAATACAATGGCAACGTTGGTAATGCAAGGAGGCTGCGCAATCCCAGCCCCAATATCCTTGCTGCTGCCGCTGGTGCTGCGGTGACGTTGCTGCTAAGGGAAGGGGGAAGGGAAAGGAGCAGGCATGCCCACAGTACAGCGGCTCAGCCTCCCTCCCTGTCAGTCCCCGAGGGCCTTAGCCCAGGGAAGGGAGAAAGGAGACAGCCTCTGAGGGCAGCCAGTGCTGGAAGATGAGAACTCTCAAGGCAGCAAAGGAAATTAGGGAGAGCACTGCCTCTCTTGTCCTTAAGAGTCTCAGAAAAAAGTCTGGGCAGAGGCTTAGAGCTTCCTTCCTTCCTTAGGCCCCTCCTTTTAGATCTTAGCCAGAAACCTCTCCCCCCTCTTTTTGCCCACTCTGAATGACTTCTTGTTTTCCAGCTTTTTCCCTTTCGCTAGGATTCCAGACTGGCCTCTGGGTGGAGCCGCCAGACTGGGAAGGGGTTCCTGAAGCCCCGAGGGAGGCTACAGGGACCAGCAGTAACTCCAAGTTCAGTCTTTAAGGATGCCCTTGTAGACTCAGCACTAGGCTTTCCAGGGCGTGCCTCTTCAGAGAAATGGGTCTGTCTCAGAACGAGAGACTGCGCCATAGGCAGGCTTCTATACACAGGGTGGTAGTGAGCCTTAGGACCAAGTTGGCTAAAGGCCCCTTTCCTAACACAGGGTCCAATTCGGATCCCTGGATCTTCAGTCTGCTAATACAGCTGGAGCAGAATCCTCACTTCTCACCTACGTCAGCTTTTTTTTTTTTTTTTTTTAAAGATTTTATTTATTTATTTTTTTTAGAGAGACATCAAGGGAAGGAGAAAGAGAGGGAGAGAAACATTGGCTGCCTCCCGCCCCCCACCCCCCACCAGCTGGGGACTTGGCCCACAACCCAGGCATATGCTCTGACCAGGAATTAAACTGGTGACCTTTCAGTCAAGTTCAACCCCCTGGCTGGTGGTCAACCCACTGAACCACTCCAGCCAGGGCTCTCCATCAGTTTTTGGATAGTGCTGAGCCAGGGTCCAGCTGGGTCTGTGGGGAGGCAGAATCCTTCTGGGCAGGTCCAGGGGGTGGGATGACTATTTTCTGAGGAAAGGAAGGCAAGGCAAGGAAGGCTAGACCAGAAAAAAAAAAAATCTGTTCTGTCTGTAGACCTACAGAACCCTCTACCCGGTCCCTGCTTTACCCTCTTCAGGTTCTGGGCCAGTTTTGTGGGAACCAGTGAAGAGAAGCCACAGCCAGAGCCAATTGTACAGTAAGTGGCAGCCTGTCTCTGCCCACTTCATGCCACTGCCCACTGCTACTGAAATAGTGCACAGCCAAGAGGGGGGCCCCAAATAGGGATTTAGAATGGGGTCCAGAACTCAAGGTGTCTAGGACTCAAGGAGTTCTAGGAAGTATTAGAAAGACATATAAGATGTCCTTACCCCTTCCCTCCACAGGTGCGGGTTGGGAGAAGGGACACATGGAGCAGGGACATGTTTTGTACAGCCACAGCTTTGCAGCTAACCTCTGGCATGGTCATTTAACATATCCATAACCTTTAAATGGTTGCATAGATATGTTAAATAGCTGTGGCCATGCTCTGAGCCAGGGGGATGGAAGGGACTTCCACCCAAGATGTAACTGGGGGGCAGGTCCCCAGGATTACAGCACCTGCGTGAGAGCTTGGACCAGATTGGCTCCATGCCATGGGGCCACACCTGCCCAGACTCACTGTGGCAGCCCAGTAAACTTGGAGTAATACAGGAATGCTGGCAGGTGTAAGTGATTGTAGGGGGAGTAGGAAATGGGGGTACAGAGGAAGGTTGGCGTGGGGATTTAAACCCAGGCACGGCAGCCATTGGAGGGGAGAACCACATGGTTTTGCCAGAGTGGGGATCCCCACAGCTTTGGTGGAGAGGAGAACCATGCAGCTTTGGCCAGAGTGGATGCCTCTGCAGCTTTGGTGAAAAGAGAACCACGTGGCTTTGGCAGAGTGAGGTCCCCACGGCTTCAGGCTGCACTCCTTGGCCATGTGGCCTAGGAAGCAGGAGAGACTTTGCCTGGAAGAAAATGGGTACAAAGACTCTTGCTGATGGGCCATGAGAAGGTGCCACATGGCTTTGGGTTAATTAGAGATCCTGCCTGGATGGCGACACAGCTGATGGTGCCGGCAGCCTGAATCACGGACGTCTGCTTCTTTTCCTGAGATATGGTACCCCAAATTAGGGCAGAGGGAAGCACTGTGGGGGTCTGTGGGTATCCAAAAGGACTTTGATATTTTAATGAAGACATTAGGTCACTACTCTAAGTCTGTATAGCTTGAAATAAACATTTCCTTTCTTTTTCACAAATCTCTGGCATTGAGAGACAGCTTTCCTCTGGTGGGGGACAAGCAAACCTAGTGGGGGGTCTTTTCGGTAATAGTATATTATACCCCCCCTTTGGCCTGTTCTGCAACAGTTTTCGGCATCCCTGGGTGGGCCAATAATTGCCCCCTCCAGCCTGTTCTGTAACACTACCACCCTTGAACGCAGAGATGGTCTCAAGCTGGGCATGGCCCCTAAGCACTAGCCCTGCCTGGGGCTCCTCCCAGTGTTGACCACTATCTGGACTCCAGAGCTAAGCCCTTGGATTTCAGGTCCCTGGAAAGAAGGTTTGGGTCCAGTGGCCAGGAACATAGCAGCCACCACCACTCGGGACCCAGAAGAAATAGTTTCTTTCTTCTTACTGCTTCTTCTGTTCCCTATGAGACTCACACGCCCACTGATGCTATACTGAGATGAGCTGAATTGGAAAGAGAACAGAAGTGGCTAAAATGCCAAAAGCTATCTCCAACCTTCACTCGTTTGAGGGGCCATGGACCCTTGATCCTACAAAACAGAAAACAATGAGGAAGGGAAAGAGAAAGGGAGGTTGCTGTTCATAAAATTAACCATTAATGATTCTCGCAGGGAAAGTAAAAGGAGCAGAAATGGTGTCCCTGTACTTCCTTCTCCCCTGGTACGTACAGACCCCAAAGGGGGTTGGATAAGCAGCTGTAGATTAGGGCAAAGTCAATTTCCATGACCAAGTGCTTAGAGTTCTAGCTTCTTACTGTAAGAGGTCTGGGCCCAGGGTCTTCATCCCTGAAATTTCTGTGAGGCTAAGCCATGCATTGCACCAGAGAGCCACCACTTACAAAATGTTTCCAGTTGCTTACGTGGAAGGCGGCAGTTCTCGTGTTTCCAGTGCTGGGCTTACTCACTGCATCTTAGACCACATCGTCACCCACTTTCCAGCCAGTACTGCCCAAGATCTATTGGGCTTGTGATGAAAGATCAAATTATTTCCTGGCTAGAAACCAAATACAAATAGTGTCACATTATAAATCTCAACTGCCTCTTAACTAGTCTTCTCACCTGCAATTTACCTTCTAGTACTGCCAGATTCATCTCCCTGAAGCACCTCTCTCTTCAATGTCACTCCTCCTGCTCCTTTTAATGGTCTCTCATTATCCAGAGAATCAAGTTCAAACTCCTCGTTTTGGCTTTCAAGGTCCTCCATCTTGGTTCTCTACTCCCGCTCTGCCCAAACTTACTTCCCACACCCCACCATGTAGTCCCTCAAACCGGTTTCATGAGCTCATTTACACTCTGCTGCCTTTGTTTGGGTTCTCCTGCCCACTACACTTGGCTCTACTCAGAATTATCCAAAGCCTACAAGGCTCAGATCAACCCCTCCATCAAATCTTCGCTGATTACCCCGGAACCAGAAATGATCTCTCTGTCTTGTGAACCCAAGGCCGCAGCTTGTTGATTTTACAGACAAGAAAAAAATCCCACAAAGCCCAGGGGATCAATATAGAATTGCCAATTTCTTATATTGCCAAGTAGCATCATTAAAAAACCACCTTACACTATCTATCATCATTTCATAAAAGAAAGCATACTGTCATTTTTCTCATTTCATTGCATTCTCACACAAACCTCAGCAGAAACTAACATCAGTCCATGATAGGTTTAAGGATTAAGTAAATAATTTCTCACTTGATATGGTTATTGTCTTTTTTTACAGATCTGCCTACATGTCTCTTAATGTCCTGGAATGTGCAGTAAGATCTTGGAACGTGCTGTAAGACTGCACATTCCAAGCTACATTCACCTTTGTATCCCCAATATTCAGTGCATAGGACAGTATAATTTTTTATAATGTATTTTTTAAAAGGTTTTATTTCTTTATTTTTAGAGCAAGGGGAAGGGAGGGAGAAAGAGAGGGAGAGAAACCTCAATGTGTGGTTGCCTCTCACATGGCCCGCACTTGGGGACCTGTCTCACAACCCAGGCATGTGTCCTGACTGGGAATTGAACTGGCGACCCTTTGGTTCACAGCTTGCACTCAATCCGCTGAGCTACACCAGCCAGGGCCAGGACAGTATAATTTTTATTTTGTGTTTCCCATAAAACCTAGTACAGTACTTGGCATATATAAGGTGGTTTAGTCAGAGTCTTGTTCAATATGAGTGGTCCAAAAAGAGATGTTCTGTGAGTAAAAATGAGTGAGTGGTGGGCAGATCTAACTCAAAAGGATTAGAAGAGCAGACCCCTACTGTTCATGTAAAAAAAAAAAAAAAAGGCCTATTAAAGGAAAGTGTAGGGGAAAAAAGAATAACTCTTCATGACCTTGAGTTAGGCAATACATTCTTAGACATGATACCAAAAGTAAAAGTCACATAATAAAAAACAGGTAAAGGTGAACTTCAAAGAAATTTAAAAGTTTTGTGCCTCAAAGGACACAATCAGGAGAGTGAAAGATAAGCCACAGAATGGAAGAAAATGTTTGCAAATCACATATCTGATATGGGACTTCTATCTAGAATATATAAAAAATTCTTACAACTCAACAAAAAGACATAAAACCCAATTAAAATATGGGCAAAGGATTTTTAATAGGTGTTTCTCCAAAGCACATTAAAAGAATCTCAACATCATTAGTTACTAGGGAAGTGCAAATGAAAACTAAAATGAGATACCACTTTACTTTACTAGACTGGCTAAAATAAAAAAGACAATAACAAGTGTTGGTGATGATGCAGAGAAACTGGAACCCTCACACATGGCTGGGGGGACTTCAGAATGGTGCACTCCCTTTGTCTTTTATCTTAGCCATCACTGGAGTGTCAGTCCAGGGACCTCAGACAATTCCCCCTTTCTTCTATTTTTTCCAATACCAAAATTCTTAAAAGAATGAACTATGTTAACTATTCTTTTTCCTTAACCATTTCTAAGCACCAGAAGTCTGTCTTCTTGTAATACTTTAACTGTCTGAAGCAGTTATAATTCTTGAATTTATGTTTAAATTGAGACTTAGCCATCCTCTCCTATTGAAACCTCCCCCCACCCCTGCTTTGGCTCTTTCAATACCAATCCTCCTAGCTCTACTTCTAGTTCTTTCTTCATTGTTTCACACAACAATACCTGGCCCATATTTAAACGTAGATTTACAACAAGGCTCAGAACTGAGTCTTCAACCTGAGAAGTGTTTATGCTGTTGATTTCCAAATCTTACATTCTTGCTGAACTTCCAGAATCAAATCTCCAATAGTCTATTAGATACTTCTTACTACTACCTCAAATCCAACACAACTTAAAGCAAAATTGATTTTTCTATTTGAAATCAGCTTTAGATTACTAGTGATACATGTTTGAAACCATTAAGGGTCACCTGGAGTCTTCATATTCAGACAATCACCAGATCATGCTGAGTCTTCCTGCCAATGTTTTAGGCATTGATCTAATAATTTATTGTGATTTTACTATATTCCGGCTGTTAGGCTAAGCACTTACATTATTTCATATAATCCATATGTAGCCACTCTCCAAGCTAAGTATTTTTATCTTTCTTTTATGGATGAGAAATCCCAGGCTCAGTGATATTAAATAATGTTCCTAAGGTAATTTGGTCAGTGAATGTTTGATCTGGGGTTCAGGCACATGTCTGTCTGGTTCCAAAGTCAGTGTTCTTAACCCTTGTTCTATCACCTTTCAAGTTTCCCTCACTAATTTCTATCATCCTAAATCAGACCCATATTACCTCTCCTCTGAACTGTTTTACAGTCTTCTAACTAGTTTTCTGGCTTTCATTCTGGCTCTTTCCTCCCAGCCATCCTATGCAGCGATCCCTCACCTATCGCAGGAGTTACGTTCCAGAGACCCCCAAAATAGGTGAAAACCCGCGAAGTAGCGGTGTGATATTTATTTTATTATTTATATATATTTTAAGGCTTTATAAACCCTTCCCACACTCCTATAAACCTTTCCCACTCTCTTATTAACCTTTCCCACACTCTTATAAATACTTCATGTGCTCTTAAACACTTTCTACACTCTTAAACCTGCGTAATTTTAACAACATATACAATTCTATATGGGTACTCACCAATGAAGTATACAGTCGTCCCTCGCTAGATCGAGGCTCACTTATCGTGGCTTCACTGTATCTCGGGTCTCACAGTGAAGCCACAATAAGTGGACTGCGATATAGCGAGGAATGACTGTATACTGATACAAGATTAATCTCCCCAAAATACAGCCTTCAATGTCACCCAACTACTAAAAAGGTCCCAGTGGCTCCCAACTGTGTACAGGATAATCCAGATTCCTTAATGGTGTGTGCAGAGTTCCTTCCTGCTTATTTGACCATGTTCCACTGCATGCCAAATTTATTCCTTTTTTAAATAGTTTTATTTTTTATTGTATTTTTTCCATTACCATTTATTCTCCTTATTCCCTCTTCCACCTTCACCCACTCCCCTACCTTCTGCAATCACCACATTGTTGTCCATGTCCACGAGTCCTTCTCTTTTTTATCAAATTTATTTTAAATCCTGTTATCATGGAAGTCTTTCTTCTGAACTTCTTCAATACCAATTGTCTGTATGGCTCATTTGGTACCCAGCCTTGGCCACTTCATTTTGTTATTTAGCTCCTGATGACAGCACACTTTTGGAGCATGGGACTGTGTCTTATAGTTTGATAATTCTGAGCACAGAGCCTTGGCACCTAGTAGGGTAACACCCATGTTTGTGTGATAAAAAAACATCTGAGCAGGGCTAGCTGAACCCAAGTCAGCTTTTAGAAGGTTAGCTTAGACTGAGAATAGCATATTCGATGAGGAGAAGAGGAAGGAAAACAAAAATGAAAAAGCTGAACTTTAGTGAAGTGCTTAGTAAATAAATCTTCAGTGCTGAGATAAACTCTTTACCCTCGCTTCTCTCCATTTTCACACCGAGGATGGAAGGATGGCTGAATAGCTGTGCCTTCAGTCAGTACTTCCCTACCACTCAACCTTGGGGCCACGCGTACAACAAAGCCTGCAAAGTGGCAGCCTGGCAGTCACACCTTGTGTGTCAACAGGTTTTATGTAGCTTGAAATAAATGTCACCATAAAAATTTGAATATTTCAAAACAAAATAACTGAATTTCCAGGATGTCTGCTTGAACATTAGAAGAATTGATCATACCAGGCCCCCACTCCTAGATGGTAACAATCAGCTGGATTTGAGAAATGGCTACCCTCATAAGTGGTACCCTCATAAGTGGTACCCTCGTAAGTGGCTGCCTTTATAAGAAGTGGCTACTCCCATAAAGTGAGCCTTCAGTTTGACATGCGCCCATCACTCTTTATGGTCTTTTATACCCAGCCAGCTTCACTGGTTCACTTTACTCATTTGTATTATTTGCCTGGATTTTATAAAACATTTGCGTTTACAACCCTTACCCAGGGAAACAGCTATGCTTTTTCTTTATATCACCCCCATTCAAATTTACCTCACATTACCATAATAATGTTCACTCCAGTATTGCCTGCAATGGCAAAAAACTGAAAACATTCTACATATCCAATTAAAAAATGGATAATTAGCCCTGGCTGGTGTAGCTCAGGGGATTGAACACGGGCCTGTGAACCAAAGGATCACGGTTCGATTCCCAGTCAGGGCACATGCCTGGGTTGCAGGCCAGTTCCCAGCAAGGGACGCACAAGAGGCAACCACACATTGATATTTCTCTCCTTCTCCCCCTCTCTCCTTCCCTTCCCCTCTAAAGATAAATAAATAAAATGTTTTAAAAAAAGGAAAAAGAAGTATCCTTTAAAAAATGGATAATTAAACAGTGGTCTAGCAATGCAATAGAATATAATGGAACCCCAGATATTATGTTTACAGTGAATGCTTACTAGTATAGAAAAAGGCTTAAAAGAGAATTTAAAAAGCAGGATATCAAATCACATAGATTTTGGTACTTGCATTATAGTGAACAAGATATTAAGGGACTACCTTCTATGGCAAAAAACTAAATCCTATATAACATGTGCTTTAAAAAGCATTTCAGGACTCACAGTAAATAGGAAAAATTTCTGAGGCCACTTCCCCACTCCCAAAAAAGGGAAAAGAAATCATTAGCTAGCTGCAGAGTAAGCAAGGGTGGGGCACAGTTCCTGGTGGGCCAATTCCTCAAGCATTTTAATTGTGTGGTCCAAATGACAAGCCTTGGACCTCTAGAAAAGTGAGGGAGCTAAACCTGAGCCTGCCACATTCACCTGAGACCCTCAAAGTAAGCTCATGGGTGAGGGTTGGTGGTTTTCTCCAACCCTTGGCAGAAGCAGAAACAAATCTTTTTTAGAAAAAAATATTCCTAGCTTCAGCTGACAGGATTCTCAAAATTAAAGAGCAAGCAAAAATTAGTTTCTATGAAAGATCACAAATACACATGGAAGCAAGATACTATGAGTGAGTGAGAGAGAAAACAACAAACAATACACTTAAATAGCAAGGATTTCAGATATTAAGAATGTCAGATACAGAATACGTATCAGCTATGAAGTGTTTTGAATAAAGGATAAAAATTGCAAAGATAAACAAGTAGAAGGAGGTTATTAACAAGATCCAGAGGTGGTGAAAATAAAACATCTATAAACATAATAATCGGTTATTGAGCATTCTTATGCCTGGACCAGCCTGTTTTATGGGGAGTCGGTAGGTGACAGAAAGGATGTGGAGACTAAGCGGAGATACACTACACCTCCTGCTACAGATCTCACAGTAGCTACTTGCAACAGTGTGTGAAAGTGCTCTACAAACTAGAAATGTTTTACAGAAATGTTAGCATCCGCTGATGATTTTTGACTGAATCAGTTATTTACCCTGATGCTTGAAAGACAATGATTTTCTCTCTATTATTCCTTCTACATTTATTAGTTGGCATTCTAATATAAGAAAGATTCTCCTTCCTTCCATCCATTATTAACTTGGTATCAGTGCAGACTCTTGGATTCTTTTTTCTTTTTCTTTTTAAAAATTCAGTGGGTCATAATTCATTGCTGGTATTCTTGATTTGGATGATTGGATTGTCCTAGATTTTGCACTATTTTTTTTTTCACTATGAAGAGCTTTTCAAAATTATTTATTTTGGAATAAGTTTTAGAAAAGTTGCAAAGATAGTTCAGAGTTCTTGTAGGTCCCTCAGCCAGTTCCCCTAATATTACCACCTTATATAATCATAGAACATTTGTCAAAACAAAGAAACTAACATCAAGTACATTACTATTTACTAAACTTGCAGACTATTTGGGTTTTGCCAGCATTCCCACTAATGTTCTTTTTCTATTATTTGGCTTAAAAAAAAACTAAATGTATATATAACTTTTATAAAATGTAATTTAAAAAAACAAAATAAAGCCGAGACAAAAAAAATAAAAAAGATATGCAGATGTATGTATATTAGAGGCACTGATAAACAGTTTGAATGGTATAATTGTAGCTTAGCAAAGAAAAAGATCTACATTTCCCAAATCAGGACACTGAGTAGTTTTGAAAACCATCCAGGCTAATTTTTAGTGAAAGCAAGCAGTACCAAAAAAACACATACTACGTGATCTTAGTAGACCTCTGTCCCTAATCTTTCCTAATAATCACTCTGTTTACTTTTCACCTCAGGACCTTCTTTGGGAATCAACAGGAAGTACTTTTGCTTGTGTTGACCTAGTCAGGTGTCCTCTCCGCCAACAACAACCTGTGTTAGGTAACTCCTTTCAGCATGGTTTTGCCTCAGACTGCATGATTGATTCCAACAGGAGAGGCCAGAAGTGCTCAAATCATAACAAATCAAAATAAACTATGATATACTGTATTGCTCTTCTCTGATCTAGAAGCATGCCAAGGCCAATAATTAAAATCAGCTCAGGAGTTAATAAATCAATCAACTCTGCAACCAAGCCACAGTATCCACTGTACTCCTACTGTGTATAAAGCACCACGGTGGATATTCAGGGGTAAGAGCCCAAGTTGAGGTGCTCAAAATTTTGTTAAAATCATTGCCAACATGCCTCCGGAGAGGGCTAGGGTGACAGGAAAGATGTTTCAGGATGTGAGATAAGGGTTTGTGCAGTGGTTTCAAACTTTTTCAGCCCCAATACATAAAACAGAACTACTGTGGTTGATGCAGGAGAGACCTAAAGGCCCATACACTCTAATTCTCTCTCCTCTCTCCACTTTGGGGCCCCAAAGGCACCTCCAGGGCTCAGAGGAAGAAATTCTGAAAACCTCTGGGCAAAGGCAAGACTGCACATGGTTTGCGGGGGTTGGAGAAATGGGGACTGAAACAAATGATTAACTGGTAGAAAGTATCTCTTCTTTTTCTTCGTGGGTCTCAAATCAAATATGTTTGGAAAATGGTGTCGATTAATTATACTAATGACAGAGTTTCTTCTGAGTACAGAAATGAACTGGGCTGACTTGCAAGGAGAGAACAAACAGCTGCTAGATGCCTGAGAGCACCTGCCTATGGCATCGGGAGCCTGGTTCTACAAATGGAACAGCAGCCAGCCTCCAGGAGTTCATCTGTTTTTCCTCTGAGTTGTGTGTAGCTGCTCCTGGCTGAGAAGGCCACTGTTTTGAACTGATGTTATGTTATTTTGGACTCCAAGTGAGGCCAGCCGGCGCACTGGGAGTGTGTTGAAAGAGACCTAGCCTGAAGGGCTGTCCCAGACACACCCAGCTGCTTCCTTATCAGGCTTCCCTGATACAGAGTCCTCTTTCCAAGCACAGAGCTTGCTTTGCTGTTGGCTTCTCAACAATGTTACAGAAAGGTTCAGCTAAAAGTCCATTCCTAAAGGTCAAATACAAACAAACACTCTAGAAGGGGCCTGGCTTTAAAGTAGAATGGGCTCTTTCCTAATGCCACCTGGTGTGGCTGTATCTTCTTTTCCCCAAGTCTACGGCCTCTCTTATGAACTGGAAATATACAGGCACCATTAATATAATCAAAATCATCAACAGAGCCTTGGCCAGGTGGCTCAGTTGGGTGGAGTGTCGTCCTGTGCATCCAAAGGTTGAGAGTTCGATCCCTGGGCACATACCCAGGTTGGGGGTTTGATTTCTGCTCCAGGCACATGCAACAGGCAACTGATTGGTGTTTCTGTCACATCGAACTCTCTCTTTCTCTCTCTCAAATCAATAAACATATCCTCAGGTGAGGATTTAAAAAAAAATCACCAACAGAGAGTATCCAGGGGAGCAAACCCCAATAGGTTCCAAGGCTTTTATCTCTTAGGTTCAGTTGTACCTGAAGCTCTGAAGGCCCCAATTCAATGAATGGAGACTGCAGCACTGGGAATTGTGCCCAGGGAAAGAATAAACTAGAAGCCACTGAACTTCACTGAGTTGTAAAGGGTTGCTTCCCTTTATTACATAAGGATCTGATAACAAACTGAACTTTGTCCCAGGGTCTCTCTCTGCTCAAAAGGGATTGTATCTGGGCAAAAATTCTCTTCCACTGATCCGGCCAGCAACTATATGCCTTTCTCCAGTAGGTCAACCATTTGACCACTTCCTTAGCTCAACTCATAGTACCTGTTAGGCGGAAGGCTGAATCAGATGACCTCCTAAGGTCCCTTTAAACTCTAATTACAAGCCAAGTCAGGTTAAAACCTGTAGCCCAATGGAAGGTTCTTACGCAGGGTGCTAAAAAATGTCCTCCTTTTCACCCTCCTGCCTTTCAACACAAATACATAAAACACATACGTACACACGTATACACGCATATCTATATACTCAGGTGCTTGGCTTCTAACTGCTACAGTTATAAGTCTCTAGCGACTGAGAACTGGCTGTGAGTGCTATCTCTGGGATGTAGGCTAGGGAGATAGAGGAAGACTATAGAGAATTAGGAAAGATTTAGTTCCTACCTTGACAGAGTTCTTCAAATGAGAAGATGGAGGGAGCAGCAGTGAGTAAGGCCCACAGGACGAAGAGATGGAGAGATCAAGCCTGCTAACGCTGGTGTAGGTGCAGCAAGGGAACGGGAGGGAGCACCAGGGCCAGAGACAGTTACCAGGAGTGGGGGCTGAAAGGCCCACCATGGGCTGCTGGGCTGGGATGGAGCACTCAAGTGTGAATCTGCAGGAGCAAGTCAGCTGGGACAAAAACGGCCCTTTTGCTTCTCCTTGACATTCAGTGTGGTCAACCCCTCTCTTTTCCTTTGGTTGTTCCTTTTGGCTCCAGGGTTCCAGGAAGCAAAGCCAGAGCGCTCTTTGCTTCCCCTCCCCCAGGCACTGGACTGAGGGGTGCAGACTGGTAAACTGCTACGCAATCAGTCTGTCAAAGCTGTAAATAAAAGGCCACATATGCACAGTGAAGCAGGGTATGAGAAGAATCTAGATTGAATTACACAAGCTAGTTGTGGAGACAGGGTAAGGGAGGTAGGGGAAGGAGAAAAGCCTAGCTGCCCTTCAAGGAAATACCGTCATTCACTAGAAACCCTCAAGCCTGGCTCTCCCAGGTTCTGGTCTGGACTTTTTCTCAGCAGAGTGGTCATAGTCCCTGAGACTCCTGAGTCAAAACTTCTCCCAATGGCGACTTATTTTCCAACAGACTTTAGATGACAGTTTTCGTGTCCAGTTCACTCTGCTTGGCAAGAGAACAGGGACTGACTACCTCACTAGCAGGTGGCAGCAAAGACCATTTCTGTGTACTAGTTATTTGATATTTGCGTTAGTTATAGGCCTAAAGAGTAAACTGATGTTTACTGAAAGAAATGTTAAAGCATGTGGCTGGAGTCTGGCCCAGGTCCTGAATATTCAGGAACCTAGGTTCTGTATGATTCTGAGCATGGATTTTGGTGTGGACAGGTCTGGGTTCCAATTTGACCACTGCTGGCCAGCAGTGGACTTTGGGAAGTTACTCAACCTCACTAAACTTCAGCTTCCTCATTTGTAAAATTTTCATGATATTTTCCTTCAAGAGCTTGAGACAATTAAATAAGATATTGTATGTAAAGTACCTGACATAAGTTAAGGCAAACGCTCAGTTATGGTCACTAGTATGATTGTATCTTTGGCAGAGGACCAAAGATGGAGTTCTTTCCTCTCTCCTTTCCTAATTTCCAAGAAAACATAAAGGCTTTGGATCTAGGGAATGGGCAGGCAAAATCTCTTTAAAAGAGCCAAAGGAAATGGAAAGAGTCATGTTCTGTTTTTCCCTTCCCAGCACTAGGACTGAATTAGTCATCCTGCGTCAATTATCCTCTGGACTGGCAGGCTGGCCCTGGGAACCTAAGGCTCTCCCAGACCAAACACACTAATTCATCTCTAGGATTACCTGTCGTGGGGCATGCTCCCAGACTGATGTTGCTTCTCCAGGGGCCCCAGATCAGATCCCAGTAGGTGTAGGCAAGAAACAGTCTGATCCCAAGCTGGCAGGATAGGTCTGTCCAGGCTGTTGTCTGCCCATCACAGCTGCCTATGAGGCCTATGGGTTAATAATAGCAACTCTGATGCCAATGGATTAAGACAGCACTGTAGGAGGTGTTTATTTTTACACTCTGGCGTCAGTATCAAGTTCTACTGGTTACTGCCCAAATCTAGGGCAGCTTCCTGCTATAGGAGTGGCTTCAAGCTTCTTCAGGATGCTAAGTGGGATTCTGGAGGAAGCAAGCCTTGCTGAGAACAGTTCACTATTAGCAGAGACAGGGAAGGGGAGAGGGAACAGAGCTGTCCTACGTTCAGCTATCTGGTCCCAAGGGGCCAGGAGACCTCAAGTGAGAGCTGTAGTTTACAGCATTCTCCTGAGTTAGGCAGGCCCTGGACAAGAAACCTAATACATTGTTTTGGGATGGCATGTGCACACACGCACATGTACACACATGCACTGGGTTGCAGTGAAATGATCTGAATAAAATCAAGGGAAGACTGTCACTCAACCTTCCTGGAGCTCAGCCTTGTCAGTCACAAGTCCCAGATTCGTGAAGTGAGTGCTGACATTGTTAAGAAAAAGACAAAAACCCACCTGGGAGGGTTTTATAGGATATTTGAAATAAAGGAAGGTTAGGCTTATCCTCAATTGATTTGTATAGAGTTCTTACCTGAAACTCTATACAAATACCAGATATCAAATCCCTTGAAAATTTACTTGGCTAGAGCTTCTTTCCTAGACATGACACAATAGGATAGAAACACTCAAAACAAGCCCTCGTCTGGTCAGGAGCTAGTGCCTAGAAAATTTTTCCTGAAAGCCTCTTTATCCCAAGTCCTAGAGACTGGGGTCCCAGGGAACTTACACTTTGACCACAGTATCTGGAACTCTGTGAATATTCCATTCACCTCTGAGGGGCAGCCCCTAACATTTCATCTCGTCCCATTAGGCAGACAGGTCTGAGGAGGCTGACAGCTGGACAGCTGATGTAAATAGGTGTAGACTGGCCTGCTGAGGCCCGTGTGCACAGCAGACTACTGTGGAATGACGAGCATGTATCACGCACCAGGCGGGAATGTTGAAGCATGAAGAAAGCAGCCACGTTGCCCAGTGCGCAGCACCAGTGACTCCATCATCTTCCTGCCTGTGGCTGACTCATAATCACTGGCAATGACACAACATATACATTCCACAGAGGAGCCAGAGTGCTGGTAAGAAGGTAGGCTGGTGAACCACTCATTCAATACATTTTTTCCTGCCATTCAAGGCTTATCCAGCCAGTCATCAGAACAACAATACAGCTTCAGAAGCCACCAGATTTGATCACTAGAGATAAGGGGTTTGAACGCAGTTCCATTTGGAAGCTGCCCATGCCTAGGGCAGTGGCGAGATGCCCAAGGGTAGGAACACTGCTGTCATTCTCGCTTTTTCTCCTACTTGCTAGGTCATCTGGGGGCAGGGTACTTGTCCTCTCAAAGCTCTAGGTTTACCATCAGAAAAGGGGCTGATTGTGTCCACTTTTTGGTATTGTGGCAAGGAAAAAATTTGAACAATTAAAATAATAGGTATCAAGAAATGTAAATGCTGTGAATTCTTTGGACAAAAGTATTTCAGAAATTTGATGATCATTCATGCATATAGGTAGGGAGCGATGGCCCTCCGAGTTTTTCCTTCTAGGTCACAGTGGCCATGTTGGGGAGCGAATCTGTTCTGCACCTGGAGGTGCAGTTCCTGTCTTTCAGGACTATAATTCCAACCTGTATTTTGAGGGACAGCTGAAACAGCTAGGAATCTGCTTCCCTAGACATAAGGTGTTAATTTTCACTAATGTGTAACAGGGAAAGTAGAAATATGCAAGCAAAGGAAACACCTCCACCCACCTACTTACTCCACTTAGAAAATTAATTCTCCTCTACGCCTGGGTTCATGACATGGATCTGAGGCTTGCATCCCATTGGCACAGCATTCAGCGGCAGTATTTACAAACTGGACTTAGCCTAAAGGCCTGAGAAAGCAGCGTTAATGAAAGGATGCATTCCACAGCTTGGTTAGAACAAGAGCAATACTGTATTCTAAACCCAACAAAAGCCTTCACTCTTTCTAGCCCAGCAATCCCTCAATATGGGATTGGTTTGCCAGGTCTCCAGAGCTCTTGGAAAGGAAAAATAGTAATCTATTCTTTGTCGATGCTGATGCCTCTTTTTCTACAAGTGCCTACCTGGGATTCAAAACAGATGTTCTGATGTCCTGCAGCCTCTGGTGAGACCCACCTCCTTTCAGCAAACTCCATCTCTAATGCCCCAGACAGTAAACATGTAAAGGGACAGTGAGTGAGTATTTAGGCTTTGTGGGCCATGTAGTTCTGCCATATATATAGATGTATACATATATCTCCTTTTTTAAAAAAGATTTTATTTATTTATTTTTAGAGAGGAGAGGGTATTTTATTTATTTATTTATTTATTTTTTGAGGGAGAAAGAGAGGAAAACATCAATATGTTGTTGCCCTTCACATGCCCCCTCCTGGGGACCTGGCGCGCAACCCAGGCATGTGTCCTGACTGGGAATTGAACTGGTGAGCCTTTGGTTTGCAGGTTGGCACTCAATCCACTGATCCGCACCAGTCAGGGCTTCATATATATATATATATATATATATATATATATATATATTACATTTTTAAAGAATATATATATATATTCTTTATATATGTAAAAAACTATTCTCAGTTTGTGGGCTGTATAAAATTACCCTGGCATGGGCCGTAACTGGCTGACCTCTACACTACATCTTCAAGACCTATCTATTCAAAGACTATAACTAAAAATTCTGACTCTGCTGGGCCTGCCTAGAGATCCTCTTTCCTCTTCCTGAAGGCCTGATGCATGTATTTCAGAGGCAGCTCCCCTCTAAGGAGCCACTGAGGAATGTGAAGGAGGAATTCTGAGGTTATTTGTATTGGAGCTGACAGACTGGCTAATTCCCCTCAAATAAAGAGCTTTGAAAACATCTGTGGAATTTAGTTTATTGCATTATCATTCTGGAGTGCAGACTGAGCCATAAACAGTTTTTATTTTTCTATTTTTGCTTAATAATACTATCTTATGTCTCTACCAGCCTACCCCTTTTTTCCAAACCCACACTTGCATTGGCTCAGGTCCCAAATCCTTCTCTCCTCCCCACCCCTCCCACTTCTATATGTAGTATGGCTGTGGAGGGCAAGGGAAACTATCAACAGTCAGATGGGTCTGAACATAGTAAATACAGATGAAAGACATGAGAGTAGGGGTGAGCTCATTTTGAGCAAAGACTTAGGGCAGACTGTGAATCTAGAATTTATCACAAATACAGGCTTTGTAAACAGGAACCAAACTGCTGTAGAAGCACCCTCATAACATTTGTGTAAAGGGTCAGGAATCACTGTAGTTATACCTCCCCACATACCACAGACTAGAAGGAAATGAATGACTTATAATAATAATAGCTATTATTTATCACCTACTATGCTACCTACTGTGTTAGATGTTTGTCATAAGTGCATTTCCAATCTTCACAATGACCCTATAAAATAGATACCATTATCCCTATTTGCAGTTGAGGAAACTGAGGGTCTTGCAGAGATGACTTGATCCAAGATCACAGAGCTAGAAAGTAGGGGAGTTGGGCTTGTCTGACTCACTCCAAAGCCCTTGCTCTGTCCACTAAAACATACTGCTAATATCCTTGGTGGAGAAGAACAACAAGCAAATGCCTTAATTAAGGTCCTATTTAAACTTTGTTCTAAATAGTAGCAACCTTTTGGTCTTCTCTTTTCTATAGTCTGAATATTAATGAATGACAAAGTGCTCAAAATCATAGCATGGCAATTTTGCACAGTAGTGATTCAGATCAAATCAACACAGCTATGTTTACAGTTACGCTGGGGCCTTATTTGAGCTGAGACTTTTTAATTGTTTACAACAAAAAATAAACAGGATCTTAATATGCTAAATCTTTGCCTAGTAGCCAAAGAAGTCTCTTTTCAATAGTGGTATGTGTAACTTTTACGTAATCAATGCTATCCTGTAAACAATTTGGCTGAATTGTAGTTTTTCACTTTCCCAGGCTCCAGATTGTTAGTTGCCAAATATCTGTTCTCTTTCAATTTAGTTTTTAAAATATTTTATTTATTTAATTTTAGAGAGAGGGGAAGGGAGGGAGAAATAGAAAGAGAGAAACATCAGTGTGTGGTTGCCTCTCGTATGCCCCTAACTGGGGGCCTGGGCCACAACCCAGGCACGTGTCCTGGCTGGGAATCGAACCAGCAACCCCCTGGTTTGCAGGCTGGCACTCAATCCACTGAGCCACACCAGCCAGGGTTCTCTTTCAGTTTAATAGAACTCTGATATTCAGCTGCTGGATACAGTGATGCACAAAATTCTAAATTTCTACCTTCCTTGGTGGTAGATGTGGCCATTTGACTAAGTTATGGCAGGGTGTTTGTGAGACTTCTGGGTAATTTCTCTAAGATAAACAGGTTGTATCCTTCTTCCCTTCCTCCATCCTGATGCTAGGAAGGTAGGTGTTAATGGCCAGAGCTGCAGTAGCCATCCTGGACTGCGGAGATGGCCTGGGTATAAGAGTGCAAAAACTGGGAGGGGCCTGCGTTTCTCCTGACAGTGGAGCCGCCATCCCAGCCCAGGACTGTCTGCCTCTGGGTTTTCGTTAAGAAAGAAAGAAATGTTGATGTATTGTAGAATTATACATCTAAGACCTATATAATTTTACTAACCAATGTCACCCCAATAAATTCAATTAAAAAAAAAGAAATTTTCATCTTATTTAAGTTACCAGCTTTGGGTTTCTGTTACTTCTATTTACTTCCACTTTATACATCCTACGACATCCCAATGACCACTGTCTCATTAACTTTGTCCACCCTTCTCCATCCCCAATGCTACTACCCAAGACCAAAGTATATTTACCCCTTGTCTGAACTACATCAACCTCTAACCTGATCTCCCTTCCCAGAGCCATCATTCCAAAATGAAATCTATTTATGTCACCCTCTTGTTAAAAAACCCTTCAAAATCTTTCCATAAAATCCAAACTCCTTAAAAGCGTACCCTGCCCTTCATAACTGACCTCCCCACTCTCATCGTTTGCCACTCCTACCTGGCCCCACAGTCATGCCATCACTTCTAGCCAACTTGGGCATGGCCCCTCCATTTGTCTAATTCTTTTCAAAGTTAGAAAACCACTTTACTTTTATTTTTTTATCTTATTTATTTTTTAAAACTTCTTTACTGAAATTATTGGGGTGACATTGGTTAATAAAATTATACAGGTTTCAGGTTATCTGACTAATTCTTAATCACTCTCCAGGTTTTAAAATGAAACTCGAAAGTTCAATGGCTCTTTCTAGACCACAACCACATTGTATACCCTGGTTATATGCTCTCAAAGCACCTTGTATTGCCCTGTATTGTATTTCATAATTGCTTATTTAGTTCTACTGCTGGGAAGCAAGCTCCATGGGGTAGGCACCCTGCCTCATCATTTACTATGATTTCCCCAGGACCTAGCACAGTGTCTGGTACACATGGTAGACCAATGTTTTTGAATGAAGGAAACTTTCAAGAGGGCAGCAAAGCAATATCAATATTCAAAATAAATATACTCTTTCTTTAGTCTACTTCTAGGAAATATATTTAAAAGAAATAACATGATGACAGGATGCAAAGACATATACATAAGAATGTTCGCTGAATTATTATTTATAAAAGCAAAAATTAAATTACATAAAGTACAAAGGATTATAAGCAGGGAAGTGTATTAAAATCATTTATACACATTCTCTCTTTCCTCCTTCGTTGAATGTTAAGGATAGAGACTATCTTGTTCATCTTGGTAGTAATTTAACTTAGCCTAGAGCCTGGCACCTGGCTTAAAATGTTCGATGAATTGAAATAAGGTGAAAATGAATCTTCACTAAACAGAACTGGAAAAATTTCTTTTTCCAGAGCAGAGTTTGACTCCTTTTAGCTGTGGACATACTGACACACACTTAGTTGAAGTTTGCCTAATTGGGGCACTGAAGGGACAAACAGCTGGCTTCTGGAAAGGGCAGGCAAGTGTGCTCAGGTACGACTCCTCTCCTGGAGTTCCCTTTGCTCCCTCTGCTGCTACTGGGGCCACAGTGTGAGAACCAGAACAGCAAGTTCCAGCCAGAAATGACAGACATCCCTTTCTCCCTCTTTCTTCATCTCTCCCCCCTTAACCCCACCAGTCTTCAACTCTGCCCTGCCAGCTGCTCCCAGTGGAGCATCTAGGAAAGAATGCAGGATGTGTCTCCAGAAAGTCCAGCCCTAGCTGAGAAACAGTTTGTTCTTTTCCTAAAGTTACATAAGACTCAGCTCTCCTCACTGGGAGCTTTTCCAACTCCAGCTGGAGAGATTCCTCAAGCTGCTTAGCATTTCAGGAAAAGGGTTTGGAATTTCCTGATTAGCCAACCTCTACTGGAGCATCTCTGGGTAGAGGTGGGGAGATTCCAGCAGAGAAAGCAGTAACACTGTGCTTCTCTTGCCCCTCAGTTGTGGCCCCACCAATCTCCCCTGGGGATGGAAATAGCACGGTCCATTTATTGTTAAAATCTCAGAACAAGGACAAGACCCACTGCCAAAACCAGAGACCAGGATTTGGGGAATCCAAAGGCCCAACCTAGAAGCACACCAACAGAGGTCTGGAAGGGCTTCCTTCCCTGCTTTAGGCACATGTATAGAGGAATTTGTGGCCCTGAGAACATCAGATACCAATGTCTTGCCCAAGGACTAGATGAACCAGTCAATAAACATTTAACTGAGCACCTACAAAGTAGTAGGCACTGCACTATGTGAACAAAACAGAACTGGTGTCTGCCTTCATGGAGCTTACAGTTTACCTGGGGAGACTAAACAAATAATTCACTGATTATGGTACCTCAGACAAGGGTTTAATCTCCAAAATATATAAAGAACATGACTCCACTCTAAGAAGACAAGCAACCCAATTGAAAAATGGGCAAAGGACTTGAACAGACAACTCTCCAAGGAGACATACAGAGGGTCCAGAGACGCATGAAAAGATGCTCAGTGTCGCTAGCTATCAGAGAGATGCAAATTAAAACCACAATGAGATACCACTTCACACAGATCAGAATGGCCAGTATAAACAAAGCAACAAACAAGTGTTAGAGAGGTTGGAACCCTGGTGCACTGTTGGTGGGAATGCAGACTGGTGCAACCACCATGAAAAACAGTATGGAATTTCCTCAGAAAACTAAAAATGGATCTGCCCTTTGACCTGGCAATTCCACTGCTAGGATTATATCCTAAGAACCCTGAAACACCAATCCAAAAGAACCTATGCACCCCAATGTTCATAGCAGCACAATTTACAACAACCAAGTGCTGGAAGCAACCTAGATGCCATCAGTAAATGAATGGATCAAACTATAAAGTAGGCCTTTGGAATGTGCTGCATTCAATGGAAAGACAGCTAATCCAGAAAAGCCAGCTGTGTCCAGAGAAGCTAGTTAGCATATTCATTGATTAGGAACCAGCTTACACTGAACTGGCAACTGAAATTATCTGTATTTGAACTGGCCCTTGGAGTCACTAGAATCTATCAATTCCCTGGCTCTCAGTTGAGTTTCATCTTTATTCTCATTCACTTTGCTGGAGTTCAGTCCCCCTTTACATTAATACTCTTTTTAGTTAAGGCACTGAAACTCACTTTAGCTAACAAATTACTGTCCATTACAATGAAGAGCTGAGCCCTGATTTGCTCTTTCCAGTTTCAGGCCATTCACTTTTGTTTCTTTCTGGTTAACAGAGAATGCTAAGAAAAGGTTGGTAGATAACTCTGCTCTTACAGAGTAATTCTGTAGCGCTGGGCAAGTTATTTGATCCCCCTCAGCCTGGGTTTCTTTACCTGAAAGTAGGGATAACACTACCTCTTGTTTGGGATGGTGGTGGGAGTTAGATGACAAAGAAAACATCCAGGACACTGACTGGCACTCACTGAGGCCTCAGTAAATGGCAACTATATAATAAATATGAAACAGGAATTTCCTCTTTTCTTGAACTCCTATTGCCTTTTTCAGGCTGTACTACTGTCCAATTTACCAATTTACAACAGGAAATCTTCTCACTGTCACACCCAGGGCTTTTTGTCAATAGGCATAGCACTTCAAATTCTTTAACCTCCACAGCTCTGTTCTTTGTCCTCCTATGAATTGTAAAGTGGCTCTGTCCCAGGAAACATACCAAGGGAACATATCAAAAGGTTAGAGGAAACTTGCAAGTTATCTGGGAATCAAGAATGTCCCACCCAGTGAACACAATGAATTAACGTACATGACTACCGAATTGCTCCCTGTCAGCAGAACACACTGAATGCGAGCCCTTCCCACAAACATTCTCCTCACAAGGTCTAATAATTTCCAGACATGTGCACCATGTGCCCCACTCCAAGTTCATAGCCTCTGCTTTTGAAAAGTCTCTCTAGTCTCTCTTCTCTTCTCATTCCTACAATCAGGGCTCTAATTCTAGGCCCTCCTTCCACACCTCTTTCAAGGGCTATGAATTCAATCTTTGGGCAAAGATTTCTATGGGCTGGGAATTGAGACTATTGCTAGGATTCCAGTGGTGAACAAAACAGATGTTATCCCCTCCCTCATGCAACTTTAATCATGAGGAGAACATCACACATCCTAACTGAGGGACATTGTACAACTTAATTGCCCAGTACTCTTCAAAACTGTCAAGGTCATCAAAAATAAGTAAAGTCTTAGAAACTGTCACAGTCAAGAGAAATCTAACAAAACATGAAAACTAAATATAGTGTGGTGTCCAGGATGGGATTCTGAAACAGAAAAAGGACATTAGGCAAAAACTAAGAATATGTGAATAAAGACTTTAGTTAATAATAATATATCAATATTGGTTCATTAACTGTAAACATGTACTATACTAATGTAAGATGTTAATAATAGGGGAAATTAGGTGCCTATGGAAAAATATGGGAACTCTTTGTACTATCATTTCAATTTTTGTATAATCTAAAACTGTTAAAAATAATCTGCTAAATATTGGAGAGGGTTGTATCCAGAACACAGCTATGCCTTTAAATTATTTTTTCTTTATTTTTTAAAAAGATTTTATTTGTTTTTAGACAGAGGAGAAGGAATGGAGAAAGAGAGGGAGAGAAACATCAGTGTGTGGTTACATCTTGTGCATGCCCTACTCGGGACCTGGCCCTCAACACAGGCATGTACACTAGACTGGGAATCGAACCAGCAAACCTTTGGTTTGCAGGCCGGCACTCAATCCACTGAGCCACACCGGCCAGATTATTTTTTGTCTTATTTTTTTGTTGTTGTCCTTCTTTTGGTTGTGTGAGGAGGCAAAGTGTATCAACCTATGCCTCCATCTTTGTGGGAAGTATTTTTTCTTTATTTTTTAAAGATTTTATTTATTCATTTTTAGAGAGAGTGGAAGGGAGGGAGAAAGAGAGAGGGAGAGAAGCATCAATATGAGACAGAAACATGAATTGTTTGCCTATCATAAGCATCCTATTCAGGGACATAAGTGCCCTGTTGGGCACTGAACCCACAAAAAGCAGGCATTTGTTCTGACTCGGAATTGAACTGGCAACCTTTTGCTTTACAGGACAATGCCCAACCAACTGAGCCACACCAGTCGGGGCTAGAATGTCTATTTGAGATTTTTCTTGTTTCTTGAGGTAGGCCTGTAATGCTATGAATTTGCCTCTTAGGACTGCTTTCACTGTGTTCCACAATTATGGGTTGTTGTGTTCTCATTTCATTTGTTTCCAGGAATCTTTTGATTTCTTCCTTGATCTCACTGTCAACCCATTCATTGCTTAGTAACATTTTATTTAGCTTTCATGTCTTTGTGGTTTTTTTTTTCAGTTTTTTTCTTGTAATTTCTAATTTCATATCATTATGGCCAGAGAAGATGCTTGATATCATTTCAGTCTTCTTATATTTATTGAGACTTGTTTTGTATTCTAGAAAATGTTCCATGCAAACTTGAAAAGAATGCATATTCTACTGCTTTGGGGTGAAATACTCTAAAGATATCAATTAAATCAATTTGATCTAGTGTGTCATTTAAGGCTGCCATTTCCTTGCTGATTTTCTGTCTGGAAGATCTATCCATTGATGTCAATGGGATATTAAAATCCCCTACTTATGACTGTATTACTGTCAATTGCTCCTTTTATGTCCATCAAGATTTGCTTTATGTATTTAGGTGATCCTATGTTGGGTACATAAATGTTTACAAGGATTGTAGCCCCTTGTTGGATTGTTCCCTTTGTCATTATGTAGAGTCCTTTGTCTCTTATTATGGTCTTTGTTTTAAACTCTATTTTGTCATATGCAAATGTTGCTATATGCATAATGTAGCATTTTTTCAATTTCCATTTGCATGAAATATTTTTTTCCATCCCTTTGCATTTAGTCTGTGTGTATCTTTCATTCTGAGGTGGGTCTCTTGTAGACAGCACATATATGGGTCTTATTTTCGTATCCATTCAGTTACCCCATGTGTTTTGATTGAGCATTTGAGCAACTTACATTTAAAGTGATTATTGATAGGTATGTACTTACTGCCATTTTATATTTTATAACTATGTCCTCTGTTTTTTTTCCTTCTTTTTAAAGAAAATACTTTAACATTTCTTGTAATACTGGTTTGGTGGTAATGAACTCCTTTAGTTTTTTCTTGTCTGGGAAGCTCTTTATTTCTCCTTCAATTTTAAATGATAGCCTTGCTGGGTAAAGTAGTCTTGGTTGTAGGCCCTTGTTTTTTTTTTGTTTTTTTTGTTTTTTTTTTTAATCACTTTGAATATTTCATGCCAATCCCTTCTGGCCTGAAATGTTTCTGTTGAGAAATCAGCTGACAGTTGATGGAAGCTCTCTTCTAGGTAGGTAACTGTCTCTCTCTTGCAGCTTTTAAGATTCTCTCTTTGTCTTTAACCTTTGCCATTCTAATTATGCTGTGTCTAGGTGTGGGCTTCTTTGGGTTCATCTTGATTGGGACTCTCTGTGCTCCCTGGACTTGTGTGTCTTTTTCCTTCACCAGGTTAGAGAAGTTTTCAACCATTAGCTCTTCAGAGAGGTTCTCGATATATTGTTCTCTCTCTTCTCCTTCTGGTACACCTATGATGCAGATGTTTTTATGCCTCATGTTGTCCCAAAGGTACCTTAAACTATTCTAATTTTTTACAGATTCTTTTTCATTTTGCTGCTCTGATTGGGTGTTTTCTGCTACCTTGTCTTCCAATTGTTGATTTGATCCTCTGCTTCATCCAACCTATTGTTTATTCCTTCTAGTGTATTCTACATTCCAGATATTGTATTCTTCGTTTCTGACTGTTTTTTTTTTTTTTATGGTTTCCATGTCTTTTTTCATGTTGTTGTAGTTTTCACTAAGTTCCTTGAAAGTATCACTAAGTTCTTTGAACATCCTTGTAACCATCGTTTTGAACTATATATCTGGTATATTTCTTGCCTCTTTTCTGGGTAGTTCTCCTGTTCTTTCATTTGGGGCATGTTGCTTTATCTCCCTATTTTGGCTGCCTCTTTGTGTGTGTTTCTATATATTAGGTAAATCTGCTATGCCTCCTAGTCTTGATAGGGTGGCTCTACTTATTTATTTTAAATTTTATTTATTTTATTTTTTATTTTTAAAAATATTTTATTTATTTTTAGACAGAAGAGAAGGGAGAGAGGAAGAGAAACATCAATGTGTGATTGCCTCTCGTGCGCCCCCTACTGGGGACCTGACCTGCAACCCAGGCATGTGCCCTCACTGGGAATCGATCCAGTGACTGTTTGGTTCACAGGCTGGTACTCAATCCACTGAGCCACACCAGCCAGGGTTATTTTATTTTATTTTATTTTTAAAAATATATTTATTTATTGATTCCAGAGAGAAAGAGTGAGAACATGAGAGAGAGAGGGAGAGAGAGAGAGAGAGAGAGAAACATCAATTGGCTTCTTCCCCCCCACACACCCCAACTGGCGACTGAATCTGCAACCTAGGCATGTGTTCTGATTGGGAATCAAACCTGTGACCTTTCAGTCCATGGGATGACACTCCAACCAACTGAGCCACACTGGCCAGGGCTTATTTATTGATGAGAGAGAGAGAGAGAGAGAGAGAGAGAGAGAGAGAACGAAAGAGAAAGAGAGAGAAAGAGATAGAGAGAGATTGAGATTGATTGATTTGTTGTTCCTCTTATTTATGCATTCATCAGTTGCTTTTTGTATGTGACCTGACCAGAAATTGAACCTGCAACCTTGGTGTATTGAGATGATACTCTAACCAACTAAGCTACCTGGCCAGGGCTGGTAGGGTGGCTTTATGTAGCAGGTGTTCTGAGGGACCCTGTGGTGCAGTCTCCTTGATCACTTGAGCTGGGTGCTCCAGGAATGTCCCATGTGTAGAATATGTGAGCTGTCTTGTTGTAATTAGGTCTTGATTGCTATTGGCCCATTCATGAGTGGGGTCAATCCCCAGGCTGGCTGACTGTGAGGATCGACCATGACTACAGTGTATGGGCTGCTGTGTAGCTGCTGATCACATGAAGTGGAATTTGCAACAGCAGGGTCTGGTGCCTGCCAAGATCTGCCTTTGGATATGCTGCTTGTGAAGCTAATTAGATTCTGCTCTGAAGCTGGCCACTGTGTGTGTCTGTTCTGGGGCCTCCTAGGAGGGACTCTGGTGCAGGTCAATGTCAGACGCTGCCTGTCACTGGGTATGGGCAATCTGTTTGGAGCTACAAAGCAATCCAGAGTTTGTGGCTGCCTTGTCTGGACCTGGGTGTGCACGGGAAGGACCAAGTTAATGCAACAAGACTGGATTCCACCGGCACTGAGCCTGGGGGCAAGTCAGCAAAAGGCCCAAGGCATGCTGAGATCCTCTTCTGCCACCTCCATTTGCTGGCTGACTATTAGGCTTAGTCACTGAAAGAGCCTCTGGTGGTACTCAAATTGCATGAGAGAGATTTTCACTGAGTCACCAGGTAGGGGTGAGTGGTATTCACCAGACTGACAGCTTGCAGCCAGTGCTGTGTCTGAGGCCACTCAGCAAAAGTCCCAGGGTATACCAAGTCTAGCTGCTGCTTGCAGGGTACCCACAGACTTTTGTGGTAGGTGGAGTTTCAGGGAGTCATCAGGATAGGCCCAGGACGGTTTGTCAGGCCCAAACAGACAAGATTTGGCCAAATGAAGAGAATGCTCTTCACTGGTCAGGCCTGCAAGGGACAAATGGCCCCTGTCCTAGAGACACACAACTCAGTCCCGGATTCTGCTGGGAGCCTGGACTCAGCAGGATGGAGCCGCCAGGAGACCCCAGGGTAGGGCTAACAAATCTCCCATGCTGGGGAGGCACTCAGGTTCACACAACTCAGTCACTGACACTCCTCGAGTCTACCCGGACCTCTATAACCTGGCCCAGGCAGCTGACTCAGCAATATTTTGGAACTACAAAAAACCCACCTAGCCAACTCACAAAACTGTGATACATAATTAATCATTGTTTTACACCACTAAGTTTTAGGGTGGTTTATTATACAGTAATATGCATATATGTGAGACAGAAATGTTTAAATCACTACAATTTGGGGGATGTTTAAAAGGAAATAATTCACTTTACAGAACAACTCTAACTATGCAGAACCCTCAGAGAACATGTTAATCTGGATAACAAAGTTTGGCTTTATGCTTACACAAATAAGATATAATACTTCAAAAAACAAGGAAAGAATTTTTGGGAAGAGAAACAACTCCAAGACGAATGGGACCAGCAGTAGGTCCCCAACTTTCTCCTCTTGAGTTTTTGCTTTTTGTTGTAGGGTCATCTAGATCCTATCTATACTGACTTTAGAAATACCCTGCGCTCCTTGATCTGACCATGGATAAAAATAACTTTTCTTTTTTCCCTAAGCACACTAAATATACAGCTGTATATTTTCAAAAATATATTTAAAAAATTTTCTTTTTTAAAAGAAATGTCCAAGAAAAGAAAGGAAGTACAAAAGTATAAAAACAAGTAAGTTAAATAAAGATTTTAGGATACTAAGATAAACAAGTAAAGTATAGACTTTGGATCCTAGGCTAACTAAACCCTAGCCAGAAGTTGGCTGGCCCTCTTCTGCTTTCCACCTAGTTATCAATTCATCGTCCTTGACTGCAGGACCTCACACAAGAAGTCGAAACCACTGCAGCCATTGCAGCACTCACTGTCTCATCTTCCTGGACAAGATAAAAGTCTATTTTATTAAACCAAGAATTACAGAGAACAGAGGTTTCTTCTTTAATTATCAAAATTAATTTTAAAAACTTTAGGTATTTTGGGAAACCTCTTTTAAAATGTATACTCTTACTTATATACTTTTGTTTATATATACTTTTTATTGATATACTTTTGTTTTCTATACAACATATAGACTATAACAACTTTTTCTTGATGATTCACTACAGGGTAGGGCAAAAGTAGGTTTACAGTTGTGAGTATGTGAAACAGAGTTTATTCTTATATCATTACTTATTAACTATTGTATTATTTTCCATACAGACAACTATAAAGCTACTTTTGCCCCACCCTGTATTAATGCTAATTAATATACAAGGCTAAAATACAGTTTTATTCTCAATTTCTATCAAAGACTTACATACCAAATCCTCAACCCATATGACTGTGTTAAGAAGAAATGCGGTTCACTTTTGCCATTTCTATTCAACAGAGTACTGGAAGTCCTACCTAGAACAATTACACAAGAAAAAGAAATAAAAGGCATCTGTATCTCTGTTTGCAAATGACATTATCTTATATGTAGAAAACTCTAAAAGTTCTCCCCCAAACTGTTAGAACAAGTAAATTAATCTGACAAAGTTACCGGATGCAAAAATCAACACATAGACATCTATTGTGTTTCTATGCACTAGCAATAAACAATCTGAAAAGGAAATTAAGAAAACAGTCCTATTTACAGTTAACACCAAAAACAATAAAATACTTAGGAATAAGCTCAACCAAGGAAGTGAAAGACATACACTAAAAACTGTAAAATGTTGCTGGAAGAAATTAAAGAAGACACAAATAAATGGAAAGATATCTTGTATTCATGGATGATTGTAAGACTTAATGTTGTTAAGATGTCTACGCGACAACACAGATGGACATTGTGCTAGGTAAAATAAGATAATCACAGAGAGACCAATACCGCCTGATTCCATTTATACGGGGTACCTAAAATAGTCAAATTCATGAATTGAAGAGTGGAATGGTGGTTGCCAGGGGCTGCGGGAGAGGGAAGTCAGGAGTTACTGTTCAGCAAGTAAAAAGTTTTAGTCAACAAAATGAAAAAGCTCTATGGATCTGCTGTATAGCAATGTACTCATAGTCAACAATATATTACACGCTTAAAAATTTGTTAAGAGGGTAGATCTTGTTATGTATTCTTTTCACAGTAATAATTTAAAAAGATGCTAATGCTATCCAAAGCAATCTATGGATTTTATACAATTCCTTTCAAAACCCTAATGACATATTTTTTTTCAGAAACAGCAAAATCCGACTCTAAAATTCATACAGAATCTCAAAGGATCCTGAATAGCCAAAACCATCTTGAAAAAGAAAAACAAAGTTGGAGGATTCACATTTCCTTATTTCTGAAGTTACAACAAGACTACAGTAATCAAAAGAGTGCGGTACTGGCATGAAGAGAGACATATAGGCCAATGGAATATAATAGAAAGCCCATAAATAAACCCTGGCATATCTAATCAGATACTTTTCAACAAGAATACCAGATTTAGGCCCTGACTGGTTGGGCATTGTCTCACAAAGCAAAAGGTCACCGGTTCAATTTTCCGTCAGGGCACATGCTGGGTTGTGGGTTCGGTCGCTGGATAGGTTGCAAGTGAGAAGCAACTGACTGATGTTTCTCTCTCGCACTGATATTTCTTTCTCCCTCTTTCTCCTTCCATTCCCACTCTCTAAAAATAATAAAAATCTTAAAAAAAAATACTAAGTTTATTTAATGGGAAAGGACAGTCTTTTCAACAAATGGTGTTGGGAAAACTAGTATTCCCATGGAAAAGAATGAAGTTGGATCTTTATCTTACACTAAACATACAAATTAACTCAAGGTGGGTCAAAGACCTAAGTATAAGAGATAAAACAAACAAAAAGCTTAGAAGAAAACATAAGGAGAAATCTTCACGATACTGAATTTCGCAATGATTTCTTGGATGTGACACCAAAAGTGCAGGTAATGAAAGAAAAAACATTTGACTTCATCAAAATTCAAAACTTTTGTGTATCAAAAGACTATCCTAAGAATGAAAAGGCAACCCATGGAATGGAAGAACATATCTGCACATCACTTATCTGAAGAGACTTCTATGCAGAATAAAGAACTCTTACAGCTGAAAAATATAAAGATGTATAATCCAATTTAAAAATGGGCAAAGGATTTCGATAGACTTTTCTCCAAAGAAGATAGAAGAATGGCCAATAAGCACATGAAAAGATGCTCAACATCACTAGTCATTAGAGAAATGCAAGTCAAAACCATAATAAGATACCACGTCATAAGATTAGGATGAGTGTTATTCAAAAAAGAAAAAGAAAATGAGTGTTGGTAAAGATGCAGAAAAATGTGGATTCCCACACTGCTGTGGGAATGTAAAATGGTATAGCCACTGTAGAAAACGGTATGGCGGTTTCTCAAAAAAGTAAATACAGAATTACTGTACAATCCAGCAATTACATTTCTAGGTACGTACCCCAAAGAATTGAAAGCAGAGACTCAAATAGACATTTGCACACCCATGTTCACAGCAGCACTAGTCACAATAGCTAAAGGTGGAAGCAGCCCAAGTGTCCATGGATGGATGGATGAATGGATAAACAGCAGGTAGTAACACATACAATACATATTATTCAGCCTTAAAAAAGGAAGGAAATTTGAATACAAGCTACAATATGGGAGAACCTTGAAGACATTATAATAAGTTGAATAAACCAGTCACAAAAAGATGAACATTGTATGATTCGACTTATGTGAAGTACCTAGCATAGTCAAATTCATGGAGAAAGCAGAACAAATGATGGTTGCCAGGGGCTTCGCAGGAGAGGGAATGAGGAATTACTGTTTAATGGGTACAGGGTTCCAGTTTGAGAAGATAAAAAAAGTCTGGATGTGGATGATGGTGATAGCTGGACAACAATATGAATGTACTTAATGCCACTGAACTATACACTTGAGAATGGTTAAAATGATACATTTTATGTTACATATATTTTTACCATGTACACAAGAGTAAACCAGAGGTTCTGCTATGAGTTATACTTTTTCTTTAGAATCTACCTCTCACCCCACTCCCACCGATGGCTGTCTCAGAGCCATGTGGATATCTGGCCATTCAAAATAATATGCTCATTTTGCATGATGAACTCATTTGACAGGAACTACAATATCATATGCCAACCTCTGTGTGGGTGTATTCTGGGTAACCTCAACGCAGACCAATCAAATCGTTTGTACAGAGCCTGCCTTAAGCTAAAATGCAGTGAGCCATTTCAGTCAAGTGACTTTTGATAGGGTGCTCAGTCACTGTGTGTGAGTAACAGGAGAAAAGGGTGAATTATTGTCCTAAATTTGTAGAGAGAAATTAGAACGCAAGCCTCCTCATGATCTAGGGTTGCCAGATTTAGCAAATAAAAACACAGGACTCCCTGCTGTTTATCTGAAATTCAAATTTAACTTGGCATCCTTTATTTTATCTGGCAATGCTCTGAGGTATTGGAAGTTGAAGAGAAAAGAAATCAAATAGTCCAGAGTATTCTGGGGTTACAGAGGGCTTAACAGGGATCCTAGACAGGAAAAAGTACAAAATGTATAGATTAAAAATGTATTGATTACCAAAAAAAGGTATTGGTTTCCAGATACCATGGTCATGCTTAATCCAGCTCAGGAGCTCCTCCCTGCTTTAGGTTTCAATGACCCAAGATGTACTAATAAAGATTGGTTGGGGGGTGGGGGTGGTGAAGGAAAGAGAAAATGAAGGATAAATCAATGCTACAAATGGGTGAGAACTTACCCAGACTCCTGTTAGGCAGACCTGGCCTCAAAAAGGGACCTTAAACACTTAACACAAAAATCAGAGGAAATCTGCTAGAGCCTGCATGCCTTCTATGTCCCCAAGGGTGTATTCATTTCCTTACCCCAATACCCCAATAAAATCTTGCCATCACTTTTAAACTTAAAAAAAAAAAAGAAAAGGAGAGGAAATCAGATTTTGACTTTGGCTCAAAGCAGAAGAGAAACAATGTTGGTAAGTGCCCCCTGGCCATACAGCAGAAGGGACACATGTAACAGAATAGCAGGGACAGTGGTGGGATCTCCCTCTCCATAAGCCATACCACTGCCTCCTAAGAACTCCAATCACTATTTTTACCTACTAACTCTGAGCCCTAGTTACAATAACTCCATTACTACTCGGGCAACTACTTCTTAGCTTATAAACCCCTATAACTTTCCAGCCATTGTTTCATCACTCAGCAATATTATCTACTCCTCCCACGGAACCTAGGTCTCCAGACCCTGTCTTACTTAAAGGAAACTGAATCTGTTTAGGTCATCCTCTAGGAATCAGGTTCCAGGTGGTCTGTTCTTGGAGAATTCCATCTTTAAAAGGCCCATGTTCTTGTTTGCTACTGACACTGCCCATGCAGTGGTAATCCCTGTCTGACTCCCGTGTACTGAGATATAAATGGCCCACGTGGCCTGACCACACACACACTTAGGAATCTTTGATACCTACCTCTCACACTAGGCCTGCCTGAGATGTCTATCTTTCCAGTCTCTGAGGTGGGGACTGGGGCGGTGGTGCAGTTTGGGTATCCAAGAGCTAAAGGGTAAAATAACTGAGGTTCTTCTTTCCTCCAACCTGTCCTGAGGCAGCGGCTGATCAGCTACACTGAGTCAGCTTTACCGGCTGTGGCTAGCCTCCAGAATTCTTCCCTAGAGGGAGCAGTTAGGCTCTGGGACAAGAGGAGAGGTTTACCTGGGCGCAGCTCTTTCAGGATTATCTGGGTAGCCTCTAAGACACTAACCAATACAAATCTCTGCAGCCCCAGCCCTGCCTGTTATTTATTTATTTATTTATTTATTGTAAACATAGTGGCAAACAGCTGATACATAGAAGCTTGCATATAAATAAAATTAGACGCCCGAATTGAACGCTGAATATATTCCGTTTTATGCTCCCAATATGAGCACCACAATTAACACTCCCCACCCCCAGCCACCACCATGCCCTTCCTTTTTTACCCTTTCATGTACCTAGTGACACCTTTCCCACTAAAACACTCTGCCTCACAGCCTCTGCATTGGGCTCATTCATTCATTCATCCACTCGTCAGATGTTTACTGAATGTTACCGGGTGTCATGCACCGTCCTGGGCGCTGAGGATACACGTGAATTGTGTATGGTCCTTGCCTCCAGGGCAGTCCGCCGGGCAAGCCTGGCGGTCCCAAGCCAGCCCTGGGCAACAGGATCACGGTGCCCTTCGCAGCAGGTAAGGGCAGTAACAGGGGACTGGTAAGCTGCTAGGCCAAAGGTTTTCCCAAGGTAAAACTGGATGCGTGCGAGAGATCCCATCTCGACTCGGTTAGATACCCACTTGGGAAGCGGGGAACCAAGGGGCGGAGGGCGCAGAGGACCGGGATTGGACTTACTGCCGCAGTCGCGGGGCTGGATGCTGAGCCTCCGCGCTCCCCAAGGGCGGTCACAAGAGATGTGGGTGCAACGATGACTACTGGGCGCGAGTCAGCTGAGCGGGTGTCTCCGAAGGGACAGTTTGAGGAAACAGTCGGGGTGGATCTGGGGTGACGCCCAAAGGGATAGGTGATCCTGGGCGTTTGCAGGTCAGTGGATGGTAGAGTTGAAGGGTCAGGAAGAGGACTGAGGATGAGTTGGGTCCAGAGAGTCGGAGCGGACCGGGAGCCTGGGGCTGAGGGAACGATAGGACAGAGCTAAGGGGAAGGGCGAGGTGCTGAGTGGATAAGTGGACAGACAGAGGGTCCTCTCCTAAGGATCACTCAGAACGTGAGGGCAAAGGGTCCCCGGGACCCCATAGGCCGCGAAGAGGCGTCCCTACCTGGTCTCTCGCCTCAGGGTGGTCGATCCTACAGCTGCGGCGGCGGCAGCAGCAGCGTCTCGCGCCCTCCAGGGGTTGCGTTGCAGCGGGGACAGGCCGGCGCCCCCCACCTCTCCACACGGGTTGGTAACGTCCGGTCCCCCCTGCAGCCGCGAGACCGATGGTCCAACCTGGGTTGCCCTCAAGCCGCCCCTCCGGATAGCGCCTTGGTTCAGCCCGCTGGGCTTGCCTGGCTCGCCCACCTCTCCAGTTCTCCCGGCCAAGGGCGCCGCGAGTCACGCGCAGTGCTTTCCCGAGAGGGGAGCGGCGAGGCTAGGCTGTGGCCCCGCCTTCTGCTGCCCGCGCCCCGCCCCTTCGGGGTGGTGTCCGCTGAATTGAGGCTTGGGTGCGCTGGAACCTAGAACCCTGGGGTGCAGGCCTGCTGGTTTTGAAGACAGGTGCACTTGCTCACCCTCCACCTCCACCTCACCCACCTCCACATAAGGTGGCGATGATCAACCCTCACACCCCAGTAGAACCTCTTGGGGAAAATAGAAAAACAACAAAACTAAGACCTGATCTCAGCGAAGACCGACCAAATCAGAATCACTGGGGTGGTGCCCAGGCTTTGGTATTTTTTTAAAGCACCCCATGCCTCCATGGATTGAGCGTGGGCCTGCGAATCAAAGGGCCACCGGTTCAATTCCCAGTTGGGCGCATGCCTGGGTTACAGGCCATGTCCTCAGTTGGGGCGTGTGAGAGGCAAATAAATAAATAAAATGTATTTTTTAAAAGCCGCGGTAAAATCTGGAACTGACTCTCTCGTTTGACCAGCTTTAGTGAGGCGCCCCTGAGTCTTCTGCTGGACTTAGGCTCGAGTTTGGGCTTCCTCTCTTGCCTTTTAAAAAAAACCCAATTTCAGCAAGAAACCTTGTAAATCAGCTTAGTGAAAATTCCCCACCCTTGATATTTGACTACCCTGGCTGTCTTATCATCCTGGGCTGGTGTAAGCAAGAATTCTGTTGAGTCAGTCTAGCAAGAATCCCCTTTACCCCTGATGTTTCCTTAGTAATCGCTATGGTCTGAATGCTGTCGTCCACTGAATGCTATAAACCACGTGTTATGGTTTAAAATTCATGTGTTGAAATACTAACACCCAAAGGTATTAGTATGGGTTGGCCAAAAAGTTCACTTGTTTTTTTCCCTAAGATGGCTCTAGTAGCTCTTAGTTGACTTTAATGTCATTTGAAACAATTTTGTTAAATTGTATTGTGAGGGCTGTCAAGTCAGCATGCATTTAAAAAAAAACAAACCACCAAAATTGGTGAATTCTTGTGTAGCCATTTTGATATTGGAGATGGGAGAAAATACACATTTTTCAGCATGTTATGCTTTATTATTTCAATAAAGGTAAAAACAACTGAAACGCAAAAAAATTTGTGCAGTGTATTGAGAAGGTGCTGTGACTGATCAAAAGGGGCAAAAATGGTTTACGAAGTTTCGTGCTGGAGGTTTCTCACTGGGCAATGCTCCATGGTTGGGCAGACCAGTTCAAGCTGATAGCAATCAAATGGAGATATTAACTGGGAGATAGCCGACATACCCAAAATATCCAAATCAATAAAGTTATTGGTGAAAAAAAAAAAGTGTCTTTTATTTTATGGAAAAAAAACATATGGCCTTTTTGGCCAACCCAATAGATGGGGGCCTTTGGGAGGTGATTCGGTGTGAGGGTGAAGCGCTCATGAATAGGATTAGTGCCCAAGAAGATCTCACAGAGTTCCCTAGTCCAATTCTCCAGGTGAGGATACAAGAAGTCTGCAACCTGGAAAAAAATGCCCTACTCTGCACCTTGATTTTGGCCTTTCAGCTTCCAGAACTGAGAATTTCTGTTGCGTATGAGCTACCCAGTCTGTGGTATTACAGCAGCCCGAATATACTAAGACTTGTAATTTTCCATCCACTGACCCCTCTCCTGTTCCTTGGCTACAAATGCCCACTTGTCCTCGTGTGGGTCTGAATTGAGCTCAAACTCTCCCCCACTGCAAGACTTCAGTGGTGTTAAACTTACCACGATAACCCCTTAAATAAAGTCTGCCTTACCATCTTTAACTAGTGTCCTGAATAATTTTTTCTTTAACAGAACTCATGTGCTTCCCACTCCTTATGACAGACAGGGTATGTGTCAGACATTGAGGACCCTGTGGTCTTCTTCTAGCCAAAGCGGGTGGGGGGTGAGGGCAGGTGATCATTCAGCAAATAGTTATTAGAAGCCACTAGTTTCCGTGCTCGGTGAGAGAGTGTTAGAGACTGAGACTTGTGCTCTAGCCACTCACAGGCTTGTTGGGTCACAGTCAAAGAAGTGGATAAATGTCACTTTGTATAATGCATCTTCTGGCCTCACAGAAATAGTGTGACCTGAGTTTTGAAGAATGAGTGGGAAACAGAGAGTGTGGGAAAATCAGCATATGCAAAAGAACAGAGGGGCAAAATATCTGATATGATGGAGGTGGGGGATGCAATGAAGAGAGCACAGCAGAAATGGTTGGGGTCCCTGGCCGATGTGGCTCAGTTGGTTTGAGCATTGGACCGTGACGGAAAGGTCACGGGTTTGATTCCCAGTCAGGGCACATACCTAGGTTGTGGTTAGATCCCTGGTCCAGGCATGTACAGGAAAGCAACCAATCAATACTTTTCTCTCACTCACATTGATGTTTCTTTCTCTCCCTTCCTCTTTCTAAAAACAATGAAAAAAATGTCCTCAGGTGAGAATTAAAAAAAAAAAAAAAAGTCCCTTCTGCAATATGAACTCAATCTTTAAAAAGAAAAAAAAAAAGAAAGAAATGCTCAGGGGTGAGATGATGAAGGGCCCCCGGTGGCATACTGAGTTGAGACTCACCTGTAAGCAGTAGAGAGACACTAACGGACTTTAAGCAGATTATGGCAAATCAGGTACAAATTTTAGAAGTAAAACTCTGAGAGTGAAGCAGAGAGGGCTTAGACTGCCAGCAGGACCAATAAAAAGCCATGGTTGTACATTTAAATGGTTCAGGGTGAGGACTTATCTCAAAGTAGGCCGGTTAGAATCACTTCCCTGAGAACTGGTATTAGGGGAGAGAGAACTACATCCTTACTCATGGTTAAACTCGTAATGGAAATTTGAAAACTGTAAGTGACTTGCCAAATGGCCTGAGTAGCAAAGAAAATCAATTTGCTGAGAAGAATCAATCTCTTGCTTAGAGAGGAAACCAGTCTAGACACAAAGAGACAAGTCCCCAGGTTCTTGGGCCCTTCCAGCAGCTGGCCCCACTTCTTACTGAGGCCCCGCTCGATTCCTGCCCTGAGTTGATAACACATATCCTTCTGTGCAGTCAGACAATCTCATTCAGCAAGCGTGGGCCACTGCCTGGTGTTTGTGGTAAAGGATAACTTCCAAAATGGTAAAATGATGAGTCTTATACAAATATAAACTAAATACATATCCAACTCGCTAATTAATGAGGGAACCAGTAAGATACTAAGACCAATTCAAGTGAGGATTTGACTTTCAGAAATGTATATTTTCCACCAGACAAAATTAATTTGCATCACTGGGAACAAGGACTCATTTGCATTATTATGGGCAGAAACATTTGCATTATTACCAGCATTTGAACAGATTTGCACTTCGGAAATCTCCCTCTAGTTGGAGTGTGAATATTGAATTGGAGAGGAAGGTAAAAAGGCCAGTTAGGAGACTCTGTGTTAATTATGATGAGAAGTGAGGGGGTCTGAATTAGGGCAGTGACTGAGGGGTTACATAAGAGGAGACAGAGTCAAGAAAGATGAGACTTTAGTCAAATGTGTCTTTGGGGGCAGGTTAGAGGGGTAGAGTACAGCGAATAGTCTAAGGTGAATCCTAGGATCCTCCAAATGCCATCTGCTCCAAAACTCTGCACATATCTTAGAAGATTTGAGGTTAGAACTGCAGGGAAATGTTGGCGCTAGGACGCTGCTCCCTTGTTTTCCTGATTCTGGCAGTGGTAAAGAAGGTCATTCCCCCCACAAGTTCTTAGAGAAAAAGGTACAGGTGAACCAGGTGGTCTCATCACTTCTCCTTGTTCCAGAGAGGCTGTGGATGAGGAACAAATGTAAACCTCGTCTACGTAAACTGGAATTGCCTCTGTGTTTTTGCTACTGGCAGATATTCAATCTAACTCAAGTAAAAAAATTTCCTTATTCAACCCAACTTCAAAAAACCCTTCACGTGGCTGTCTCTGGGAGTGAAATTTTATTAACACATCCAGACTAGTGACATATTTCCTAAACTTCAGACTTTAAAATTAAGGCTGTTCCTCTTTCTCAGCTTGGCTCTATTGCAAATGGCCATGTTCGGTGGGCAATGGGGGTGGCCCTTAGATGTCTACCTTTTCCTGCTTCTCCCTTCTCCCGTCTCCAGCTTGCTAACCCTGTTTCTCAAGGGTTTGAGCATGCTGGAGGGAGAAGAGATGAGGAAGGTTCTTACTCAGCTGGTACTATAACAAAATAATTTCAGTGCTTGGCAGCTACCTAGAGCTGACTCTTTCTCAAGGGGCCCTTTTAGAGGTTTTTCAGAGATTCTCTCCCTGTTAGTAGAGATTTCTCCTACACCTAGTTACTTTAATGTGGGCAAATTTATTTCCTTTAGTTGGTTACTTACAAAGTCCTTTAGAAATATCCAGGCATTTAAGAAATCAATTTTATTGAAGTACAATTAACATACAATAAAATGCACAGACTTTAAGTGTATAGTTTGATAAATTGTGGCAAATGTGTATACCCAGGTCACCACCTCATGCCCCTTTACAGGCAGTCAATTCCTGCTTCAGGCAACCTTATCCCTAATCGGAAATCTGTAGGAATTTAACAGCATTATCTCATGCTTCTTTTTGCTGAGGTCTCCTCAACCTTTCAGACAGTATCTCTGATGACATAAAGGAACCCTACTAGGACCCTTACATGGCCCACATCCGATCTATGGGGAGCACCCATGCACCCCTTGTCCTGAAAAACAGTGGGAGCATAGGCCAGTCTCACCACAGCCACCTTGTCTTGCTCTGCCAGTGAACAGGTTGGCAGTTGTTCTCTTGACTTTTTCGATTTTCCAGTTATAAGTCAGGCATGAGCTCTCAAACACATTAATCACATCAATCTCTCCAAGAGATTTCCTCAAAACCTTCTCAGCTTCAATTGAACTGGGGCAGGGGTTGGGGGACTCAAAGCCTACTAGCAGCAATTCCATCTAGGAATTGGAAAAAGGATCTTTTTCCAATGTCTGAATTTCTGTCCTTTTTCTCAATGTGAGCAAGGTGATTTAAGAGTTGCAAATTTGTTTTACATACCCCCTCTTTGCAAGTCTTGCACAGTCATCTCATACCTCATTTTGGAATGTGGCATCTGCTGCCTTGGATCTTCAGCAGAGACTGAGATCAGATCTCCCGAGATGCATACAAACCACTAGGAGAGGATGCCAATTGTTTCGGGGGTTTGAGGGGATATTATTGGTCCAAATTGTAGTTTTGCAAATTCCTTAGATGGGAGACCATGAGTGAACATGTTACATAAAAAGAGGCTCCTAAAGTAAAATTGGAAACTAGATACCAAAGGATAAGATTTATCTTGCAAGAATACAGTAAAAGACAAGTTTAGGACAAAAAGGAGGTGATGGATTTCATCCCTTTACTCATTTATTGAAAAGCATTAATAATCTAAGTGCTGGCAGTCTCCTGGGTGATAGGTATACAAAAAATGACCCAAAGTTCTTGTCCTCAAGGAGATCATAATGGCCTAGCAGAGAAGACAGAAGTAAACCACAATTAAAATAGGCATGTGAGTGAGAATATATTCTGCTCTTGGGAACTAAAAATAAGAGAAATGTACAAGATGGTCTAGTGCAAGCAAGAGGCACCCAACTCAAGAATAGGAGCCTCGGTGTCAGTGAAATCTGCCAGAGGAGACAACCAAAGCTGCGAGTGAAGGCAGATGGGCATTTTAGCCAGATGAAGGAGGGGAGTCCTAAGGAGAAAGAACTGAGAGAGCGAAGGCATAAAGGCTTCTGAAGATAGTGGGAAATCTGAGGGACTGCCAATAGTTTGGTATGGCAGAAATGAAGGAACGAAGTTGGAGAGGAAGGCAGCACCAAGGTAGGGAAGCTATGATGAGTCGCTAAAGGATTTTAAACTGGCAAATGACATGATCTTATTTTGAAAGATCGTTCTCTGTGGTGTGGATAATGAATTGGAAAGGAGCAGAATCAGAGGCAGGAAGACCAAGAGGCAGATAGTACCCTGTTCTAGGCAAGAAATGATGAAAGCAATGGGACTGGGGATGAATAAGAAGGGAAAGATTTGAAGACATTTCTAAGACAGAGTAAATGTAACTTGATAACAGAATGGATTGGATTAGAAGAGCAGAAGGGAGGAGTCCAGAAAAACTCCCAAGTTCCTGGTTTGAAGTGTTTATTGGGTGGTGGTGCTATTCAGGGAAATAAGAAAAATAGGCAGAGAAGCAGATTTCAATGCTTTCATTTCATTTGTACATTCAACAGATATTTATTAAAGGCCCATTATGTGCTATGAATAGACAAGTAAATCAATGATGAAAATGCCCTGTGAAATGTGTCACTGTTAGAGGTATGCACAGGGCAGCAACTGAACAAATGTGACAGGTACATAAGTCACACTGAGGAATTAGGGGCAGCTCTTGGAGGAGATAATGCCCAATCTGAGCTTCTTTCAAAATAAAATCAAGGTGAAATTCACAGAACATAAAATTAACCATTTAAAAGTATACCATTCAGTGGCATTTAATATATTCAAAGTGTTGTTCAACCACCACCTCTATCTAGTTCCAATTATTCTGAGTTTTGAAGGGTGACCAGGAATTTGCTAGATGAAGAAGGGGTGAGGGAAAGCATTTTGGGACATGAGAAGAGCATGTTTGATGGCATGAAGACCAGAAATACCATGACTAGGGTGAATGTGGAAGGGGGAGCAATGAAAGACGAAGCTAGAGAGGGCCCAATAATAAAATGTCCACATTTTAACTTGATTCAAAAGACATGGGAAGCCCTTAAAGGATCCAAAGCTGGGTCTTGACATGATCAAGTTTGCCTTTCAGGCAGATTACTCTGGTGATGCTTTGGACAGGGGGCAGCCAAGAAGGTAAGTTGCAGGGGTTTATGCAGTAATCCAGAAGAGAAATGATCAGAGTCTGAACAAGAACAATGGCAGCAATAACAGAGGGAACTGAAAACAGGACCTAGTAAAGGTGCAGAATTTATATTACTTGATGACTTATTAGACATCTGACAAGAGGGAGACCATAGGTTGATTCCCGTTATTCTGCCTCGGGTGACTGAGATGATGGTGGTGGCATCCCAGGATGGAATTTTTGGGGAAAATGATAACTGCAGGTTGGTGGATTGAGTGTGAGTTTCCTGGGATTCAACTACGTGAAGAGTCTCAGAGTCAGTTTAAAGTGGATCTGGATTCCAGAAGAGGGATATTGGATAGAGAGAGCACTGAGGACTTTTTGTTGGTAAATGAAGTCATGAGTTTGGATGAAGTCACTCGGGAAAAGTGCACAGAGAAGGATGAGCAGAGAACTTAGTACTTATCTTTAAGAATCAATATTTAAGATATGCTAAGAGAATAGAGCTATACTGTTAAAAGATGTGGTCATATCGAGGTCAAGATAGAGTCTAGCGGCAGGGGCAAAAAAGTGGCATGGGTTTAAACAGGAGAGAGAAGGCAGGTGAGGGAAACACTGGTTTAATTTGAAGAGGGAGGATGGTGGGGTGTGTGGTTCCATGGTATTGCTTGGATTATGTTATTGTCCCTGGGACCCCAACACACCATACA
Organism: Anoura caudifer; assembly: GCA_004027475.1. Taxonomy (NCBI): domain Eukaryota; kingdom Metazoa; phylum Chordata; class Mammalia; order Chiroptera; family Phyllostomidae; genus Anoura; species Anoura caudifer. The sequence continues at coordinate 93,984 of PVKU01000987.1, forward strand.
AATCTCTCCACTCCAAAACAAGCAATTTATTATGCCATCAACTTCTTACAATTTCCCAAGTACATACAATTTCTCCGCAAAGTAATTTTATGGGATGGAAGCAAATGTTTGCCAATTATGGCTATGTCCCCTCAAGAAGCAATTTAACCCCTTGCAGTCTCCCCCTCCTACTTCTGAGGCCTGAAAAGGTATCAGTTTTGGGGTCAGAGGCATCAAAGAGAGGGGAGGAAGGCAAAATCTTGAGCTGCCTTTAAGGCAAGAACCACTTCCCCCTCCTTTTTTTTGGTACAGAAACTCTCCTTCAGCTTCTTGTGACTAACTTTTCACAGCTGTCTCCTCCTTTTGCTACCCAAGGGAGCAAAAGACTCATTCTTAACCCCCCAGATAAACCTGAGAAGAGTGCCTGAATGGGACTGTTTGTGTGGGGCCCTGGCAAGGTTGATGGGTGCTCTGGGCACAGATCACAGAGCCCAGAGTAAGGCTCTTAGCGTCTATTTTCTTCCCCTTTCCACACACCGCCCCTCTTCACCCACTATTTCCACGGTTGCTTGTCTCGACAAAAACTCAGAAGGGTTGATAAAAGTGAAGCATTTCAAGAACTTATGTTGAAATGCTTTACTTTTTCTTGAAATGCTGCAACTCTGACAGATATCTGGGAGCTCTTTCTTTACTTTCCCTCACCTTACGTGGGCACAGCCTTCCAGGGAAGGAAGAGGCTGAGCCTCTGGAGTGAGAGTGGGAGTGCAGGTTTAGGCCGCTTTCCCAGGGACTGTAAGCCTTCCTTACTAAGTTAGGGAAATACACGGGAGGAAGAGCAATGACTGACTCCTTTGGGGTTTCCTTCAAGGCCTCTACTTTTTAAAAAGACAGCTTTTCTTGGACCACTTGGCCTTCATAAACTTGCCAGAAGTGATGAGGGGCCCAAAGCCCTGTTTGTGGGAGAATGCATAGGCGGAACGTCGAGAGGTTGTATGTTCGTCTTTACGCAGGACTGGGAGTGGTGGTGGGTGGCTCATGCAATGAATTCCATCAAGAACCTGTAGCCAGAGCATAGGGGGCAGGGTTTTATCCACAGAGGCAAACGCAAAGAAGATCATGAATTATATATCCAGGTAGATTCCCTGCTCTACTCACCTTATTCACACGAAAGGGCCATAATAGTGGTTTGAGAAACTGGTACCCAATGGAAGGCAACATGCAGAGGACCATGCTGAGGACAATACTCAGCCACAGCTGTGGTGTGTTCAGAGTGTTCTTTGCCACACCTGTAATCAATGAGCCAGGAGGGGAAAGGCTAAACTGAAGCCTGGAGGGAGGGGGCTGTCAGCCAGAACTTAGATACCTCTGCAGTCCAAAGAAGGAATTACTGATTTGGAGACAGTTTAGTCTCCTGAGAAATAATAAAAATGCAAAAGAATTGCACTGAGGTCCTTTGCACATCCAAAGTCACTGTGAATTCACATGCCTTTGTCTCCCTCTAAAGGCCAGGCAAGGCAGGAGATGTGGGGAGTGGAGCCTTGGCTTGGACATGTAAATGGGATAGAGGAGTTTGGGAGGGAAAAAATGAAAGGCTGGATGGCAGGTGGGGACCAGCTACATCCACATACCTATTCTCTCTGCATTTTGTCCTCGTCAGAGTGGAGATGAGAGATAGGGAAATTAACATGGGAGGCAATAAGGCAGTATGTCACAGGTGGAAAGAATATCAGACTGGGAACCAGGAGACCTAGATTTGAGTTATTTAAAATGGTGCTAATAATTCTTGCCCTGCTACCCCAGAGGCTGCTTGTAAAGATCAAATTAGGTAAGAAATTTGAAAATATCTTAAAACTCTATACGGTAAAATATTTCCTCTAGCTAGATTCTGAGTCCTTTTAGGGCAGAGACTATGTATCATTCCTATTTATATCCACAGAACCTAGCACATAGTAATAGCTTCTTAGTAAGCATTTATTAAGCAAATATATTGGTTCACACTCCCCACTCCTACTCCCCCCCCTTGCCACACATTGGGCAGAGCCTTACCTAGGAATTGGAAGACATTGGGCAACATTAGGCACAAGCCATTACTGTATAGGAAGAATAAGCTGCAAAAGTAGAAACCCAGGCTACCCCAGGTGAAGAGATGGTTTATCATCGTCCAGTAGGTTGTCTCCAGGGCAATCTGAAAAACACCCTCTTTTGTACAATGTTCCATAAGCCACCTCCCTTCTCCAGTTCTGCAATGAAGGATTCTCCCTTCCTACCTCCCCTCCTTCCTTCCCTCCCTCTCTTCCAGGCAGTCTCCCCATCCAACTCCTTACCCTGCCTTGCCCACTGTCCGCACCTGCATTGTGGCCACCCAAAGCAAAGAGGTCTGTACTATCAGGGAGAAGGACTGGTAGTCAGAGATTTCCTTCCCATCACTGCGCACTGAGTCGAAAACGGTCCCCATGGGAATAAAGAACAGCACGAAGGAACTGTAGATCCCGTGAACTAAACACTTCACAAATTCCTTCTTGTTGAAATAGAGGTTGTGCTGGCCTGGCTCGTACAGCTCTGGGAAGCATAGGCTCCACGTTTCATTCACATCCTGGAAGCACCACAGGTTAAGGAGGAAAGCTCAGGAAGGTGTCGTTTCCGTCAGATCAGAGGCTTCCCCCACACTGAGTCTGCTGCCAGGCTACCTAGGAACTTCCTCACAGATTACTTGAGAAGTGGAACCAGAGAACAGAGCGGTGGCCAGAGATACTTCCTGAAGTCCTACTCTCCAGGCAAGGATCTAGGCAGTAGAAGAAAGCTAGGAGAAGATCAAGATGGTGGGAAGGACCTAGAGGCAGTTAGGATGGGGGACTTTAAGAAGGGGGACAATTAGGATTGGGGTAGCTGGTAGGGAGGACTGGTTCTTGGGGTGAGGGAGGCAGCTGGGATATCACTCCCCAGTTTAAGTTTTCCTTTAGTTGAATATTCGAAAGCCAGTGGGAGGAGAGGGGGAAGCCAGTGGGGACCAGTGAGTCCCTTGGAGGTGCCCATGTTCTGTGATGCTCCTCCCATTCCCATAGCTACTGGTGAACTCAGGGAGGAGGATTCTCTTTGCAGATGACATTGGATCATCCTCGTCTCCTAAATCTGAAACTCTGGATGACAAAGCTTGGGGCTTTTTTGAGAGGTTGTGGGTCCCTAAAATTAGACCACTGAAACTCATTAGGACTGTTGAGTGACACAACTGATCCCCCTGGCTGCTCTGAGGCTGGCAGCTGCTCCATGGAGAATTTTCCTTCCTACCCTGATGGAGATCAGGAACCATGATCCCTTGATGTCCTCTTTCAGCTACTTTATTCCTCTTTGGAGACTCCTTTTCTATTCCATGTGCCCAGGACTGGAGGTTGGGGTAGAAGAGGAGGGAGAGGTAGGGCACCAGGACCCCCAAAGCCCAGGAAGTTGCTGACAGGGACAGATGGCTCCTCTAGGCTGACTCCGTATAACTTGAAGGTATCATACTGCTACTCCCATGCTTGGCCTTCAAGGACCCTCAGCTGGGTCTCCCTGCATTGGCTTATCTCCTTGTGTCTGTATGGCCGCTCTTCTCTTGGAGCCCCTTGCTTTACCTAGCCCTGCACCAATAACTATTTCTTCTCACACTTTGTACACATTCAATGTACTGTACAGCACAGTTTCCATGTTTCTCTCTACAAAGATAAAATGGACTCAAGAAAACTTGGATTTCTAAGACTGATGATTATTCTGTGTGGAGGAGGATTCTTCACTTTATCCCATGGTACCTCTCCAGGTGATGAGCTCCTTTCCTTGCTCTAGAAATGATTCAGTTTAGACTTGACTTCGTAGAACCCATCTCTCTGTCCTTACTCTTGAGAACACCCCTCATGGGCCAAGGGGCTTCAGCCCTGACCAAGAGGCTTGCTGCTAGTCTTACCTGGTCAAATAGACTCAAGCCCAGGACAGGGAGGCAGGTGTAGACCAGGTTGTAGAAAGTGATAAACCAGGTATCATAAACTGTCTGGAAGAATACCAAGGAGATTTCTTAGATTTGGCTCTTCTACAAAGTCTCATCTCCACCTCCCAGGTCCAAGAGAGCCTTCTTTGCCCCCCACCCACCCATCACTACATTAACTTAGCTCAGGATTTCAATTTCAGAAATCTAAGGCTGACTCCAGTCTCTATTTGGTCCTACTCTATTTAGAACTCTGGCTACCAGGCTGAGGCAAGGCTCTATCAAGTTTATTGGTGGCCAACCTCACAAGGTTGATTTGGGCCAACCCTACTATGAGTCACAGACCCCATCCCCACACAGAAATGACCTGGAATGGCTGCTGAGGGATGCTAGCTATACCCCTGCACTCCCAGGCTGTAAGCCTCTGGGCTTTTTTCTTTATTTGCTTTATGGCATTCAGCAGCTTCTATAACACCAGACACTTTCTAACATGGCAAGCAGAACAGACCTAATGTCCCTTCCCTAGCTTGGTGCTCCATCCTGGGCCAAGGGAGGGCTCCTTTCCTTACTAGCCACAAGGGGTCAGCAGCAACACATGCATACACACACCTGCACCTCCCACAACCAGACCTGCTTTGTTAGACACCGGGGTGTACTAGTCTACTACTGTCTGCTGACTGGTCCGTCTCTCCTGGAGCCCAAGGCAACAGAGGTAGTAGTAGGGACCTCCCAAGATAATTTTTCCAGAGCATGTTTCTCTTGGGAATCTTCAAATGACTCCTGAGAAACTTCTCATAGAAGGGACTTCTTGTGGAACTTGGAAATCCAGGTGTCACCTCTCCCCTCTACTGTGTGGGGGATTTCACATTTAAATTTGGAATTAATTCATTAGAACAGACCTAGAGCACAAGAACAATAGATAAGGCTTGCTTAAAGACCTTTCACTGAAAAAGTTAGAGGTCTGGGATGTGAATACCCACCATGACTGGCCCAGTTAGAAATTTATGATTTATTACAGCACTACTTTTTCTTTCTTTTTTAAAATAAATAAACATTTATTTATTTTGTAGGAGAGGGAAAGGAGGGAGAAGGATAAGGAGAAAACCATTGATGTGAGAGAGAAATAGTGATGGGCCACTTTCTCGTAGGCTCCCCAACAGGGGACCTAACCTGCAACTCAGGCACGTGCCCCCACTGGGACCTCTCACCTCACACGGCAACACTCAACCAACTGAGCCACACTACTCAGGGCTAATTCACCCCCTTTTCATCCCCAGAACTGTAGTAGTTAGGCATGAACAGAGTAGGAATGACAAGCCAGGTGTAGAAGGTCACCTAGGTGGTAAACTTTCTCTTATAGTTAAAAAAATTTTTAAGAGATGGAGAGAAAAATCAATGTGTGATTGCCTGGCCTGCAACCCAGGCACGTGCTCAGACCAGGAAACAAACCGGTGACCCATTGGTTCGCAGGTCGGTACTCAATCCCCTGAGCCAAACCAGCCAAGGCAAAAAAAAAAATTTCATTAGAGCAACAATAGTGTGTTTTTTTGGGGTGGGGAGTGTAAAGGTGGGGAGACTAAATAAAGGGAAGCTGTGTTTCCAAGTATGGCTGTGGGTGAACGTCACAACAGCCTATCTGGCAAGACCCCAGAGGCCCCTTGAGGCTTAGCCTGTTCCATAAAGACTACTTTGGATGATTAAAAAAACAGAAAGAAAGAAAAACTCCTAGATCAAGTGCTTGGAATCTCTAGGCCTCTATGTCAGGGAAAGGGTGAAAATATGGGAGAGTGTCAAGGTAGGAATCAAGGCCAAGTCAGAGCCAGGCCAGATACGTTAGGGTTTGGAAATCTAAGGTTAAGTGTAGGGTCAGGAGATGGGCCAGGCCTAAGTGAGGAGCTTTACGAATGGATGGCAGCATGTCATAAATTTGGTCTCTGCAGGAGAAAAAGAGTCTAAGCTGGCTGAAGTGGGAGTGACTAGAGAAGACCCAGTTGACCAAAGTAGGAAATGCCATCTGACCTCCTACCTGCGCAGAGAACCCGTTGTAGAAGGAATACCAGAAGTGCACCAGAGTGAAGGCAAAGTTTTTGTAAAAGAAGTAGCTGAGAAACTTGCACATGCGGTTATAAGACCAGCGGCCATGGACCAAGAGCAGACGCTGGAGATAGCGGAACTGGGAGAAGGAGAAGTCGCTGTTGAGCACGGCCTGTGTTCCCTCCTGGCCGCTGATGCCGACCCCAATGTGGGCAGCTGCAAAAGAAACCCCAGAAGCTTCTTAGCCACAGATCTTGTTTGCTGGGCTTCCAGCCTGGAAAGTGTAAAAGGAAGGCTGAGATCATGGTGCACAAATCCCTTATTTTACATTTGGAAAATTCCTTTACACCCAGCTTGAAATGGCGCTTGCTTAGTGGAGCCTCTTCTCCTTAGTGGATTGCCCCTCCCCCACACACCAGAAAACAGCTCCTTCATCTGCACTTGGTTTTGGGCATTGCCACTCAAGAATGCCTGGCATGTCCAGTTCTGGAAAGCCATCCAGGATGTTTTTTGCACCTACTCTAGCCATCTGGGCCCTGTCCTACAGTCCAGATGCTGAGGTAAAAATTTCTTGATAATTCTTGAAGCCACTTAAATCAATTAAAAATGCAGGATGAATGCCAATCTAACACAATATTTAATTACCTAAGTTTATCTAAGGAGCTAAAATCCAACTGTTGCAAGGAATAAGTGATGTGCATACTTTGTCAGTGTTCTCCAGGAAGCCTACCTCCACCTTTTCCTGGATAAAGCAAGGATTATACCTGATGGAAGACAAGATCGAAGTTCCTAAAACTTTTAATTAGTCTGTTACAGTATAAGCCAAATTCACTGATTTTCTGACACATACCTACTGCATTGCTTAAGGGAATAACTGAAATCTTTAAGGCCCTAAGAGCCCGAGTTGTTCTAGCAACTGGGGAAGAGAACACTTGTTAGTGTTGAAGTGGATTATCTGCTAGTGTTTCCTGTAGGGAGAGAGGCTGGACTGGAGGACCTCTAAGATGTCATACCAGTTGCTGGAGGCTGAAAACATTCAGCTGAAATTAAAACCAGTTTCTGCCATTTGCTTCTATTGGTCTAAAGCATCAATTAGTCTGCCATTCTCCTCCAGCCAGAAGAGTCAGGGCAAGCTCTCTGGAACAGTGCCTTAGGAGGAAAAGATCTCGGCATTGGGCCTCACAGCTAATTCCCTGGTTGGGTGGCCCTGCCTTCAGCCTAACTTTACTCAGGCCTACAGGCTTCAAAAAAGAAAACAGATTATGACTCCTGCCCAGGGGTCCTTTCTGTGGGCTTTGATGCCATCTCAGAAAGATTTTCATGGATTCTTGTGGGAGCTGTGTGTATCTATATGTGTACGAGTGTTAAGTGAATGCATCTAAATATGTGTTCATAACTGTGCATATGGGTTGATATATGCATGTGTAAAGAGTGGAAAGGCAGGCATAGAGGAGCATGAATGAAGATGCAGGAGTATAAGCCAGCAACACAGTGTCACCCAGATCAGTTTTGTCCATAGAGGAAGGAAAGGGCAAGTCCATGCCTAGGGGCTACAGCTCCGCACCCTTCACTTGCCTTTGATCATGCTGACGTCATTGGCCCCATCCCCGATGGCCAGTGTCACCCACTTCGTGTACCTCTTCACCAGCTCTACCATCTGGGCCTTCTGAAGGGGTGTCATCCGGCAGCAGATCACCCCCTGGCACATGCAAGCTGTTTGCACCAGTTCCAACTCCAGGTTCCTTTCTAGAGCATAGGCCTGTAGCACCAGGACACACCCACATTTCAGGTCCACCTTCCTAGGCCCCTCCCCTCCCCTCCATACTCTCCAGTACTACAGAAGTCAGGCATAGCTGTTCCCAAGGTGCTCCACCCCCAAGGGAGGCCAAGCTCCCAGGTCAGTTCTAAGCATCCTCACATCTGATCCAGCCTCCAGCAGAGAATCTATCAGGGTTGCTCACTGGGTCTAATCAGTTGACTGGGCTATAAGGCCAAGTTTCTTTTTGGAAGACCTGCTTCTACTTACTTCCCCCCTTCCCCTAAGGGATGGGCCACATCAGTAGTGAAGAATTTAAACAAGGAAGGAATATGCCCTTGGCTTCTCTTTCCTCATCATTCCTGCCTAGAGAAGGCTCGGGAAAGGTGTGTCAGGCAAGGGCACCAGAAAGAAGCGGGAATAGGGTGACTCATGGGTCTTGAAATTTCCCTGAAGTGGGCTGGACCTAGGAAAAACGTTTCTTGGAAGAAGAGAACAGGGTTGTAGCTCTGTGTTGCCCACCAGACTGTAGCCATTGATGATCAAGCCATAGTTGCCATTGGGCACCTCCTCGGGTATCCTGGTGGGCATTTTGGGCTTCATGGAGAGGTAATTGTTTATTGGGTCTGATTCCAGTAGAGGCTTGGCTTTCATCTTATTAAGTGCTGACCTGAAAGCCAAGAGTTGTGGTCAGTGTCTGACCTGAAGCCCCAGAACTTAGAAGGAAAATGTGCTGCAGAGTGAAAACGGGCAAGGCAGATACAGAGCCTCTGCAAAGCTCCAGCCAGGGCCTCGGACTCGTCTGCCTCCTGAGGCCTGCCACAGCCTTAGGTCCCTGACCATCGACACACTGCATTGCTCCATCTCGCCACCCCTACTCCAACCTCTTGAGCCCTAATGCTTCTTCACAAAATTCTCTCAACTACTTCAGGTTTTTGGTTTCCCCCTCCTCCTTTTCTTCTCTATTCTTTCTGGCAGTGTGGGGCCATGACAGGTGAAGAGATGGGTGAGAAATCTTGTGTCCAGGGACAGGCTGTGGCAGCTCTCTCATCTGTACCTGAGTTCTTGCTGAATAGTTGCATCATCCTTGCCTTCCACGATAAACAGCCCATCCATTTCATCCCCAAATATGTTACAGGCATAGGCGATGTTCACAGCAGTCTCTGCAGGGAGGGGGGGACACGGGTTGCATGTTGGCCAGAACCAGGTGTCTGCACAGTGTACAACTACATAGACTCTAACGGTGGGCTGCAGAGCCCATTGGTCCACACTCGCCCTGGATGCAGTCAGAGTGTATTTTCCATCAGTCAGTGGAGACTACATTGAAACATCCACAGGGACTGACTACTTGGTACAGACTTGCAAGTTATTATTTATCAATAAGTCAGATCATTCTGGCTTAGCCTTCTCTACAATGCCTTCTGTTTCTTAAAGCAATTCTAGTTTGTGTCCACTTCTCCAGGCAATCAGTGTGTATTTCCTCGAACAGAATCGTACACATTTCTATGCTAGATTTTATGGGAGACTGAGGTATATTTAGGTTGTAGTCTTTCCTTTACATCAAAAACCTGAAATTTGGAATAAATTCATACTAAAGGAAAAAAAGTTAAAAAAAGTAAGTCCTGAACCTTGGCTGCAAGTGGTATTAAAATTCAGAGGAGAGGTGCAATTGTCATAAAGCTTTCTTGGAGAAAGGCCTTGAGGATGAGTACGACTTGTCTAGGGGAAGAAAAACATTTCAAATGGGGAAACAACCCAGAGGCCTCAGAGTAGGAACTGGTCTCTTTTGGGACATACTGAAGATAACAGTCTCATTAGGATGGAGATAAGGATGTGTAGGCACCAACAGATTATTGAGGTCTTGAAGGCCAGACAGTGGAGTCCAACAACCTACCACACAGAGCTGCTGTAGGTACCCGAGCAGAGGAATAACGTCACAAAAATAGAAAGTTTTAGAAAGAGTAAACTGATGGCTGACATTAGGCTATACCAAAGTTAGTAAGGGCAAGAGACAGAGATCAGTTCAGAAGTATTTGTGAGAAAGTTCAGCCAACAGGGGACAAAGGCTGAACTAGAGGGGTAACACAGCTAAGAGGATCTTTCAGAGGAACTGATGGGACATGGTGAGAGAATGAACCTTTGGGACAGCAGAGAGGGTATATAGTTAAGGACAACTCTAAAATTTGTAGCTTGTAAGCTCCTGGATGACAAATGTCTGTTCTCAATGCCTAACACAGCATCTGGCATAAAGTATATAGTTAGAAAATTGTATATAAGTCTGGGAATGGAGCTGTCCTGTAAGGACTTGACCTGGATTATAAGATGTTTTTCAAATAAATGGATAAGAAAATAAAAAGAAAAAGAAGAAATGGCTAAGGCAGATAGGGAAGAGGATCCGGTCAGGTGAGGTGCTCCCCTTTACCTTGCTTATCTCCAGTTAAAACCCATATTTTAATTTTGGCTTTGTTCAGCTCTTTGATTGTCTGAGGCACTCCATCCTGCAGCTTATCTTCTATGGCTGTGGCCCCTAACAGCTTCAAACAGAGACATCAATGAGTGAGGGAAAAGGAGAGTCACAGCATTTAGTTCAACCTGACAATTCAACTGGCACCTCAGCACCCTCCTTAGCAAGCTGGCCCCGTCCGGGCATGAGGGCCCCGATGGCATAAAACACAGCACACTCTGCTTTTCCACAGATGCAGCTTTCAACCGCACGCTGAAACCAAATTCGGAAACACAGACTCTGAGGGACCCAAGAGGGAAGAGACCTGCCCGAGTCACACATGACGCTGTGTCCCGCTTCTAAACCATCTGTTTCTCTCAACACACCTCCACTTCTGCCTTGCTTCATAGCATGCTTCCTGGCTTTGGTCTCCAAAAGCGTGGGTTCCGGACAAGAGATCTCCTACATCCCATTCTGGTTTTTCTTTCAACCCCACAAGAGCTCTTTTGTTTGTACCTACTACGGCCCCCTAAGGTTTTCAAGGCCTTCTCCCGTGAAAAGGGAAATAACTAGATTAAAAGCATCTCAGTCCAACACTGTGCCTTCTCCCTGTGATCCTACAACAGTGCTGACCACAGCGACGGGCAGCAGGACTGGGTCTGAGGAACTGACAGACAAACGACTAATTTCTGCTGGGCCTCTAGAAGGAGAGTCTAGAAATATTAACCACAGAACCGACTATGGAAGGAGATTTGTGACCTTTGGGATCTCTAAATTTTCCCATTTGGAATAGGTAATTTCTTTTTTATAGCAGAGCCAGCCTGTATTAGCCTGGTCAAAAACTTTGGAGTCATCCTTAACTTCTGCTTTTCTTATATCCTGTAATCTAATCCACCAGCAAATTCTGTTGGCTCTCCTTTAAAAAATGTACAGCATTTGAGTAGTGGGCACACAATGCAGTATGCAGATGATGTATCATAGAACTGTACACTTGAAACCTATATAATCTTATTAACCAGTGTCAGCCCAATAAATTTAATAAAAAAAAAAAAAAGAATTTGACCAGCCTTCACAACTTCTACTACTTCTAGCTGGTTCAAGCCATTACCATCTCGCAACTGTATTACTGCAGCTACCTTCTAATTGGTCTTCCTGGGTCTGTGCTTGCACCCCTCCAGTACAATCTCAACATGGCAGCCAGAGATACCATTTTAAAAGCTATCACATCACTTCTCTGGCTGAATTCTTCAATAGTTTTCACTATAAGTTCTTATGTTGGCTTATCAGGACCCTCTACTACTTGAGTCTCATGTCCTTTTATTCACTCCTCCATACTTTCACTGTACCACCCACCCCAGCTGCCTTGCTGTTCACTTTACAAGTTAGGCCCACTCCTGTTTCAGCGCTTTGGTTCTTGCCATTCCTTCTGTCAGGCGAATCCCCCAGAGATCTGCTTAGCTTGCCACCTTCTCGAGGTCTCTGCTCAGATGTCTCCGTCACGGTGAACACTACACAGCTATGCTTTGCTCTCTTCAAAACACACACACACATGCTGACACTCCCTGGTTTCTTCCTGGTTTTACCTCCCCCCACAGCATTTTCACCATCTAACATACTATACACATTACTTTTTGGCCTGTTTTGTCTACTGTTATGTGCTCAGGACTTAAAATAGTGCCTGGCATGTAGGAGGAGGAGTGCCTGTCAAATGAATGAATGAGTATTTTTATCCTGAGTATTCCATCAATTAATTCTGGATTATCTAAGCTGTACATTATTCAGATCATGATTTCTCCCAGATTACTTACTTAGTTTCTGTGAGCACCTTTGGGATAAGAAACACTGCCAGAAAGATGAAATTTAAACCTGTGCATTTTTTGTCACTATGGAGCTCAAAGACCCAGGATGTCCTGTTTTAGCTTGGATTCCAGTATCTGGTGTCCAGAGAGAGCCTGAACCCACTGATTTGCTGGAAGCCGCTCTTAGTGCCCTTGCTCAGAATCCTGACTGCCATCCCCACGGAGCCCCCAGTCTGTCCCTGGCTTCCTCACACTAACCATCAAGTCTTTTTCGATCTCTTCATAGATAGTTGATATTTTATTTTCCCGATTCTCCAAAGATAAGCAGGCTTGACTGTGCTTCTTGCTCCAGTCACAGAAGAATGAATTGTCCAATTCTCGGTAGGCCACAAGGAGGGTGCGAAGGCCTTCCCTGGCAAATTCCTGAAAGACACGTGTGTGCTGAGTGGGCCTGGGCTGAGTTTGGGCTGAGTTAAGAGAGCAGCAGACTGACCCCATAGGTCCTGTCTGCCTGCGAAATAGGGTTTAATGGTTAGCCTCATCAGAAAACAACTGTTGAACTCTCTCAGCAAAATGTCCTGCAGATTGGGCCAGCACAGATGGGGGTAAAGTTTGAGAATACTTCTGACAGATAGAAGGTTTTAGAAGGTTTTAGCTTCTACCTGTAGTTATGTAATTTGCTGTGTGACCCTGGGAAAAACCAAGCCTTCTAGATTTCTTTCTTGTAATATTAGGATAATAATTCACCTCCTACAGAGAAGATAATGATGTCTATAATATGAGAATGAAGGAAGTAAAAAAGAAAAAAGGAATTGTTATTAAAAATAATCATGGTGTTATTCTTTTTTACAAGCATACATTCATTTTCTTTTCCTCTGTCTCTGCTTTTCTTCATCAGGTATTCAGCAGGCATTTCAAATAGCACACACAATGTGTATTTGGCTATAGCTGGTCGACCCAGTGTTAGTGAGGCCACTGCTGAAATGCTCTCTGAGTGAGCCAGCATCTTTTTGGTCCTTGGCCACCAAGATATAGTCTAATCATAGCTAGCTATCTTGCAGAAGTACACTGTTGGTCACAGGAGGGCTGGGTGAGAATGTCAGTGGTTTAGGGGTAGACCTCATACCCAACTGAGGGTGCACTAGAAGCAGATTTTGGTATTGGGAATTGCTCATGATTAACAATTTTACAGGATCGTTGTTATAGTGAACTTCAAAATAATTCACGTTGGCATTATAAGAACAAAGAGAAAGATAATTTATCATCTTAATATTTTGATCTTAGTTCCCTGTGTAACTCCTGAGTGTCTGATGTTAACTGTCAGGTGAAATTAACATAAGGAAGTATATGTAGAGAATGCCATGGAGCTAATGTCAAACACTCAGGAGTTACACAGGGAAACCTTTGTACTATTGGCAGGTGAAGCTATGAAACAGAAATCTGAGTGATCTTAGAGACTTTTTAGGAAGGAAAAGATATGGCAGAAATGGATTTTTGCATAGGATACTGATAATAAGAGTTGGCAAGCTTAACAATACACTGACAAATTCTCAATCCTTCAATGAATAATTTAGTGGCCTGTGTTAACAGTATTTCTTTCTTGTCCCTTCTCTTTTTCTTTCCTGGTTGGCAAACTAGGGCCCTGGGGCCAAATCCTGACTACCACTTGTTTTGGTAAGGCCTGTTGGCTGCTCCTTGTTCTAGACGACCTGGAGCTATGCTTCTGTATCAGCGGGTTTTTGGAACTTGACTCCTAGGTTTATCATCAGCAGTTAATCGTAGTATAGTTAGGCTCTACTGTGGGTTTCTGTTAAGGCTGGTAGTAGGGAGCAAGCTGAAAGATCTGAAACAGTTTTATGACCCCCTCTGCAGCCAGTCTGTGGAAATGCTCTCTGAGAAGAGAACCTAATTCATGTGTTCTGCAAAACTGAAAGATAAGACTTTTCAGACTAGCCCATAAGAAATGCTGTGGCCTCTGGTAAGACTTAAGAGCCATCCTGTGTGGGACACAACCAACTTTTAAAAACACTTGATGTATAATGTAGCTACTATAAAATTCAGCCTTTTAAAGTATACAATTCTGTCGGTTTTTTTTATTGTTGTTCAAGTACAGTTGTCTCCATTTTCACCCTTCCTCGGCCCCCCACCCCACCCATCCCTGCCTTCCATCCTCAAACCCACCCCCTTCGGCTTTGTCCATGTGTCCTTCATACATGTTCCTTGATGGACCTTCCCCTATTTTCCTCCATTATCCCTCTCCCCACTCCCCTCTGGTTACTATCAATTTGTTCTTTAATTCAATGTTTCTGGTTAAATGCCCACCAGTATATGAGTGGATAAAAAAAACTAGTACATTTACACAGTGAAATACTACACAGCAGAAAGAAAGAAGGAGTTCCTACCCTTTATGACAGCATGGATAGAACTGGAGATTGTTATGCTAAGTGAAATAAGCTAGGTGGTGAAAGACAAATACCATATGATCTCACTTGTAAGTGGAACCAATTTAGTATTTTTTAAAAAATTTATCCATAAAGTTGTATAACCATCATTACTATCTAATTCCAGAACATTTTCATCATCCCCTAAAAGAAAATCCCACACCTATCAGCAGTCATTCCCATTTCCTTTTCTCCAGCCCCTGGCAACCAGTGACCTACCTTCTGTTTCTACAGACTTGCCTATTCTGGACATTTCATATAAATGAAATCATACAATATGTGGCCTTTTGTGACTGGCTTCTTTCACTTAGCACAATGTTTTTAAGGTTCATCCACACTGTAGCACGTGTCAGTTCATTAGCCCTTTTTCTGACTGAATAATTCATTGTGTGGCTATACCACCTTTTATTTATCCATTCATCCACTGATGGGCTTTTGGGTTCTTTCTACTTGTTTTGCTATTGTAAATAGTGCTGCTGTGAACATACATGAACAAGTTTCTGTGTGGATGTATATTTTCATTTCTTTTGGGAATATGCGTAGGAGTGGAATTACTAGGTCATATGATAAGTATATGTCTAAATTTTTCAGGAACTGCCAGACTGTTTTCTGAAATGGCTGCCTCATTTTACAGTCCCATCAGCAATGTAAGAAGGTAAAGATTTCTCCATTTCCTTACCAATACTTACTACTGCCTGGTTACCTTTTTTATTTTAGGTATTCTAGTGGTTTGAAGTAGTTTCTATGGTTTTCTTTCTTTCTTTTTAGATTTTGCTTTTTAAAATTTTATTGACTATGCTATTACAGTTGTCCCATTTCCCCCTTCATTCCCCTCCACCATGCACCCCCTCCCACCCACATTCCCTGCCTTTAGTTCATGTCCATGTGTCATAAGTTCTTTAGTTTCTTCATTTCCCACACTATTCTTGCCCTCTCCCTGTCTATTTTCTACCTACCATCTATGCTACTTATTCTCTGTACCTTTTCCCCCTCTCTCCTCCTCCCACTCCCCTGTTGCTAACCCTCCATGTGATCTCCATTTCTGTGGTTCTGTTCCTGTTCTAATTATTTGCTTAGTTTGCTTTTGTTTTAGGTGTGGTTGTTAATACCTGTGAGTTTGCTGTCTTTTTACTGTTCATATTTTTGATCTTCTTTTTCTTAGATAAGTCCCTTTAACATTTCATATAGTAAGGGCTTGGTGATGATGAACTCCTTTAACTTGACCTTATCTGAAAAGCACTTTATCTGCCCTTCCATTATAAATGACAGCTTCACTGGATAGAGCAATCTTGGATGTAGGTCTTGACTTTCATGACTTGGAATACTTCTTTCCAGCCCCTTCTTGCCTGTAAGGTCTCTTTTGAGAAATCAGCTGACAGTCTGATGGGAACTCCTTTGTAGGTGACTGTGCCCTTATCCCTTGCTGCTTCTAGAATTCTCTCCTTCATTTTAATCTTGGCTAATGTAATTATGATGTGCCTTGTTTTGTTCCTCCTTGGGTCCAACTTCTTTGGGACTCTCTGAGCTTCCTGGACTTCCTGGAAGTCTATTTCCTTTGCCAGATTGGGGAAGTTCTCCTTTATTACTTGTTCAAATAAGTTTTCCACTTGTTGCTCTTCCTCTTC
The DNA here is from genome assembly GCA_004027475.1 of Anoura caudifer. Classification (NCBI taxonomy): domain Eukaryota; kingdom Metazoa; phylum Chordata; class Mammalia; order Chiroptera; family Phyllostomidae; genus Anoura; species Anoura caudifer. The sequence continues at coordinate 110,013 of PVKU01000987.1, forward strand.
CCCTTCTGGTACCCCTATAATTCAGATGTTGGGATGTTTAAAGATGTCCTGGAGGTTCCTAAGCCTGTCCTCATTTTTTTGAATTCTTGTTTCTTCCTTGTTTTCTGTTTGGTTGTTTGTTTCTTCCTTCTGGTCCACTCCATTGATTTGAGTCCCAGTTTTCCTCCCATCTCTATTGGTTCCCTGTGCGTTTTCCTTCAATTCACTTATTGTAACCTTCATTTGTTCATCTAATTTGTGAGCAAAATCAACCAATTCTGTGAGCATCCTGATCACCAGGGCTTTGAACTGTGCATGTGATAGGTTGGCTATCTCTTGGTCGCTTAGATGAATTGGCTCTGGGGCTTTGATTTGTTCACCCGTTTGAGCCATTTTTTTTTGTTTGTTTGTTTTGTTTTTTGGTCTAGTCGTGGTTGTTACATAGTGAGGGGTGGAGCCTTAGGTGTTCCCCAGGGCATGGCAGCCCAGTCTCTGGGTTGTCAGGCTATATGTGGGGGCAGGGTCAGAGAGGGAACAAAGGCACTTGCTCTGCTCTCTCTGGTATTTCGCTTCCCACAAGCAAATTGGGCCCTTTTGGTGCTGGTTCCTGGGTGGGTAGGCTTGTGCACATTCTAGGACCCTGTGGATCTCTCCAACAAAGTCTCCTGTGAAGCTAGGAGTCTCTCCTGGCACCTCAACCCCCACAAGTGTTTTCAATCTGTGCTTTTAGGCTTTATTTCCTGGTGCTGCAGCCCTGGGTTGCGCGGTCTGTCTCCCCGTTTTTGCCTGGTTTATCTGTGCATGAATGTGTGACTTCAGTCAGCCAGCCGCCTTGTGCACCTCACTGGGTCTGCCAGCCACCGCCTGCACACCCAGGGACTGCTAGCTGCTGCTTTTTCCTGCCACGAACTCTCTCTGCCAGCCACCGACTCCGCCCCTCTTACTGGTTTGGATGAATGGTTGTCAGACTTCCTTACAGTTCAATTTTCTATCAGATCAGGTTATTTTTTTGCTTCTAAATTTTTGTTGTCCTCAATTTTGGTTGCGCAAGGAAGCATAGTATGTCTACCTACGCCTCCCTCTTGGCCTGAAGTATTCAGTATCTATGGTTTTCATTTGCATTTCCCTGATGGCTAATGACACTAAAAATCATTCATGTGCTTATCAGCCATTTGTTCTTTGATTTCTATGTGTTAATAAAGAGTCAAGCTAAAATGGCCTAATAGCATTTTCCCTAATCTATTTTCTCTTTAAAATATTTTCCTGATCTGCCCTTTCCTCATTGCATTCCCTGTCCTATTCCCCCAACCCTCTATATATCCAGATACAACAGTAGAAACCCCAGAGAATATGGATCTGGTTTTCTTTCCTACTGCCAGCAGACTGGAGCCACTCTCTCTTTCTGATATGTCTCAAATCCTAGAGGGCGGAAGTGGAGTGGGTAAGTAGTGGGGAGGTACCCTTGGGGATTCTAATTCCGTAGATAATAGATAAAAGTCCCCTAAACAGCTCAGGCCTAGTGCTTTCTGCTCCATACCCTAAAAACAACCTGTTCTCATCATGGCTGATGGGGTGGGGGCCTCCCACACCAGCAGGTCCTATTCTGAGGGAAGTTCTAGATTTGACCACAGGACTTCCAGAGCAAGGAATTGAAGGGAGAACTATTCTGATTGTGCTGAGTGCTACCACAGACACAGTCCTTGTCATGCCCCGGGGATCCTGTGCCATCCAACTCCTTGACAATGTGGTCAATGAGAATACCACAAAATGAGGTAGTTTTTATTCTTCTATCTACTAAAGAGACAGGGATACCAAATCCCATATAGAAACATACTGAAAAAGGGGCATATGTGGACACATATCCAGATACACAGAACCACCCACAGCTTCCCTCCCCCACAACCTATGAACACTTACATCTAAATGTTCCATGGTCACATCTCTGAGGGCTGTACAGGATGGATGAAGCAGCTGACAAAGGATGGTGTCTGCTCCCTTGCAGAACAACATTACCCGACCTTCAGGTGTCCTCACTAAGGATAAGCAAATCAAGCAAAGTAACCATATAGGCCCATTGTTACAAGAACTTGTCTGGGCCACCGAGAGATGGCAGGAGGCTGTTTCCATGACATTTGTTTCTGATACATTTGGGGAATAAACACTCAGTGAATGGCCATACAGGATAATGGATATAGTAAAGGCTGGTACAAGTGAGAGAGGACCTTACGGAACCAGTTCTTCCATGGGTTCAATATCACCTGTGGAAGACTCTGATGCAGAATCACCTTTAGCTTCTCAAATTCAAGTTGCATAACAAGACTCACACATAGTAAGGACCAAGGATGAAGAATGACTCAAACTAATTGCGAAAAAGATAGTATAAATTTCCCCTATGTTTCTGCCCCCATTTCTTACTTTAATTAAGTTCAGGCTTTGTGCATTTATTCTCTGTTCTTAGCTTTAAGTGTTCTTACAAGCCACTACTCGGGAACACTAAAGAAGGGTCCTGGCATAGAGTAGCAAGCCCCCACTGGTGTATACAAGATAATATGAAGACACGTGACAGAGAAAGCGGGAATGGCTCTGTGTTTGTATTTGAGACACAGTACCTGTGAGAAGGCATGTGGATGGCAGAAAACATTTGTATGTAGATTGAAGAGAAAGTCAATGTGTAAAAGTATATAAAAGAGAAAAAAAGGGAAGAAGATCCACTAGGAGGGCACCCACCAATCACAGACATCCTCTTGCGCACAGTACTGAAGTCCAAAATAGCCAGCAGTTGGTAGACTTTGGTTTTCCCCATTTCGACTACTGTGATGGTCTCAGGCGTACGGGAATGCAACACAAAGCCAAAGTTCCTGGCAGCAGTGACCAGGGCACCTTCATCTGGGGACTGAGCCTGATACACCAGCTCACCTGGTAGGAGAAAATTGGGCAATCAGAGCCCACAGAGATGTGCAGCTGAAATCCACCCATAATTGCCCACCAAATGGCTTAAATAAAAGCGGAGCCCAAGAAGGGACATTTTTCTTCAAAAATTCCTCATGGTTTGGACCTAAAAGGCCAAGTTGTATAGAACAAGTCAGTTCTTTTCTTTCCAATATTTTCAACTCATTTCAGAGACCAGAGTTAGTATTACAGAGGAACGCGGTACATGCAATACATACATATGAACAAAACAGGCAGTTATTCTACAACTTTACTGGGTAAAGATGGCCCGGGGTGGGGAGGTTGTTAAAATGCAGATTCCTTGGCCCTATCCCAGCGTACTGAATCCAGAATGACAAAATCTGGGAGGAGGGCCCAGGGAATAGAATTTTTAACAAATCTCCTGGGTGAGTCTCATATAGATGGTCCTGCATAAAGTGCTCTTGTACAAGACTGGCCAAACTTTAAATAAATGCCACTAAAAGATAATAATACTGATGGTTTAATAAACAATTTAAAATCTGTATGAATGAGTGTTGTCACCTTTGAAACCCTCACCTTGGGAAGCTAAGTGACTGGCTTTGTTGAACCAGTCTTTCACTCTGATATTACTCAAGACATTTCTTGAACTCCTCCTTTAGAATATCACCACAACCTGAGTGGATTATTTTGGATTATTTCTCTTCTGAAGGACAATTTAATTTTTAAAAAGTTGTTCATAAGATATATCTATGGGACAATAAGACTATTTTCTAGCGTGTTTCCTACCTTGTCATTCAAGGTAGGAAACAGACACATCCAAATACACTCCAAGTAACAGCAACCCATTGGAATATTGGGCCCGGAAGGGCCTGTGGTGGGTCAGGAGCTCAGGGGTCAGGAGATGTGAAATTCGGGTTCTTATCTCATCTCTGCCATTCTTAGCTATAGAATTTTAGGCAAGTCATTTAATCTCCTTTAGCTTCAGTTTCCTTCAAACCTGGGATCATTTTCCTTGTTCTGCTTGCTTTGGAGGGCTGTTGGGAGTGTTGTGAGGGATGACAGAAATGAAAGTGATTTAGAAAACTACGGTAATACACAGACATAAGGTGTTACTAATAGCTGTTTTATATGAAGAGTCCATTAACTTTAAATGATGTGATTTATTTGACTGCTTAAATTACCGTTTGTTAAGAAAAAAGTCTTCTTCATTTATAATCAGTCCCATATTTCTCATTGTTTCTAAAAAAGGTTTGGATAAATTCATGGATGATACAGTTATACAGGTGAGGCAAAAGTAGGTTTAGAGTTGTGTGTATGGAAACTAATGCAACAATTAATAAATAATAATTCAAGAATCAAGTCTGTGTTTCATGTCCTCACAACTGTAAGCCTACTGCCGCCCCACCTGTATTTGGTTATTAAAAAAACTAGGATATGTGGGGGTACCTTCCTGTGAAGTTACAGAAGGACAACCCTATTCATCCTTCAGGAAGTCTTGTCAGAGACTGTGGGGCTTATCTTGGGAACAATTGACATGGACTCTATGACAGAACATCACAGGGTCTCAAGATCAGAAGCTCCCTAGATTGCACAAAGTTTGACCCCTATCCACTGACTGAATCTTTTTAAGACCAAGAGGTTGCTTTCTACTTGAATATCTCCACAGACTAGGAGCTCATTACTTAATGACTATCCATTCCATTGCTGGGGAGCACTTCCTATTAGAAGGTTCTTTCATAGATTAAGTCATTACAAATTATATCAAACCACCCCCACCTTCAACCAGCCTAGACTCTATGACATATTCTCAGTCCAGGAGGCCTCAGGTTTCTCCTCACCTTCCACTTTCTCCTCTGACATCACAGTATGACACAACGAGAGTGAGAGGAAAAACAAGTGCACCCAGCGATCTCCCTTTTTCACTGCTTCCACCAAAGTCTTGTCATAAAATGAGAACTTAGGATCAGCCAGTTTGTTGTAGGAGAAGCTGACCTGTTCTGTTTTCTGGAACACATAAGCCAGAACAAACTTCTCAGCAGCAGCTTGACACTTTGTAGTAAAAGGTCAATTTGGGAGCAATTTCTGTAATGTAGTAAGAACTCTTAGGAGGATGGGAAGAGAAACGCAAGATAAATGGAGGAGACCCTGTGCTGCTTTCAAAGGCCTTTTTGGCTCTGATCTGGACCATCCATTCATTTGGCCAGAAAAGATCCATCCCATAGGAGACAAGCTGAGCACTGCTTGGTGGGGCCTGCTTACTCCCTTTCTCCCCCCGCTATCCTGAATGACCAATGGCTAGCTTCAGTCTCTACTTTTTTAAGTCCCAAATCCATATAATCAGACATGAGGATATGAAGGGGTGACTGCTCCCCATTATTAATGGTATCTGGAAAAGTCTTGTCTCTGGCGACCCTCTGCCTGATTTGGGGAGCTGGGAATCAAACTGAGTCCTGATATCACCATGACATTGGGTCAGTGATATCACTGTGTTACACTATTCCTATCTAAACCCACAAGGGGGCTAGAGAGGAACACTGTAAGACAGGGCCAAGGCTGTGTTGTAAGGCATCTTCAGTACATAGTACTTGGTCCAGATTTCATTTTGAACCATTTTACTTGACCTGGCAGCATACCTGACTCCTTCCTGCCTCTAACCTGCATGGTCCTTGACTTTCTCTCAATCTTTGGATCTAATATTTACTACCATTTTCCTGGCTATGACATAGATGTGACTCTCATTCTCCATATTAGGTAAGCTACTGGAAGCCACCTTGGATAAACATTTTTTTTGTTTGTTTAATTTGGCCCCGAGGCTCTCTTATCACCACCCTGAAGTGTGATATTAACAGATTTCCCCAGCCCATACCAGACCTCCCAAGGATACTCCTCCAGTCCTTTGTAGTTGTGGTACTACTTGGGCTGGCCCTCAATACATCAAGTACAGACACCACTGTCCTGCTGCTTTTATGCTGGGGTTAGGGAAGTTTGTAGTGAGCTATATGGGCTCTTTTCTACACCCCATCTAGAAGGAGTTTTGTCATAGGTATGAGGAAGTATGGTCAGGCCCAGAGCCAAGCCCTAGACCTGGGCAACCACAGAGTTATGACCTCTGAGAAGTTTGTGGGTCCAGTAATTTAAGATAAATCATTACATTGCACCCCCTGAGGCTTTTCTATAATTGGGTTATTGTACTGGCACTGGCATGTTCTTTAAAACTGGAAGCAGGTGAGTGATGAGTGATAAATTAAGAGGCAGGCATGGAGCTGACCCTGCATTAGCATCTTATATGCAACAGGGAGTCACAGCAATTTTCTGCTGAAAGTGACATAATGAGATTTGTATCAGAGAAAGTCCTCTGGTGGCAACATGGAGAATATTTTGGAACTAGCAAGATGAGAAGCAGGGAGACCAGTTAGGAGGCCATTCAGTAACCCACAAAATAAATGATAAAGTAGTGATAATACATATCAAATTAAGGGGACAGTTTGAAAACATAGGGAGCTAGAATTGATATAATGTGGCTATGGGGAGTGAAAGAGGGAAAGAGTTAAGAATTATATTTCCTAATTGGGCCCCTTTAGCCTTGGCCATGGATGGGGAGGGAGCTATCAAGGATACTTGAATATATGGATCTGGAGGTCCTCAGTCAGTAGGTGGTAGGTAAAGCCATGCAAATACATGGGATTATCCAGGGAGATATACAGATAGAGAAGAGGTACAATAATAAAGCCTTAGGGGACAGTAGCACCTATGACCAGGGAGATGAGTAAAAGTGATCGAAGAGAGAGAGAGAGAGAGAGAGAGAAGAACACAGTTATTTAGAAGCTAAGGGACAAGAGAGCTTTAATAAAAAGTAGAGTGAATATCTGCAGAGGAGCTGGGCAAGGACATAATAACAAGGTAGTCATTTAGTGACCTTGGCTAGGATAGTTTCAGTGGACATGATAGGACAGAGTCTGATTACATAGAGTAGGTTGAAAAATTAATTAAAGTTGAGGACTAGGAGATTGCTGTAATTGCCTGTTTAATTATATTACTCCTCCTCCATTTGAAGTTAGAGAACACATCTTTATGTCTTGTTCAAACCTTTAGCACTTTCTCAGAGTCTGACATGTGGTTGATATTGAATAAATATTTTTGAATGACTGATGGAGACAGATATGGCTAGAGGGTAATGTAGAATGAAGGAAAAGTTCCAAGTATTTTTAAAAGTAGGAATAAAAATAAAATATAAAAATTTATTAGGGACTTCCGGCCAAGATGGAGGCATAGGTGGACACACTGTGCCTCCTCTCACAACCAAAATTAAGGACAACAAAGATTTAGAAACAAGAAAACAACCAGAACTGACAGAAAATTGAACTGTATGGAAGTCCAACAACCATTCATCCAGACCAGTAAGAGGGGTGGAGTCACGGGCGGGAAAAGTGGAGGTGTGGACCGGGCACGCAGGCAGCAGTGGCTGCCAGATCCCAGGTGCACAGGTGGTGGCTAGCAGACCCCAGGTGCACAGGCGGTGGCTAGCGGACCCTGGGCATGGGGTGGCAATGGGCAGACCCAGCGAGGCCATGCAAGGCGGCTGGCTGACCAGCCAGTCCCACATTCACATGCAGATAATCCAGGTGAAGGGGAAGCAGCAGAAAGGACTGGAATCCAAGAGAGAGCAGAGCAAGCACCATTGTTCCCTCTTGGACCCTGCCCCCTCATACAGAGTCACTACCCAGTGACTGGGCTGCTCCACCCTGGGGAACACCTAAGGCTCCACCCCTCACTATGTAACAGCCATGACTAGACCAAAAAACAAAAAACAAAAACAAAAATGGCTCAAACGGGTGAACAAATGAAAGCCCCAGAGCCAATTCATCTAAGTGATGAAGAGATAGCCAACCTATCAGATGCACAGTTCAAAGCCCTGGTGATCAGGATGCTCACAAAATTGGTTGATTTTACTCACAAATTAGATGAACAAATGAAGGTTACAATAAGTGAAATGAAGGAAAACGCACAGGGAACCAATAGAGATGGGAGGAAAACTGGGACTCAAATCAATGGAGTGGACCAGAAGGAAGAAAGAAACAACCAAACAGAAAACAAGGAAGAAACAAGCATTCAAAAAAAATGAGGACAGGCTTAGGAACCTCCAGGACATCTTTAAACGTCCCAACATCTGAATTATAGGGGTACCAGAAGGGGAAGAGGAAGAGCAACAAGTGGAAAACTTATTTGAACAAGTAATAAAGGAGAACTTCCCCAATCTGGCAAAGGAAATAGACTTCCAGGAAGTCCAGGAAGCTCACAGAGTCCCAAAGAAGTTGGACCCAAGGGGGAACACACCAAGGCACATCATAATTACATTAGTCAAGATGAAAATGAAGGAGAGAATTCTAGAAGCAGCAAGGGATAAGGGCACAGTCACCTACAAAGGAGTTCCCATCAGACTGTCAGCTGATTTCTCAAAAGAGACCTTACAGGCAAGAAGGGGCTGGAAAGAAGTATTCCAAGTCATGAAAGTCAAGGACCTACATCCAAGATTGCTCTATCCAGTGAAGCTGTCATTTAGAATGGAAGGGCAGATAAAGTGCTTCTCAGATAAGGTTAAAGGAGTTCAAGTTAAAGGAGTTCATCATCACCAAGCCCTTACTATATGAAATGTTAAAGGGACTTACCTAAGAAAAAGAAGATAAAAAATATGAACAGTAAAAAGACAGCAAACTCACAGGTATTAACAACCACACCTAAAACAAAAGCAAACTAAGCAAATAATTAGAACAGGAGCAGAAACACAGAAATGGAAATCACATGGAGGGTTAGCAACAGGGGAGTGGAAGGAGGAGAGAGGGGGAAAAGGTACAGAGAATAAGTAGCATAGATGGTAGGTAGAAAATAGACAGGGGGAGGGCAAGAATAGTGTGGGAAATGAAGAAGCTAAAGAACTTACGACACAGGGACATGAACTAAAGGGGGGGAATGTGGGTGGGAGGGGGTGTGCAGGGTGAAGGGGAATAATGAGGAAAATGGGACAACTGTAATAGTATAATTAATAAAATATATTTAAAAAAGAGATTAGTATTAAAAGAAAAAGTGATACTTCTTTTTGGGAGTGAAGAAAAGGAGGTAAAGGTAGGTTCTGATGTATGTATAGAAAAAGATGTTTAGCTGATAGTTTGGATTTTTCTCAGAAAAGTAGAAGGTAGTATCATCTGTTGCATATGTGGGGGGAGAAGAGGGTATGGTAGAAGGCTTGAGAGCAGTGAATTTTGGAATAGTTTAAGTGGACAATTAAGAATTAAGCTGATCACAAATAGGTAAAAATTATCCAATGGCAACTAAGCCCAGAAAAGGTGGAGTCTCTGAATTTATAATGGCTTGTGAGTGCCACAAAGTGCTTGGCGCTCTACATTAGAAACAGAGAAGAGAAGATGGCTTGAATAATTCAAGGTTGCGATTTGTTGGGTGACTAAAGGGAGGAAAAGAGGGCTACTAAGATATTTAGGATGCTTATGCTTTTGAGTATAGATTGGAGCAATATAGGAAAAGATGTAAAGCCACAAGGGATTGACAGACTGGAGAAAAAGGAGAGCTGAGTGTTTTAGAATCTTCCTGAGAGAAGAAATCGGACATACTAGGGGTCAAATACCAGGAGAGCTGGAGGAATAAGGCTTGTGATTACAGAGCATTACAAGGGAATTTACAGTTTCAGGGTAGCACAATTCTTGACGATACGACATGGAAATTGTGGATACAGACTTTTTTGAGTCCAAGGAGTCAACTGAGAGACATATTCTTTCAGATATCTGAAAGCAACTGTGGTGATGGATCATCCATAAAGAAGCCAATACTACCCAATGTTACAGCAGGGATTGGGTAGAGAGGGAAACTGTTTTCATAGTTCAAAATTCCTCAGTGATTTTATCATAAATAGGTGCTGTACCTTATCAGGTGCTTTTTCCGCATCTATTGATATGATTATGTAATTTTTGTCTTTCTTTTTGTTTATGTGATGTATTACACTTATCGATTTGCAAATATTTATCCATCTGTGGATCCCTGAGGTGAATCCCACTTGATCATGATCTTTGTGTCAACATGGATGGAACTGGAGAACGTTATGCTAAGTGAAATAAGCCAGGCAGTGAAAGACAAATACCATATGATCTCACCTATAAGTGTAACTTAATCAACAAAACAAGCAAGCAATCAAAATAGAACCAGAGACACTGAAATAAAGAACAAAGTGACAGTCATCAGAGGGGAGGAGGGGAGGGATACTGGGGGAAAATAGGGGAAGGGCCATCAAGGAACATGGATAAAGGACACATGGACAAAACCAAAGGGGGTAATTTCGAGGGTGGGAGGAGGGGATGGGTGGAACAGAGGGAGCATGGAAGGGGGGAAATGAAGACAACTGTACCTGAACAACAATAAAAAAATATTTTTAAAAAAGGTAAAAAAAAATTCCTCAGTGAATGAGGCAAAGAAGCCACAAGATTTGTAGGTGTCAATGACAAGAGAAGTTAAGAGTGTAGCCAGAAGTCACATGTACCACAGGAAGAAAGATTACCTGAGGGAGAAGAGAGAAGTGGTTTAAAAGTAGTGCAGAATAATGAAACCCTTTAGGCTTCTGGTATACACAGTATAAGAGATGGAAGGAAAGTCATGTATCAATCAAGGCAGGGAGAAGAAAGTATTTTTTAAAAAGATTTTATTTATTTATTTTCAGAAAGAGGGAAAGGGAGGGAGGAAGAGAGGGAGAGAAACATCAGTATGAGATATACATCGATCAGTTGCCTCTTGCACACCCCTAACTGGGGACCCAGCCCACAACCCAGACATGAGCCCTGACAGAGAAATGAACCAGCACCCCTTTAGATCACAGGCCAGTGCTCAATCCACTGAGCCACACCAGCCAGGGCAAAACTATTTTCGTGAAGAGATGAAGTTGCAGTTAAATTTGTTTACAAGAGAACAAAGATGCTCAGAGATGATCAAGCTGAAAATGTGCTACAGTCAATCAGTAGTGGAAGTAGGAGGAAGGGGCAAGAGCAACAGTTTACTCCCTAGAAGCTATAACTTTGTTTATATGCCCAAGGTCATTAGCAGTCTTCCTGGAGGAGGATTTAAGGCAGAACACTGGTTTTATTTCCCTTTCCCAATCTCTTTGGATGGATACAGGGCAGCAATTTTCAACCTTTTCATCTCATGGCACACATAAATTAATCACTAAAATTCTGCAAACACCAAAACTTATATTTTTTGCCAATTTGATAAAAATAGCTATAATTTTGATTGATTTACAAAAAAAATAATAGTAATTACCTACCCTTTTTGCTCCAAAGTGACTTTGTAAAATATCAGGTGACTACACTTATACATAAGGATTTCTGGTACTAAGAATTAATGAATCAGATGCAACATTATTATGTGATGTGACCAAGAAGCTGTAACTCTATTATATGACCTTCATATTTATGGTTCAAGACAAGGCATTCACACTGGGTGGCTATTGCTGTGTTGGTGGTTGTCATTTTTTAATTTGACAATCTAAGGGAAAAGATGTTAGTGACTCTCACTAAATTGTCAGCTATTGCATGTTTAAAAAATTTTTGCAGCACACTGGTTAAAAATCATTGATATAGGGGTGAGGCAGGAGTTGGGAGCTTGAGGTAGCCATGTGCTGCATAAATCAAGTGGCTAAGGGCTTAGAGTTGGTTCTAGTAGGAAAGGGATAGGTGAGGAATATCCATAACAGAGGAAGCCCTGTGAAGGGATACTTAAAATCATATCCATGAGCAGAAGCTGAGATCGATCCAACACTAAAGAAAATAATAAAAATGATCAGCTAGAGATAGGAAGAATAAATAGGGAGATAGTTTTATAATTGTGCAGGTTAGGACAACTACATATATCCCAAATCCTGAAGCTATAAAGAAAAAATACTGTTAGATTTGATTACATAAATTAAAAATTTTTACACATTAAAACATAATAAACAAAAGCCAAAAGACAAAAATGGGAAAAATAATTGGAACGTAGCAGGCAAGGGAAGAGTTGTTATTTTTACTACATAAAAACGCTTTTAAATGAGAAAAAATGGCAAAGACTATGAACAGGCAGTTCACAAAATAAGTATAAATGAGTAATGAAGTGATTGGGAAGGGAAAGAAAAATAAACACCTAAAAATGACTCAACCTGATTAGTAATCAAAGAAAAGTAAATTAAATTATATCATTTTTCACTAATTAAATTTCTAAAGATTAAAACATTGTTAATGTCTAGTACTGACAAAGATATGGGAAAAAAGGAATTCTCATATATTTTTGGTGGGATTACATACTGATGCAATCTACCTGAAGGGCAATATGGTAATATAATATTAAATGCATTAAAAATGTGGCTACCCTTTGACCAACCAACTTCACTTCCAAGACTTTATTCTAAGGAAATAATTATCAGAAGAAGAGACAAAAAAGTATGTACCAGGGTGTTTACCACAGGCTATTTATAAAAGTAAAAGAAAATGGAATAAAGATAGGGCTTGGTTAAATTGAGGTACATCAATACAACCGGATATAACACTCATTCAAAGTGATGATGCAGACTTTAAGTTACTGACATGGAAAGAGGACACAATATAGTGTCAAGTGAATAAAAAGAGGCTGAAAATAGCATATATGCTATGGTTCTTTCCTCCCTCCTTTTCTTTCTCTCTTTCTTATCTATCAACCAATCATATCTAGATGTATATTCATGTGAATACATGTACATGAAAAGCATATTTTACATTGGTTATGTAAATGGGATTGAGTGATTTTAACCTTTTTCTTCATACATTTTCCTACTGTTTGAATTTTTTCCCCATAAAGTTTTTTTTAATATATTTCATTGATTATGCTATTAGAGTTGTCCCTGTTTGAATTTTTTAATAGTAAGCATAGACGATGATGATGGTTATATTCTCACTTGAGGATATGGTTTTTGATTTTAGAGAGAGAGGAAGAGAGGGAGAGAGAAACATGTGGGAGAGAAACTTTGATCAGTTGCCTCCTGTATGCACCCCAACCAGGGATCGGACATACAACCTAGGTATATGCTGTGATCAGGAATCAAATCTGCTACCTTTTGGTGCATGGGATGGTGTGCCAACCAACTAAGTCATGCAGCCAGGGCAGATTATTTTTTAAACAGAAAAAAACCCCAATAAAGCTATTTTCATTTTAAAACACAAACCTAAATCTCTTCAAATCAACATAGGTCATTTATATAATGCTTTCTGATATTATGGGGCCAATAAAAGCTATAATATTTTAGGGACTAAGGGACCTCCAACTTGTGTTAAAGATGCTGCTCACTCAGCTCCCACATGCGCTCCTCAGGGAGCTGCGACCACTCACCTCGGAGACATCAACCCTCTGTCCGTTCTTGTCATAGACAGCACCTGTTGGTAAGTAAACAGAGCAGAGACTTGACAAGGTTTTAAAGAAAGGTTTAACATTTTTTTATTGTGGTAAAATATACATAACAAAATTTGCCATTTTTAGTGTACAATTAAGTGGCATTAATTACATTCACAATGTTGTACAATAATCATCATTATACTTCCAAAACTTTGCAGCATCCTAAACAGAAACACTCCATTGCTCCCTATTGCCAGCCCCTGGTAACCTCTAATGTACTTTCTGCCTCTATAAATTTGCCTATTCTAGATATTGCATATAAATAGAATCATAGAATATTTCCTTTTGTGTCTGGCTTCTTTATTTTTATTTTTACAGCATAACATTTTTTATATTTAGAATTGGCTAGCTGGACTCAGTTTTTGCTGGTACCGTCCAAAGCACCAGAGTCTGGAACCAGGCGAACATATGCCTTCTTCTCCCCATCAGGCCTGATCAGGGTGTTGACCTCGGCCACGTCAATACTGTAGAGCTTCTTCTCAGACTGATCCCGTGCTTGTTGGCCTTGATGTCCCCAATGAACACAAGTGCATTGCTGCTTTCCATCTTCTTCATGGCTGACTTGGTGGTCAGGGGAACTTGACGATGGCATAGTGCTCAAGCTTGCTTCTCCTGGGGGCGCTGTTCTGAGGATACTGAGGCTGCCTTCTGAGCCACGGTGTCTTTGGCTGCTGGAATGTGGGTGGCGTATGGATCTTCTTTTCTTTTTGTGGCTGTGGATGCCTTTTAGCATGCTGTCTTTGCATTCAAAGCCTTGGCTTTGGCTTTGGCCTTGGCTTTGGCTTTGGGAGGGGCAGAGGCTTCCTTTTTTTTTTTGCTTTGGGCTTATTTCATTTAGCATAATGTTTTCAAGAGCATCCATGTTCTAACATGTGTCAGAACCTCATTACTTTTTATGACTGAATCATATTCCATTGTATGGCTATATCACAATTTGTTTATCCATTCACCTGTTGATGCACACTTGAGTTACTTCTACTATTGGGCTATTGTGCATAGCACTGCAATTAACACTAGCATATACCTATCATTGAATCTTGTCTTCAACTTTTTTTTGTATACACTCAGAAATGGAATTCCTGGGTTATATAGTAATTTAAAGGAGAGTTTTTAAAAGCTTATTTCTTTTGATTCTATCATCACAGACTTGCACTCAGGCCATTTAGCCCTCAGTGCTACAGTAAGTTCCAGTCCCTAAGCCAGTGGTAAGAAGCAGGTATCTGCTTGGGTCCCAACTCTTCTCCCTTAGGTGTGAATGAGGTGAGACTGGAAGTTAGTCACTGGATCTATGAGAAACTTCTTACCTTAGGAAGCCCTCCAATCAGAAAAGTTACCTAGAAGAGATGTGAAAATAGGGCTAGAATGTTTAGGATTCTAGGTCAGTGGATAGTACAGACAGAATGGGGGTGGAAGGCAGTCTGAGGCCAAGCACAGAAATACTCATGACCCTTTTCAACCTTACCCAGTATATGGTAAGGTCTAACAATAAGCCAGAGAATAAGACCCTCACCCAAATCAATTTATCCAGAAATAAGCTTTCAGAGTTTATACATATGAAACCTTGTTTGGCAGGGATAATTGGAAAAATTGGAGTGCTTGGGCTTTTTTTAAACTTTAAAATCTTAAATTATTTTAAAATTGAGGTGAAATTCACAGGGGCATTTAGTGCATTCACAGTTTTGTACCGCAACCACATCTCTCTAGTTTCAAAGCTTTTTCATCATCCCAGGAAAACATCCCATGTGCTCTAGCTTTTTAGATGTGACCATCTTCCTCTGCTAGTTAGTGCACCAGACATGAATCCTCACACACATTAGGACACTATCACAAAAACAAGCTTATGAATAAGGCAGGAAATAAATGAGGAATTGGGCATGGGAGACACTGAGGAAACTCTTGACTCCACTTTGGTGGCTTCTCTCAAGATGTTTATTGGGCTGAGGGAGAATCAGGAAATTAGCAGCTTCAGTAAAATGCTGGTTGCTCTACCTGATTTAATATGAGAGTGAACTGACATTCCTAAGATGTTAGAAATTCCTTGAGGACAGAAATTAAGTTTGTATATGTTGGTATGTCCAATGTCTAACACAATGGATTGGATCTACAAGGTACTAAATAGATACCTTTTGAATAGAGCTAAATGGGGTAAGTGATCTATGCTTAGTGAACAGAGAAAGCTATGAGAATAAGAGGCAAATGTGAATTTCAGAGGCATATAGACTTAGAGCTTGATTAGTCTTGAAAACAATCTGCAAAGTAGCTCTCAGGACTCAGAGAAAGCAGGAAGACATGCATACCATATAATGTCCCATGAATAGAACACTTGTTGAAAATCATGATGTTCTGAGTCAGGGTTCCTGTTTTGTCGGAGAACACGTATTTGACCTGGCCAAGCTCCTCATTAAGGGTGGTGGTGTGAGCCTGTGCTGGTGTGTTCTTTAGGGCATAAAACATCTTCTGATCCCAGTTGATATACCAACTGTTGCCCAATCTTATTATCTCAACACTAAGGAGAAAGCAAGAAAAGAAGGGTCCTGGGTCAGAGTAGGACAAACAAATATATTATTTTGGTTTCCTTACAAGCCCTGTGGTAGGTCAGGGCAGGCACCTGAAAATCCCATCAGAGTGTCTTCCTTGGGAACTTACAATCAACTAGTCTTGGATCATAGCACCCCTGCCATCAGCCAACCCACCGTACTTCTGACTGTGACCATTATCACAAAAGGCATTGCCATCTGGATCCAGATATACTTGATCACTTTTGCTGGGGCATTTCCCCTTTCACTCTTTCTTTTTCCAAAACATATCTAGGAAAAGTCACTAATTTTGAACTTCTGCAGTAATGTGACAGAATTAAGAGCTAATAAAAGGCTGCCTAGGCTTAATTAGACAATTATTGCTGCTATCATGTAAATCCATTGGTGGGAGAGAGAGAGCTTGTTTCAGAAGAAGAGAAGGATCAGTGAAAATCAGAAAAGCTTACAGGAGCTGACCCTCTGACAAATTACAGGGCAGAGACAGCCTACCTGTGCTGTAGCTTCTCCCCCTAGCAGCCTCCTCTTCATTTCATCTGACCTTTTCCCCCCGCGTTGCCTTTGTCACATTCCTCTTCTCTTCCAAATAACATGCCTTATAGATGCTTTCTGGTTAACAAGCATCTTCATTTGAAAACAGTGGAGACTTTTACAGGGCCTTCTTCCTATTATCATTCATTTGTACCCAATCTGTGTTAGTTTAGATCACTTCACTAGTAACCCCTGAGAAGGCTGCGTTGAGCAACACAGATTTTTTGTTTGAGTTGAGGGAGGAGGTGCTCAGGCCCACATTTTTGACTCTTACTTGTTGTGACCTCCCTTCCTTCACTGTACCAGCCACAATGGCAACCCCTCTAAACAGAATCCTTTAATCACGTTAATTCTTTCCTTAGAAAGATTTTGCTGCTTTCAGGATAAAATCCAAACTCCTTGGCTTTATATCGAAGGCTGTCCTGGATCTGATCCTAAACTACATATAACATCTTAGTCTAGATTATTCATTATTCTATATCCAGATAAAGCTTTAAAAACACCTTTAGACTTTTGCACATGCTGATCTTTCTGCTTGCAATATTCTTTTCTTATTTTCTTCTTGGGTGAATTCTACTCTTTTCTCAATTATGAGTTTGATTACTATATTTTTCTATAAATATCTAAGGCTTTCCAGGCAGAACTAATCCATTCCTTTCCAAGGCTCCCATAGCATTCACATATATATTTCTATTACATAAATTTTTACATTGTACCTTAATCATTTCTTTGTGTATCTGTTTCCATGGCTATGTTGTAAGCTTATTTAAGAGAAAAGGCTGTCTTACTCATGTTTCTTTCTCTAGCACCTAATATAGTGCTTGGAACATAGTAAGTGCTCAAAAAATATTTGTTAAATTTGTAACATCACTTAGATAGGGTGCTTTTCAGATTGGAATGCCACAGTACAGGGTTTAGGAAACCTGAAAAAAAGCATGCGAAAATGTGTTGGGGTGTGTGTATGTGAGAAGGAATGTTGAAATAGATAAAGGAGATCAGAGTAAAGTAAAGACTTATTTTACTTGTTTTGATATCTGTCCAAGGTGCTCAGGAAAAGGAGGAAGGAAACATCATCCTTCTTCCTTTCTCCAACTTTTAGGAACCAGAACATAGGTCACAATTATACCTACTTACCATTTTCTCCATTTTCTAAGGGAAAATGCATTCTGAGTTCAGATTTATAAATGAAAGTTTGGACTCTAATTGATAAGGTAGGGGCTGCCTGGCTTATGCTTCAGCATCACAAAGTTTGTGTGTATTTTTTGTAATTATTTCATGTGCTTGTATGTCTTATTTAGTCACTTACATTATAAGCTATTTGAGGACAGAGACAATTTTCTTTTTGTATAATCTGTATGATATCTAACACATTGTTCTGGATATGGAAAACATTTATGCAATCTATAGATATTTCTCAGCATGTTTTGTACACCAGGCACTGTGGAAAGTAGTAGGTTAAAGAGCACACAGTCTATGCTTGCTATAAGTTCATTCTCCAGTTGGGGAATTAATCATGAATTATGAAGTCAGCTCCTCTACCTGTAACCCAAAGTGATCAAAGAAGCCTACCTGACATAGAGTGAAATAGGCACCATGGTGTTGAGGATAATGAAGTAGGACCAGAATATGAAGATGGCAGAGACAACTGATGAAGAGACATATTCTTTCCATGGCAGAAAATTCTGGAAGTAGTAGCCTTTCTTGCTCTCCCAAATGCCATGCCCAATTGCTAGGATAAAACACATGCCTCCTAAAAACAGAAAAATCTAGGAATAAAAAAAAAAAGAATTAACATCCAAGGCTTACACAACTTCAGTTCTGCCTTTTGGAGCCTTATCTCTCAAAAAGCTTCTCTCTCTTCTTGAAGGGTGAGGGGGCCTGGCAGGGCTGTAGTTTAGAGGCTCTAGGCAGTAGTACACAGGACAGAAAAGAAAGCCCAGCGGGAGATATTCCTGGGAAAGGGACATGCTAATAACTAAAATATATTAAATATTAATTAAGTTCCAGGAACTGTGCTAAGTACTTTACATATATTACTTAATTTAATATTTATAATACCCCTCTTTTAATAATAGATGAGGAACTTGATAAAGAGTGGAAAAGTATTTTGCCTAAAGTCATTTAGCTACTAATGAGGTGAGACAGGTTTGAACCAGTTCTAAAATCTAACCTCTTAATCACTCCATTATTGAAGTGAGGCACTACTTTAACAAAAGTCTAAAATGTATGGTACTGGCTTAGCAATTGGGGATGGATAGGCGGTAAGAAACTGATAGAAAAGGATGAAAATATGGCAATCGCATTAGCAGTAAAGATTTTGGTAAAACTTGAAGCAGACCATGTGTCTGCTGAGGCTATACAGCTCTAAGGGAGGGGGTTACAAAGACTGAAACTATTTGTGTTGACCGCCTTTGACAAGGTATTAAAAAAAGAGTTGAACTAGGAAAACTGGCCAGTTTATAAGCAGAAATGAAAAGGAATATGGATAAATTTGGGTTATCAAAGGACTGAAAAAGCCTATTACTTTCAGAAACTAAAGAGGAAGAGATACAATTAAGAACTTAAGCATACAAGGACCAATAAATCTTTCCAACTGAATTCTGCCTGGAGGCAAAATTAAGATTAAAGATGATACCTTGTTACTCAAGATTATTGCTCCAGATGACCACAATTTTCTTGCCATTAAGTTGAGAGAGAAAATCATGGAAGGACAAGGGAGCAGAGAAATAAGACAAATTTGAGAACTATGTTTGGAAAAAGAACTTTGAAGGAGAGGAGATAACACTCTGGAACTCCTTTTACAAGGCCAGCATTACCCTGGTACCAAACCCAGACAAAAAAGAAAACTACAGGCCAACATTCCTGATGAACATAGGTGCAAAACTTCTCAACAAAATAGTAGCAAACTAAATTTGACAGCACATTAAAAGAATCATACACTATGATCAAGTGCAATTTAGACATTAATTTAAAAAATCAAAGAAAACACAAATAAATGGAAAGATATCCCATGTTCACATATTGGAAAAGTTAACATTGTTAAAATGTCCATACTACCCAAATCAATCAATCAATCAATCAATCTATCTATCTATCTATCAGATTCAATGCAATCCCTATCAAGATGCCAATAACAATTTTTACAGAAATAGAAAAATAATCCTAAAATTTGTATGGAACCATGAAAGACCCAAAATAGCCAAAGCAATTCTGACAAAGAAGAACAGAGCTGGATGCATCACAACCTCCTAATTTCAAATCATATTACAAAGGTATAGTAATCAAAACAGTATGGTACTGACATAAAAACAGCAATTCCACTTTTGAGTGTACACTCAAAAGGAAATTTTTTTCCTTTGTACACTCCAAAGGAAATTAAATCACTCTCTTTAAGACATATTACACCCCCACGTTCATTGCAGCATCATTTACACTAACCAAGACATATAAACAACCTAATTGTCTATCAACAGATGAATGAATAAAGAAAATGTGGTATTGTATATAGACACAATGGAGTATTATTCAGCCATAAAAGAAGGAAATTCTGCCATTTGTGACAATGTGGATGAACTTTGAGGGCATTATGCTAAGTGAAATAAGTCAAACAAAGACAAATATTGTATAATTTCACCTGTATCTAAAAAACACAAATGGCATAAAAATGCAAATTCATAAAAGTAGAGAGCAGATTGGTGGTTTCCAGAGGCCAGGGGTTGCTGAGGGGGAATGGGTGAAGGTGGTCAAAGGTACAAACTTCCACTTATAAGTTTTGGAGACATATGTACAGTATGGTAACCATAGTTCAAGAGCAGACAGCCTCTCATTTAGCAAATCATTGTATATTTGAAAATTTCTAAGAGAGTAGATCTTAAAAGTTCTTACCACAGAAAATTATAACTTTGCAAGGGGATTGATGTGTTAACTAACCTTATTGTGGTAATCATTTCACAACATGTACATTTCAAATCATTGTGTGGTACACCTTAAGCTTACACAATGTTATATGTCAGTTACACCTTAATAAAGTTGGAAAACATTTTTAAAAAATTATGTAAATAAAATAATATAGCACATACTCTTTTTTATCTGGCTTCTTTCACTCAGCATAATTATTCTGGGATTCACCCATGTTTTTGCATTTACCAATTGCTCATTTCTTTTTATTGCTGAGTAGTATTCTATTATATGGATATTACACAATTTGTTCCTAATTTATTTTTTTATTGGTCATTTGGGTTCTTTCCAGCTTTTGACTATTAAAAAGCTGCACTGAACATTTGTGCACAAGACTGCATAGACATATGTTTTTATTTCCTTTGTAAATATCTAGGGGTAAAATTGCTGGGTCCTACAGTAAATGTACATTTAACTTTTTAAGAAACTACTAAATGGGCCCTGGCTGGGAAGCTCAGTTGATTAGAGCATTGTCCCTGATATTGCAATGTTGTGAGTTTGATTTCCGGTCATGGTACAATCAAGAAGCAACCAATGAATGCATAAATAAGTAGAACAACAAATTGATGTCTCTCTCTCTCTCAAATTTAATAAATAACCAACCAACCAAATGGTTTCCAAAGTAGTTACAATTTTACATTCTACCAGGCATTATATGCCCTCATGCCCCTGCAGAATATATGTGTGAGAGTATTGTGAGCCTCCTCTAAGTCTACTGAATGGTGTCCAAACCTGTGTCTTTTGTCACAAAGTGTGACTACCTGAAAACAATCTATCCCCACTGCTAGATGATTGGAGGTCTCATCTTTGAATCACTGATGGGAAAGTATTTGAAGACAAAAGGGGAAAGGCAGGCGGAATAGGTCTAACTAGGACTGTTCTCAGAAAATGAAACTTCAATAAATGTTTTATTATGAAAATTTTCAAACATGTATTTAGGTACTGTATTTTTCAGACTATAAGACACATGCTCCCTTTTCCCCCCTGCCCATGGCCCCAATTTGAGAGGAATAATTGTTGTTAATGCTGCTATTGAGTTCTGCTTACATTTACATTGGTGAAATATTATGTTATTTATGTTATTAAATATTTTACCACATTTTTTGCTTCAAAATTTTTCCTGTTTTCCTCCTCTAAAACCAAGGTGCATCTTATGGTCCAAAAAATAAGGTATATAAATAGTACAATGAACTCCTATGCACCCATTGCCCAGCTTCAACAATTTATCAACTCATGGCCAGTCTTAATTCATCCAAACCTCCTGTTCTCATGCCCTTTTTGTTTTAAGCAAATTTCTCACATTATATAATTTTATCTGTAAACAGTTTAATATATATCTTTAAAGGATCTTATTTAAATACATAACCATAATACCTCTGTCACTTAAACATTAGGAATAAATTCTTGAAATCATTTAATATATGAGATTTGAGAGCTGGGTGATGGATGGGGGAGAACAAAACAGAGGAGGAGTGAGATAAAAAAGAATAAAATCTACTCTGACCCCCAGCCTAATGCAGATTCATACTGAGTAGTTCAGTTCTTTGACATAAAGGTCTTTCTGAGGCCCTCCTCCTCCTCGATCTTACTCCCACGTCCTTACCCTTCTCTTCAGTGAGTCGTGTGAAAGCAAGGCTCTCCTCATGGTGCAGACCAAGCCTCAGGGATGAGTTCTACTGGCTCTGCCTTCCCTTTTGGATCGTCTACGTGGGCTATATTAAATTTGGGACTATATTCCTCTACCTGCCACTTCTCTAGGCCCTATGTTATTAGCTCTATTAAGAAAAATGGGGAAGGTAAAATGATTAGAATAAGTTATTACCATTACATTTATAAATATAAATACATTTATGACTTATTTATTACACATTATTAGAATAAGTCAATTTAAACCCTTCAGAGCTGTGGGAAAAGATTCTAGCATGACCTTCAACACCCCGGCTCCATCCCTATTGCCTGGATAACTGAGAATTACCTGTGGCTTCCACTGGTGTGCCCTGTCTCCATTGTTAGACTATGCATCCCCCAGACCAGTTCTATCTGCTCACATTGAACCACTAGAAAGGAAAATCACCACTATCAGACCACGCCCCAGAGGACAGGGCTTCCCCATCAGCACG
The DNA here is from genome assembly GCA_004027475.1 of Anoura caudifer. Taxonomy (NCBI): domain Eukaryota; kingdom Metazoa; phylum Chordata; class Mammalia; order Chiroptera; family Phyllostomidae; genus Anoura; species Anoura caudifer. Next base: position 132,499 of record PVKU01000987.1, read on the forward strand.
AGGCCTTCAGGGGTAGGACAAAATGTGCTCTTCCCTCATTCCCAGAGCTTTTCCTGCCATCCTAAAGCTTTCTAAGTTCCTTGCACATGGTCTGTGTTTCTTATTATTGTGATGGAGTTTATTAGTACTTAGTCTCTTAAAGTTTCACTTGGCTTCCTTTCTATAGGAAGAAATAAGAAATTAGTGTTGCTACAAACCCCAGAGGTTATTTGTTTATTACCAGAGCCAGTCAGACCAAAGGCGCTCCAGCAGACAGCCTCTCATTTAGCAAATAGTGGTTCCAGTCAAAGCTGAAATGATACTCAATTTTGTCATTCTTGACAAAAATGACCAAGAACTAAGGCCATCACTGTCACAGTGGGATCCCAGGCTTAAGAGGCAGGCTGTAAAAAAAAAAAGTACCCATTGTTCCTTTGGTCCTTTACATCTGTGCTTTTCATTGTGCCTTATCCCAGAAGTATATCCTAGATTTCTGGCATCATTCCAATCTCAAGCACTCTGCTTCTCTGCCCCACAAATACACCCATAGTCCTTAGCAGACTAGTGTGCAGATGGCATTGTCATTGCAAGCTCTGGTCAGTGGGGAGAGGGATCAAACTCCAGTTCAGCTGTGGGCTCACCAGGAAGCTGCTTTGCTAAACATGCTTCTGGTGTCTGCCAGATGTTCCGCTAAGAAACATTTCCAAAAATGGGCAAAAGTGTTTAAATCAGGAAGGATTTCTGCTTCAACTTCAAGAAATGAGATTACATCTAACTATATTAACAATGTCCTGCCAAAAACACCACGTAAAACTGCCAAGCTGATAAGAACCCAGCTAATTCAAGAACATTTCTTCATTTAATAACCCTTCGAAGCTATTTCCTGAGCACTACTCTGTGCAAGGCACTTCCACGAATATGGAGATGGGTGTGACATAAGCTCTACCTGGAGGCTCATTAATTTGGCAGCTCAGATACTCACTATTTCCAATAGCTCAACAAATAATAACGAAGCCCCTATTACGTGTCAGGCATAGTTCTAGGGACTGAGAGCACAGCGGTGGGAAAAGACAATGCCCTTACTCTCAGAGACTTTATAGTCCTGTGGAGACAGGTGGGCAACACAAGTTAGGAAAGGGAAAAATACAATTTAATTAGTGGTTAAATGCTGTGAGAAAAATAAAAGAGGTTAATAAAGATCTTGGTAGGGGCAGCTACTTTATTTTATTTTTTTTATTTCATTAAAAACTTATTTTTGGAGCTCATAAATGGGTAAATTCCAAAATAGTGGCAATATAGAATATTTAAAAACATTTTAATATTTCTTTCTACTCAACATTTCACCTTTGTTTTGCTTTCTATAAACAAACATACTGGATTAAAGTGACAATACTCTAAACACAAGTTCAATGCTGAGTACTTTCAATGACCTATTTTGAGTACATAATAAAGCAGAGGCAATTAATTTTCTTGAACATGTAATTTCCATTCAGAGCTTAGCAATTACTTTAGCTTCACATTATTCTGTCACAAATGATATAATCAAATGGCCAAAGTAGCTAAAATCATAAAACTATTTTAAACCAAGTCAAGCATATGTATACAGTTAATATAGAATAACAATTATGCTGGTAAACATTTGTTTTGCACCCTACTAGAAATATGCCAAAATAACAGGCTTTATTAAAGAATGAGGTCCTTGGGCAAAGGGGAAAGAGGAGTTACATCATTAAAAATTATTGGAAAAATTGTAGGTAAAAAGAAGTCTGCCTACAATTTAACCAAATAAAGGAGGAAAGGGGAGTACAACATTAGGTCTGAGGTCAGTTCAGGAAAATACATTTATCATTCCATTCTAGACTTGTTCACTACCTCCAGAGCTCAGCAGCTATCTCTCCAGGCATTAATCTCCCACTGTTTTATTTTTTTCTTTTAGTTGTGGTTCATTTTATTCATGGTATCTTCTTTTTAAAAAATATTTTATTGATTATAATATTACAATTGTCCCATTTTTTCCCTCCCCTTGATTCCCCTCTACCCTGTACCCCCAGGCCCCCATCCCTTGCCCCCCACCAGCATTCTGCCACCTTAGTTCATGTTCATGGGTCGTACATATAAGTTCTTTGGCTTCTCCATTTCCTATACTATTCTTAACCTCCCCCTGTCTATTTTGTATCTACCATTTATGCTTCTTATTTCCTGTACCTTTTCCCCCATTCTCCCTCCTCCCTCTCCCTGCTGATAACCCTCCGTGTGATCTCCATTTCTGTGATTCTGCTCCTGTTCTAGTTGTTTGCTTAGTTCATTTTTTGTTTTTGTTTAGGTTCAGTTGTTGTTAGTTGTGAATTTGTTGTCATTTTACTGTTTATAGTTTTGATCTTCTTCTTTTTCTTGGATAAGCCTCTTTAACATTTCATATAATAAGGGCTTGGTGATGATGAACTCCTCTAACTTGACCTAATCTGGGAAGTACTTTATTTGCCCTTCCATTCTAAATGATAGCTTTGCTGGATAGAGTCATCTTGGATGTAGGTCCTTGCCTTTCATGACTCTGAATACTTTTTTCCAGCCCCTTCTTGCCTGTAAGGTTTGTTTTGAGAAATCAGCTGATAGTCTTATGGGAACTGCTTTGTAGGTAACTGTCTCCTTTTCTCTTGATGCATTTAAGATTCTCTCCTTATCTTTAACCTTGGGTAATGTAATTATGATGTGCCCTGGTGTGTTCCTCCTTGGGTCCAACTTCTTTGGGACTTTCTGAGCTTCCTGGACTTGCATGTCTATTTCCTTTGTCAGACTGGGGAAGTTCTCCTTCATTATTTGTTCAAATAAGTTTTCAATTTCTTGCTCTTCCTCTTCTCCTTCTGGCACCCCTATGATTCGGATGTTGGAACATTTAGTTGTCTCAGAGTTTCCTGAGTCTCTCCTCATGTTTTTGAATTCTTGTTTCTTCCTTCTGGTCCAAACCATGGATTTGGGTTCCTGCTTCCTTCCCTTCACTGTTGGTTTTCTGTACACTTCCTTTATTTCACATTTCCTAGCCTTCACTTTTCCCTCTATTTGGTGACCATATTCAACCTTTTCTGTGAGCGTCCTGATTACCAGTGTTTTGAACTCTGTATCTGATAGGTTGGTTATCTCTTTATCACTTAGCAGTATTTTTTCTGGAGCTTTGATCTTTTCTTTCATTTAGGCCTTTTTTTTTTGTTTTTTTTTTTTTTTTTTTTTTTTTTTTTTTTTTTTTTTTTTTTTTTTTTTTTTTTTTTTTTTTTTTTTTTTTTTTTTTTTTTTTTTTTTTTTTTTTTTTTTTTTTTTTTTTTTTTTTTTTTTTTTTTTTTTTTTTTTTTTTTTTTTTTTTTTTTTTTTTTTTTTTGTTATGTAGTAAGGGATGGAGCCTTAGGTATTTGCCAGGGCAGGGCAACTCATGTCTCTGCATTGTGGTGCTGTATGTGGGAGATGGGTCCGAGAGGGAACAATGCCTCTTGGTCAGCCCTCAGCTGGCCTTCAGTCACTTCCTCTGCTACCCACAAAGAAATTGGGTCCCTCTGGTTCTGATTCCAGGGTGGGTGTTTACATTCTAGGACCCTGTGGGTCCCTCCAATGAACTCTCCTGTGAGGCTGGGAGTTTCTTCTGCCACTTCAACCCCCATAGGTTTTTTCAGTCAGAGGTTTGAGGCTTTAGTTCTGGCACTGGAACCCTTGGTTGCATGGTCTGTCTCCCTTTAACATTTCATGTAATAAAGGCTTAGTGATGATGAACTCCTTTAACTTTACCTTATCTGGGAAACACTTTATCTGCCCTCTCATTCTAAATGACAGCTTTACTGGATAGAGTAATCTTGGATATAGGTCCTTGCCTTTCATGACTTTGAATACGTCTTTCCAGCCCTTGCTTGCCTGCAAGGTCTCTTTTGAGAAATCAGCGTATAGTCTTACGGGTACTCCTTGTATCCAAGAAGAAACACACCAAGACACATCATAATTAAGTTACCCAAGATTAAAGATAAGGACAGAATCTGAAAGCATCAAGAGAAAAGAAGTTAGTTATATACAGGGGAGTTCCCAGAAGACTGTCAGCTGATTTCTCAAAAGAAAATTTGCAGACTAGTGGGATTGGCAAGAAATATTCAAAGTGATGAAAAGCAGGGAACTACAGCCACCACTGCTTTACCCAGCAAAGCTATCATTTAGAATCAAAGGGCAGGTAAAGAGACAAGAAAAAACTAAAGGAGTTCATCATCACCAAACCATCATTACATGAAATGTTAAAGGGGCTTATTTTTAAAAAAGAAGATAAAAACTATAAACAATAAAATGGCAAAAATACATATTTAACAACATTTGAATCTGAAAAACAAACTAAGCAAACAAGAAGGACAGAGATAGATCATGGATACGGAAAGCATTTGCATGGTTGCCAGATGGCAGGAGGATGTGGGGGAATGGATGATAAGATGAAGGGATTAAGAAGTACAAATAGGTAATTACAGAACAGCCATGGGGATCTAAAGTACAGTATAGGAAATGGAGTAGCTAAAGATCTTATACACATGACCTATAGACATGAACCATGGTGGGGGGATTGCCTCAGGGAGTGGGGGGTGCTGGATGGAGAGGGACAAAGGGGGAAAAATCAGGACAACTGTAATAGCATAATCAATAAAATATAATAAAAAAAGAAGAGGCTTTCGCTACTCTGGTTTATCTGTTAGTATGATCTACCTACTTTCTGTCTTCCAAAAACTCATCAGCATCTCAGGTCTACTGATGGTTCTTCATCCTATGTCATGGCAGTTAGGTATTTATTTCCTGTTTGTACTTCTTTACAGTCATTAAATTAGGCTTCAACAGGAAATCTCAATGTTATTCTTAAACTGGATGCCCCAAAGTGAACAGAGCACCCCAAATAATATTTCATACTTTCCAAAAGAAAGAGCACAGCATGAATGACCTCCCAAATGTAGGAATTCACAGGAACTACTCTGCCAGCTTAGCTGCCCCTGGCATTTACACCACCTCTCTGCCACCTCCACCTCGCCAGAGGCTGAGCAGACCCCTCTACACTCCTGCTCGAATACGCTCTGGTGTTCTCTAGCCTGCTGTTCAGCTATCATCCCAGGACTTTCTTTTATTGCTCCCATGTTTCCTGCTTCCCTATCTTCTTTCTTGAGTTACTCTCTTGTTTTGCTTGAGTATACACTAGAAGCTTCCTAAGAGAGGGGACATGATGAGTAAACTTTTTCTGAGTTTGCATATACAGAAATTTTTTTACATGTACATTTTATTGATTGTTTCATTGGATTTAGAATTATAGGCTACAGATAATTTTATGGCAGACTTTTGAAGGCATTGGTATTTATTTTCTGCTATTGCAGGTGAGAAGGCCAATGTTGTCTGATTCCTGATCCTTATATATGACCTTTTATTTTTCCCTGGAAGCTTTTAGAATCTTCTTTTTAATTTTATGTGTTCTTCACATGTGGTCAATCTGCCATGTTAAACAGGACTTGTCACGTGTTTTAATTTTGTCTCCTCAGGGAGACAACAGGTATAACAGAAATAGCATTGACCCTGAAAAATTATGTCTAGATATACAGATATGACTATTGCATAGTTTTATGTCTGTAAAGTATCTGGCACATATTGATTCACTATCCCCCAAAAGGGAACGTAAACATTTGAGGCTTGGACCCAGGTTTTTTACATCCTATGATTCTCCCCACATCTGGCATGTATTGGGTATATAATAGATTCTTAGGAAATAGGACTTGATGACTTGATGAGTCATAGTCTGTCTTTATCATTACTTTTTTGTGGGATTTTACTTATGATATTTGTCTTTACTGTGTCTGACTTTGCATGTTTGTCAAAAAGGCAAAATACTTTTTCATTTGCTTATTGTTCATGGATGTAGTAAGGTTGCAGTTAGTAATGTGAAAATATTCTAGAAAGATGAAGTTCCTCTACAGATATCAAGTATTATCACTCTCCTCAAGACAGGTGAACAGGTAGTTGGAGCTTCCCAGGCACATGGGAGACATCCTGTTTTGAAGACAAGTCTAGGCTGAATGACTTAGCTCAATGTCTCATGTTATACGTTTCTAATATCACCAAAAGCTATATTTGCCTATGTTGCCTTTCTAAATTCTCAGCTGTAGTTTGTCCTCCTCATCAAGAAACTAGGAAATGTCACTTTGTTTCAGCTGCTGAAAGCTATGCAAACAGCAGTAGAAAGAGAAAGACAGTGGATATGAGTTTTTGGTCTCAAAGCTGAATAAACCTTCCTAATTTCTTAGTAAAAGTTTAGTAAAACCTATTTACTAAATCCAAAGTGCTTAGAAAAAGAAATGTGATATTTCCTATAATAAATAATGGAGAATACATAGTTTATAATTCAGATATTTATGGGAAATGTACAGAAAGAAAAGGCATTTTTGCATTTTCAGAATCTGAGCAATAGAGTGAAAATAAAAATGAAAATTCATGTAATCAAGTACAGGCAGCACCGGAATGCTTGATTATGCAGAGAAATCATATAAGTGAAGAAAGCAACATCCATATCTAACAAGAATAAAGGCAACTTGTGTATGATTGGAAAGAAAATAAATGATTAATTAGCCTTTAATTTAAACTTCTGTTATCAAAGCTGAGTATTTTCTATTGTAGTGCTTTCCAAATTTAATTTCTTAGCAGCAGAATCCTCTATTTTCTAATTGAAATCTTATAGAACAGATAAACATGAAGCTTCTCTTTTTGAAGCAGGAACCTCAGAATGAGGAAGCTAGAACAAAACTCCATGCATCACCTCTCTTTCTCCTACATCTGCCCTTTGACCCCTCTAAGGAAATAGAGTTTGAAAATCATCACTTCAAGTAAGGTGTTCTATTAGCTAAGTAAGGTTTTATTAAAGTGGTCTTGAGTGCAACTGGTTATGAGAAAATAAAAATTTGTCTTAATTTCTAAAGCAGGTCCTTGAGGAGGAAGGGGGCAAAAAGGGACTAAATGGTAATGGGATAAAAATACAATTAAAAAACTAAAAAAATATAAAGCAGGGTCCTTGATCCATTCTAAAAAATCATGACGGTCCTTCACGACAGAGGTATAAACTAGAGAATCCCTTATCAATTGGCTCTGTTCTTTCCTACTTCAGGTATTAATTAGTATGCGGGGGGTTCTAAAGACTGACTTCTTGAGATTTTCAAACAACTAAATTCCAAATTGGAAATACCAGCCACTCCCACGGAAGGGAGGGAAGTATGCCTATTTGTAAAGAAATAGAAAAAAAGTCTTTAACTCACCCAGAGCACAAGGACATTCATGAGATGGTCTATGTGTGTCCGTTTGAAGGAGGACTTCCCACTGTTCTGCATTAATTTGGTGTCTGGTCCTAAGGGAAATAGGGAGACATCAGCTCTTAGAATCATTGAATATACTCAGAGGCTTGACATTGGGTTGTAATGTACCTTTATGATCACCTAATGAAACTTCTTTCCAGTCCCAGGGAATAAAGTCCTGGAAAAAGGCCCATACTTGGTGCCACTAACACAAAGAATAGAAAGTTTGTTTCTAAGGATAATTCCAATCACTTCTGCAAAGTGCGGTAATGCTGGCCTGTCTCGCTGCAGCACCTTAGAGGAGTCATCTTTCACAGATGAGCTAAGTCAGAATAGGAGCCACAATCTCTCTCATTACCATCTGGTTTATTTACCTTACAAAGGGGATTTTCCAATAAAGAGATTGCCACCTTTTTTTGAGGGGAGGGGGTTGCCCACTGTTGGACCAGGTTTTATTTATAGTTTCTAATTTGGAAAGAGAGAAAAGAAAAGGCAATGGCAGTGATTTCTTCTGAGATGGAAGCTGGGGATCTAAGACTTCTCTGGGGCTGAGAGATGGAGACTCCATATTCTTTCTGATAGGGCAGGAAGCAGAAGTAAAAAGCTTTTAGTGGCCAAGGAACTAGAGTTGGAAATTACTGACCAGAGATACAGCTGGAGAGGAAAGTTTATTTTATTTTTGTTAAATAATTTTTATTTATTGATATTTTTGAGAGAGAGAGAGAGAGACAGACAGACAGACAGACTTGTTACACTTATTTATGCACTCATTGGTTGCTTCTTATATGTGCCCTGACCAGGGTTTTGCAGAGAAAAGTTTAGAAGAAAGTGTAAGTAGCAATTTCTCTGGCCTTTTACATTCTGCTTATTATTTTTACATGTACTCTAATGAAGGAATTTCATCAATGTTGATATAAGGGGATCTGGAACTTCCCTGGTATGTGGATGAACACCAAGAATGCAGTGCATAAGCTATGCCATTCTTTCCTTTTAAGCACTCCTTGAAGGGACTGAACTAATAAGTTTGGCTGAGACTGAAAGCTACAAGGGACAGTACCTTCCAGGGGTTCACAGAAAGACTGCCCCTACCCCAGGTTTCAAGGAGAATGTGGCGATCACAGTGGAACTTTCACATCATGTAGCAGGAAGAACGTGATTCTGCACTGCCTACCTCTCATCAGTTTGCCTCTGTTTTGAGCTTTCCAAAGCCCCCCCGAGATTTTCACTATCATGTAAGCAACAAAGAGTTGAAGGGAAACCTTAACCTGACTTGTGCTGGTTGGTAACCTCACGGCTGTTGCTTTAGGGAAAAAATATTTTGCAGAAAATTGAGCTTTTTATGCATGATGATGTGTGTGGGTACCTGCTTAAGTACAATGAAAAAAAGTCCACTTCAAATCTCTTGTGTTTGGGAGGACTAGGCAGCCTAGAAGCTGCCACTTACAGGTCAGAAGTCAAGGAAGAAAAGTTCCCCCAAGACCTCCATGGACTCTTAAGCTTCTCTCTAGGGTTTGGATCCTATTATTTTCCAAGGAAGTGAGGCATCTAGGATCCCCCTGCCTAGGAGTAAATTCTCTAGAAGGGGAGCTCTGAGTTGAGTAGAGTTCATTGTGGTAAGTCTTCCTTCCTTGACGCTATCTTCAGAATCCCCATCTTCTTACTGTGGTTGTTGTCAGCACTGTCCACAGTAACTGAGGGCATAGGGCAGCACTGAAGGTTCTGTCATTTTCCCAAGCCACATCATAGCCCAAGAAAATCCCTCACTAAGTATAAGGGATTATGGTTCTAAAGGGCATCTCAAGAGGGGCCACTGGCTAATGTTGCACTTTTGCCTTTCCTCAGGCATGAACCCTTCATACTGTATTTTATATTCTTCTCTATAATGAGCACTGTGTTTATTCTCTCCTCATGGGACTAATCTACATGTACACTCTCCCTTTTCACAAATTCCCCTTTCACACACCAATTCTATGTGTACTTCTCTATGTATGCCTTCTCTTGTGTCCAGATCTGATTGGAAAGACTCATGAATGCCCTGTGGTCTTGGATCACAAAGCCTAACAATAGCAGCACTGATACGTTGACAGCTCATTGCTTGGGGAAAGTTTTTTTTCTTTTAGAAAGTATATTTTACTTCTTTAAATTTTTTTTATTGTTGTTAAAGTACAGTTGTCTCCATTTCCTCCCCACCACTCCCCCCAACCCCAGCAATCCCCACCTCCTCCCCTCGATCCACCCCCTTTGGCTTTGTCCATATGTCCTTTATACATGTTCTTTGATGACCCTTCTCTCTTTCCCCCTCATTATCCCTTCCCACCTCCCCTCTGGTTACTGTCAGTTTGTTCTTTCTTTCACTGTCTCTGATTATGTTTTGCTTGCTTGTTTGTTTTGTTGATTAGGTTCCACTTATAGGTGAGATCATACAGTATTTGTCTTTCACTGCCTGGCTTATTTCACTTAGCATAATGCCCTCCAGATCCATCCATGCTGCTGCGAAGGGTAGGAGTTCCTTCCTTCTTTCTGATGCATAGTATTCCATTGTGTAAATGTACCACAGTTTTTTGATCCACTGATTTACTGATGGGCACTTAGGTTGCTTCCAGCACTTGGCTATTGTAAATTGTGCTGCTATGAACATTGGAGTGCACAGGTTAACACTTTTTTTCTTAAGTCATCCATCCATCCCCCTTTCTATCTGTCTCAAAGCCATAGTGTTCTGATAGATATCTGAGTACTCTCTACATCCTGAAACTTAAGCACCCACAACTTGGCTGTGAATTGCATCCAGCTGGCTGGGGGTCTAACTGGGACTCCAGGGAGACGTACCGGTATAAATTACTAAGCCATAGCACCAATCTGTATTCCTGATGACGCATCCTCGGAGCAGCAGCTTGTCATGGTCCAGGATGTAGTTTTTTCCCTTATAAGTCAGTATTCCTGAGAATCTGTCTAACTTGTTATTGGGAGATTCACACTTCACTTCTCCTAGAAAAGGAAAAAGTATGAGCTCCGGCTCTGTAATCTTAGGTGGAAGGAGGTTTAACACAAAAATAGGAAAACATCTCTTTCAAAATACATACATATCCTTTTCCTATCCTCTTTCAGATGCTGCCCATTTCTCACCCACCCTGTTTAGAAAGGCAGACAAAGGTTTCTGGGCATCAAAGAGGAGTAACTGTATTTGTGACATGGGTTATCCAGAGAGTGTCGTGGATGAGAAAAACCTGCACGATAACTTATCACTATCAGCACTGTCAGATCACATGAACTCTAAACCTGAAAAAATTAAAAAACTACTTAACTTAAAGAAAACCTAGTATTTTTTCAAAATGAAAATAATCTGAGCTCTTCCTGATTAGTAAAGCAAAATATGCCCTTTGTAAATATATATACAATATTAAAAGGAGAAAGAAGTTAAATTTACCCATTGCCTAGAGATATGAGCTATTAACACGTTTTGAAGTACATCCTTCCAAGTTTTTCTATACATGTACTCATAAACATATATATTTCAAAAAGCAAGTTTATGCTATATATACTAAACAGTCTATTGTAATATCTTTCTACTTATGAATATCTTGTAAATATTTTTCCCATGTCAATAAATATCAATTTGAATATTACTCTTAAAAAGTTGGATTGAATGTGGGAGGTGAGGGTAGGTAGGGCAGGGGAGCGTAATGGGGGGAAATGGGGACAACTGTAACTGAACAATAAAAAAGATATATGGAACTCACTGTATGAATACACCATACTTTATTTAACCAGTCCTCTACTGACAAAAATGGGGGTGGGCAAGCCTATATGCTAACTCACCATTAAAGGCAGACAGCAGCTTCAAGTTAGCTTCCATTTGACTGGTAACTGAGATGGCCTGTTTCACTTTGAGGTTGGTTTCACTAGAGAAAAGGACACAGTCACCAGCATCCAGGGCACATACACAACAACAGCACCACAGATCCAGTTTCTCCTACTGGAGAACTCCTTTTTCTAAAACTCCTTTTTCATGGAGTTTTAGAAAGTAGATGTTGCCAACAGAACTCGGGCTATAGGTTGGAGCAGCATGAGTCACTCCCACTATTCTCTCTCAAGGACGTTACTGAAGTGGGATGGCTCTAGAAGGACATTGGGGTCAGCACACTGACTCCCCTCCCTCACTGCAACACATCCCCACTCTCTTAACCAGCCCACAAGATCTTGCTGGAGAGGTGCTCAAGCTGAAGAGACATCACAAAACGACATGGTCGAGGTACCTGCTCTATTCAAGAATAAGGAACATGTCCGGATAAAAACCTGCACATGACTTCAAGTAAACATACTTCTTACTTCATAAATGTTTATAGACGTCATGAAGGGATCCCAGTTAGCCATTTGCTGATACAAGAATGTACTGAGACAGAAGCAAAAATAGAAGCCACATTTCATGAAGCTCATGGGCACCAAGAGGAATAGTTGTAAGAATGTAGATCCATACAGAACTCTACAGGACAAGCTCTCTGAAGACAGATGGTCTCTACCCTCCTAAGGCCTTAGCTTTGCATTCTAATGAATTCCTACCTTAAATTCTTTATAGAACATGGTGTTTGATCAGTAAATAATTACCTCCATACTAATTTTTCACCCCTGGAAACTTTGGAACTCTACTCTAAAATTTTATAGTTGTGTTAACCTTTTTCCTGTCACTCAGCATTAATAAATACAGCCAGGCAGAGTGTCTCAGTTTAGAGATGGAGAGTAGGGAGTTTATTTGCCCAGACAATTCACCCAGTGAATGCTCAATTATTGCTGTCTAAGGCTCAGCTTTAGCCGTGAGGTCCCAAGAGTCTGGCCTCCTACCTTATCTGGATATTTCTAGCCTCTTTGGTACTTTGATCTGAGAATAAAGTTCATTCTCTGCATCATGTTCTCCCTCCATGAAAAGTCACTCTAAGCTGGCTCAGTCACCTTAATGGACCATTAAGGAGGGTCACTTACCCATCCAGTTCTGCTGTTTCTACATACGTCAAACTGTAGGGCTCACTGCTAGAGAGTAACAGTATGTCAGCCTGTGGTCAGAAAAGTCAGAGAAGATAAGGAAAGCAGAAAGGCAGACTTTTAGCACTGCAGTGTGACAAGAGCATTTACCTCAGGAACAGATGTTCACCCTAAGAATTTTATAGACATTTGGTTTACTTTCTTTGTCTAGGACCCATCACTGCTACCACACACCCCTCTCATTAACAAGCCTCACATTACCTGTAGCTATAGTGAGAGGGGGACAAGAACAAGCTTATCACAGGCACTGTTAATGTCTGGATGCAAAATGAGGCAGGTGAAAGTCACTAGAAGCAGTGGTAGTGGAAGTGTTAAAAGGGCTCCCCTGTATTCACTCCAGCCAAAAAAGAAAAAGCCACAGCCCAAAGAGGTACTCACTGTAACAGGCTGATTATTTTCTAATTTTATTATATCTCCCACTTGGATATTCATCCATTTTTTCTCCTCCATCCTGTAAGAAAATAACCCTTGAAAGCCTGGTCTGATAATTCCCCCAAAGCCCTGTTTTTGTAATCAAGAAAGAAAAAAGAAGAAGAAGCTGAGGGGAAGGAAGTCAAGGCTCAGAAGAGGACCAACCAATTTGTGATGCATTGGTGCTATAGTTAAGAGTGGGGACTTCTGGCCAAGATGGAGGCGTACGTGGATACACTGTGCCTCCTCACCCAACCAAAATTAAGGACAACAAAGATTTAGAAACAAGAAAACAACCAGAACTGATAGAAAATTGAACTGTATGGAAGTCCAACAACCATTCATCCAGACTGGTAAGAGGGGCAGAGTTGCCGCAGGAAAAAGTGGAGGTTGGTGGACCCGGGCATGCAAGCAGTAGCAGCTGGTAGATCCCAGGTGTGCAGGTGGTAGCTAGCAGACCCCAGGTACACAGGCGGCGGCTAGTGGACCCCGGGCATGGGGTGCCAATGGGCAGACCCAGTGAGGCCGAGCAAGGTGGCTGGCTGACCAGGTGGTCCCACACCCACACACAGATAATCCAAGTGAAGGGGAAGCAGTGGAAGGGACTGGAATCCGAGAGAGAGTGGAGCAAGCACTATTGTTCCTTCTCGGACCACACCCCCACATGCAGTGTCACAACCCAGCAACTGGGCTGCCCCACCCTGGGGAACACCTAAGGCTCCACCCCTTACTATGTAACAGCCACGACTAGACCAAAAAACAAAACAAAAAAAAAATGGCTCAAACGGGAGAACAAATCAAAGCCCCAGAGCCAATTCATCTAAGCGACCAAGAGATAGCCAACCTATCACATGCACAGTTCAAAGCCCTGGTGATCAGGATGCTCACAAAATTGGTTGATTTTACTCACAAATTAGATGAACAAATGAAGGTTACAATAAGTGAAATGAAGGAAAATGCACAAGGAACCAATAGAGATGGGAGGAAAACTGGGACTCAAATCAATGGAGTGGACCAGAAGGAAGAAACAAACAACCAAACAGAAAACAAGGAAGAAACAAGAACTCAAAAAAAATGAGGAGAGGCTTGGGAACCTCCAGGACATCTTTAAACGTCCCAACATCTGAATTATAGGGGTACCAGAAGGGGAAGAGGAAGAGCAACAAGTGGAAAACTTATTTGAACAAATAATAAAGAACTTCCCCAATCTGGCAAAGGAAATAGACTTCCAGGAAGTCCAGGAAGCTCAGAGAGTCCCAAAGAAGTTGGACCCAAGGAGGAACACCAAGGCACATCATAATTACATTAGCCAAGATTAAAATGAAGGAGAGAATTCTAGAAGCGGCAAGGGATAAGGGCACAGTCACCTACAAAGGAGTTCCCATCAGACTGTCAGCTGATTTCTCAAAAGAGACCTTACAGGCAAGAAGGGGCTGGAAAGAGGTATTCCAAGTCATGAAAGTCAAGGACCTACATCCAAGATTGCTCTATCTAGCAAAGTTTTCATTTAGAATGGAAGGGCAGATAAAGTGCTTCTCAGATAAGGTCAGGTTAAAGGAGTTCATCATCACCAAGCCCTTATTATATGAAATGTTATATATATATATGAAATATATCTAAAAAAGAAGATAAAAAATATGACAGTAAAAAGACAGAAAACTCACAGATATTAACAACCACACCTAAACCAAAAGCAAACTAAGCAAACACCTACACCAGGAACAAAACCACAGAAATAGAGATCACATGGAGGGTTAGCAACAGGGGAGTAGGAGGAGGAGAGAGGGGAAAAGGTACAGAGAATAAGTAGCATAGACAGTAGGTAGAAAATAGACAGGGGGAGGGAAGAATAGTGTGGGAAATGTAGAAGCTAAAGAACTTATGACACATGGACATGAACTAAAGGGGGGTAATGTGGGTGGGAGGGGGTGTGCAGGGTGGAGGGGAATGATGGGGGGAAAATGGGACAACTGTAATAGCATAATCAATAAAATATATTTTAAAAAAGAATGGGGCCCATTTTTCAAATTCCAGGGTTACTTTAATCTTATTACACATGCAATATTCTTTGAATGTTATAATATAAACATAAGTCCTTGTTGCAAAATCACTATTTATATATCCTTGAAACTATTTTCTTTGGTTTCAAGTATATCCTTTTGGTTTATCTCTGTGCAGATAAATCTCAATACCTTTACTTATTTTGTTCCTAATTTTCAAATCTGGGTGATAGTACTAAAGGGTAGTAGCTATAAGCTTTCGCGAAAAACATCTGAGTGTTTTATTTCATCTTGATTCACAAACTATTACTACTTCATTCCTGGACATTGTAACAACAACATGTTCCAGATTAGGGAGAGGGGGAGATAGCCCCTACTGATTTAAAATATTCAATCCTGTTGTGCCCTAAGTACATTTGTAATTCCCATGCATTGCAATATAACCTTTTGTTTAGAAAATTTGTTCATATAGCTAGAGAAGGCATTGCTTTGACTCCAGAGGAGATCATTCATATCATATTCTCTGTTTTATGTGAATGGTCCCTGCTGGAGTTCTGTAACACTCTGGTGCTTTTCCCAACACAAATACTTAGAAATGCTAGATAAGATAAAGTCAACACTTTTATAAGCAAGGCTATATTTAACACAAAGTAAGGAGCCAGGAAAAAAGACAGGACTGAAATCCAGAACAGAAGCATGTTCTGAATCTGTTCTTGCCCTTCGTGAGGGAGAGGGATTGCCAGTCTTAGTATTGGGTTGGACAAAAAGTCCGTATGGTTTTTTCCATAAAAGACACATTTTTCATTTTACCAATAACTTTATTGATTTGGATATTTTGAGTATGTCAGCTGTCTCCTGTCTGGTATAACATTGATTGTTCTCAATTAATGTCTTGATTTGATTGCTATCATCTTCAGCTGGTCTATCCAACTATGGAGTGTCATCCAGCGAGAAATCTCCAGCACGAAACTTCACAAACCACTACTGATATGTTTGATCAGTCACAGCACCTTCTCCATGCACTGCATGAATCTTCTTCTTTTTTTTTTTTGCATTTTAGTTGCATTTTTACCTTTCTTGAAACAGTAAAACATAATATGCTGAAAATGTTGTTTATTTTCCATCTTCAATATTAATATGGCTACACAAAAATTCACCAATTTTGATAAGTTTTCTAAATGCATGATGATATGACAGCTGTTTCAACACAATCTAACAAAATTGTTTCGAATGAAGTTAAATACAACTAAGTGCTACTAGAGCCATCTTTTGGAAAAAAACAAATGAACTTTTTGGCCAACTGAATAATTTGTAATTTGAGCTTTCCTTTAGCCCATCAAAGGGACAACAGATTAAGCCTTAAAACCTTGAGAGGCAATGAGTTGGAACTAAGAACCCCTCAACTCCTAAGCCAGGACTCTGGAAGGGCAACATCATTAGGAAAAAGGTGGTCCAGAAAAAAAAAATCAACTCACTGGCAAGAGTGTTTGTCTCTCTTACCCTTGTGGGTGAGGGAATGGAAGACTCCTCTGAGAATTTGTAACCTCATGAGGTACGGGAATAGGTGATACCCTTGAGTTACTTGGTAGAGCCAAACACAAAGCCCCTTGGGAGGGCTAGAACCTGAACTCAGGCCACTTACAGTATCCATAAAGAAAGTTCCAGTGGGGCTTTGCCAGAGAGCTCAATTGGTTAGAGTATCATCTCAATACACTAACATTGTGGGTTTGGTCCCCAGTCAAGGCACAGTCAAGAAGCAACCAATGAATGCATAAATAAGTGGAACAACAAATTGATATTTCTCTTTCTCAAAAAAGATTCCACTATAGATGCCCTTTTAACCAAAATATTTGAGAAAATGACAGAAATCACAACTTGCAAAGCAGACAAACTTTTTCATAGCAGTGCTGCTCAGACCAATGTGTTCTAGAAAAAGAAAGCTACTTTCTGGAATATAGACTATTTCAACAACTAGCCTCACCTCCAGTGTTCAATTAATTGGACACTGGGTTACAAAGTCTAACCAGGGCCCTGCTTCTGAACTCCCACCATATAACCAGTCTGACAAATTCTTCTCCAATAATCTTATAAAACCCAAGTGCTCAAGTTACTTGGGGAGTTCATTTAATGAAAATTATTTGAACAGTAACTCTCCAGCCTTGCAAAATTCTAAAACACTTTTGTCCTTTCTTTTTATTTCTATTTATTTCCCTCTTTTATTTTTCTTTCTAAAACAGATTTTATTTATTTATTTCCAGAGAGAAGGGAAGGGAGGGAGAAAGAGAAGGAGAGAAACATCAACGTGAGAAACACCAATTGGTTGCTTTTTGTATGTGCGCTGACCTGGGACTGAACCTGTAACCCAGGCATGTACGCTGACCAGGGGTCAAAACAGTGACCTTTCCCTTTGCAGGATTATACCCAACCGACTGAGCCACACTGGTCAGGGCAACTTTTCTTTTGAATCACAACTGCCTTTTTTTGGTGGTAGTTATGAGAGGCTTCAACAGATCAAAATTCTTGAGGAAATAATCCACCATGAGTAAGAATCAGCAACTATATAATAAATAAAAGGATTAGATGTCCAAGAACTTGACAGAATAGAATTTTATAATTAAAACTATAGCTACTGGGTGTTCTTTTTTTAAAAAATAATACTTTATTGATTATGCTATTATAGTTGTCCCATTTTTTCCTCTCCTTTTTCTCCCTCAACCCTGCACCCCCCTCCCAACAGCATTCTCTTCCCCACCTCCAGGTCTTTGGCTTCTCCACTTCCCATACTATTCTTAATCTCCCTCTGTCTATTTTGTTCCTATCAATTATGCTTCTTATTCCCTGTACCTTTTCCCCCATTCTCCCTCCATCCCCTCCTCACTGATAACCTTCCAGTGATATCCATTTCTGTGATTCTCTTCCTGTTCTAATTGTTTGCTTAGTTTGTTTTTGTTTTTTTTGGGTTTGTTTTTTTTTTTTTAGGTTCAGTTCTTGATAGTTGTGAGTTTATTATCATTTTACTCTTCATACTTTTGATCTTATTCTTTTTCTTAGATAAGCCTCTTTAACATTTCATATAATAAGGGCTTGTTGATGATGAACTCCTTTCACTATCCAGCTTTGCTGGATAGAGTAATCTTGGATGTAGGTCCTTGCCTTTCATGACTTGAAATACTTTCCAGCCCCTTCTTGCCTGTAAGGTTTCTTTTGAGAAATAAGCTGATAGACTTTTGGGAATTCCTTTGTAGGTAATTCTCCCCTTTTCTCTTGCTGTATTTAAGATTCTCTCCTTATCTTTAAACTTGGGTAATGTAATTATGATGTGCCCTGGTGTGCTCCTCCTTGGGTCCAACTTCTTTGGGACTCTCTGAGCTTCCTGGACTTCCTGGAAGTCTATTTCCTTTGCCAGATTGGGGAAGTTTTCCTTCACAATTTTTTCAAATAAATTTCCAATTTCTTGCTGTTGCTCTTCTCCTTCTCCCTATGATTCAGATATTGGAACATTCAAAGTTGTCCCAGAAGTTCCTAAGCCTCTCATTTTTTTGAATTCTGGTTTCTTCATTTTGTTCAGGTTAGATGTTTATTTCTTCCTTCTGTTCCAAATCATTGATTTGAGTCCTGTTTTCCTTCCCTTCACTGTTGAATCCCCATATATTTTGCTTTATTTCACTTTGTATAGACTTCATTTCTTCCTTCATTTTGCAACTGAACTCAATCAATTCTGTAAGTATCCTGATTACCAGTGTTTTGAATTCTGCATCTAATAGGCTATCTCCTCATTGCTTAGTGGTGGGGTTTTTTTTTTTTTTTTGAGTTTTGATCTGTACTTTCATTTGGGCCATATTTCTTTGTCTCAGCACAGCTGTTACATAGTAAGGGGTAGAGCCTTAGGTTTTAGCCAGGGAGGGGCAACCCACGTTGCTGTGCTTTAGCAGTCTGTGGGGGAGGGGTCAGAGAAGGAAAAGTGCTGTTTGCTTGGCTTTCACCCCACTTTCAGTCACTTCCCTCACTTCCCACAAGCAAATTGGGCCCTTCTGGTGCTGATTTCTGGGTGGGTGGGCTCGTGTACATTCTAGGACCCCCTGGGTCTCTCCAATGAACTCTCTTGTGAGCCTGGGAGTTTCTCCTGAAGCTGCAATTCCCATAGATTTTTACAGCCAGAGGTTTTGAGGCTTTATTTCCTGTGCTGGAACCCTGGTTTGCATGGTCTGTCTCACTCCCCAGTTGTTCCTCCTGGTTTATCTTCCTGTGAATGTGGGACAAACTGGTCAGCCAGCCACTGCTTTGCCTGCCTGGTCCGCCTCCTTGCCACATGTCCTCTTTGCCCCAGCTGCCTGTTTCTGCCCCTCTTACTAGTCTGGATGAATGTTTCTTCTTTAACTCCTTGCTTGTCGGACTTCCATACAGTTCAATTTTCTGGCAGTTCTGGTTGTTTTTTGTTTTTAAATTTGTTGTCCTTTTGGTTATGTGAAGAAGCAAAGTATACCTTCCTATGCCTCCATCTTCACTACTGGGTGTTCTATAAGGTCACCATGAAAAAAGACTGGACCTCAATCATGAATTCCTTCAGGTTTGTGCTTCTTTGCAATCATACTTCTGCACACACTGGTCACTTTTCCTTTCATACAATTATTAATTGTTGAATTCTTCCCCATCTCTTAAGGCCTGGCACTAACATCACCTCCTCCAGAGAGTCTTCCTTGATTTCTTTAATCAGCTATGATTGCTCATTTTTATTAATTCTTATATTTTTTGTACCTCTCATGATAGTTTTCATATTTTTTGCCTTAAATAGGAATTATGCCAGTCTCTCTCCATTCCTGCCAAAGTTGAATTGCTCAAATTTTGCACTGCCCCACCAAATATAAACATTTACCTAACACTTTAGATGGTTATGACCAAACACTAAGCAATGGGGTCAATGCCAATACTTTCTTTAGATTGTTAAGAAAAAGATGGTCTGACCAAAGGCTACAGAAGAATGGACAATAAGCCATGCCAGAATCCACTGATGTTCTAAACTGACCTAACAAGGAAAAGGGGGACAGACTCCTAGATGGAGAGCAGGAGGACAGCTAGTGGGAGGAGGAGATTAGGGGAGGGAGGGATTGAGCAAAAAGGAAAAAGTACTCATGAACATGGACTACAGTGTGGTGATCACTGAGGGGAGGGAGGTATAAAGAGACTAAATGGTAATGGAAAAAACATATAATAAAGATTTAATTCATTAAAAAATAAAAAGAATCCATTGATGTTCTAAAGATATTGATGTCTCCATGTTGACCACTACACTAATAATAATCATTTGAATGTTAATACCACATCATAATTTTAATTGCTTTAATATATATTATTTCAGTTTTATTTTCATAAGCATAATCTAAGGTAGAGAATATTATCTTTATAGATAAGAAATATGAGGTCCAGAGAGGTCGGAGGTCAGATGGTGCATTCAGGGTATGCTAGATCTAGAAACACATTTTTCTGATGTCCAGTCTGAGGTTCTTTTCACTGTCCTGAACTACCTTTCCAAAGGCCCCAGCACATTAAGTGTTTGCAAGGCCAACCCTCACCCAGAGCAGGTCCTACCTGAACTGGCTTCCCTGGAAGGACTTACCTGCCATTCATCAGGACCAGAACAGAACGGTTGTTGACCTGATTGTCATTTCTGTGCTTTTTCTAAAATTATACAAGAAAATGTTCAGGAAATAGAATTGAGCTAAATGCATGCATAAAATTAATATTTGGAAATATTACCCAATGTAGTTCACCCTCTTTATAATTTTCCTCTAACCCCCAAAGTCCTTCTATCATTAAAACCAGGCCAAGAGACTGATTATCTCTGAAAGTTGAAAAGTGAGGTCTGAAAAAGAACCAAGGGAGAAGAAAGAGAGAAAATCTCAGCTTTAAAGATCAAAAGCCAAAGCCTAGGGGATGAGAACAAACAACTTACATCAAAGGCCACAGAGATGAGATGGCAGGATACAAGTCTCGTACTCCTTGGTAGCTGCTAGGAAAGCTAAGCATCCTCAAGCATCCTTCCATCCCACCCCTGGGAGAAGGGCAGGACTGGAAAGGAGGCAGGCAGAATCCTGAATTTGTTAGAACAGTTATGCTAAAGAGACTGAGTTCTAAACTAGAAGTAACTGGGTTATTCTGAATCGGCAAGTTAAGTTTTTGGCTCTTTAAAAAGGGTGGCAATAGTGGAGTGGTTATTATGAGCTATACTGAATTTAGTTATAGAGAAGTAAAGTTATATTTTTACATTGTGACTTCAGTCACAATTTAGTTATGACTAAAATTTAAACCATTGTGCTAATTCTGGATTTAAAAAGTTACAAAGTTAAATAGCTGAAGAAACATCCTCTCAAACTTTGGTCTAGAAATCTTTCCTGGCAAAATCAGGACTCTCTTGTGGAAGATGCAAGTAGGTCATTAAGACTTGCTCCCCAAATCCCACTAGTAGGCACGGTACTAGGTCCTCACCTTTACTATTCCATGCAGGGCCTGCTCTGAGGAGTAAAGAAGAAGCCATGTAGCACTCACTGGGAGCCAGTTTCTCCCTCCAAGGCCAGGAAAAGAGTCAGCCCTTGTTTAAACATGTCATAAAACTTTTTTAAAATTAGGAGGCTCCTAGCTGTGCACACCTAATAGAATTGAAAGTTGGAAAGGCAAATAGGGAGAGTTGGAGAGGAGAAATGAAATGTGCAAAAGGAAGATAAGAATAGGAAAAAGAGGGAGGAGGAAACAGAGGTATGAAAAGAAGATGGATATAAAAATGAGAGAGGAGGGAATGGAGAAGGAAGGAGGAGAGCAAAACCAGAGAAAGCTAAGAGGGGAGTAAAGGAAGAAGTGGGTTATCAAAAAAGAGATAGGCCTTTACTTGTGTGGCTTAGTGGGTTGGGCATTGTCCTAGACCAAAAGGTCACCAGTTCGATTCCTGGTCAGGGCACATGCCTCAGTTGTGGGCCAGGTCCCCAGCTGGGGATGTGTGAAAGGCAACCAATTGATGATGTTTCTCTCCCTTTCTCCCTCCCTTCCCCTCTCTCTAAAAAAAAAATAAATATAATCTTCAAAAAAACAGAGATGGAAGAAAGCCTAGAAAAGGGGTTAAGAGCGGTGGTGGTAGGAAGACAGAGAATGGTCTTGCATTGCCCCTTCTTGGCCATGCATAGACCACCAATCTTGGGCCTACAAAAAGCACATATTCATCTGGGACAGATAAAGAAACAAATAAAGGAAACATCTCTTTCCAATCAGTACTTTTTCCTAGCACTAGATAGTTCTGGGAAGTCCTTCTTGCCCCCAGCTTGACTAGGTACAGTGAGGAAGTAAAGGCCCAAAAAGGCAGTTTACCAGGTCATCCATGGCATCTTTCACTGCTGTTATGGACAGTACCACTATCAGAGGTATCACAGTTGTATACCATGCCAAGGAGGAGATCTGGGGAATCAGCTGTGAGGTGGAAGGAGAGAAAAGCTTAGGTCAGAAAGCTTGAAAGACAATATATTTCCCCCCACCCCAACACCACTTTCACCCCTATAGGTTCATAATAAATTCAACTATCCTAGTTGCTTTCCACTGTTTGTAGCCTTCATATAATCTTCCAAATTATAAGCAAACATGTCCCAGGAAAGAAGGAAAGGAGACTATAAATTGCTACCTGTCCGTCCTGAACTCTACTACATTTTTCTTGATGGCAAAGGGCCACCTCTCCCATGATAGTGGAGGGGCTAGGGGTAGTGGGTAGGAGTGGACATGGGAAAACCACATACCCTCTCCACATGCCTTCAGTGCAAGGGGAGTGGGATGATTTGTCCCTCTCTCCTAATTTGGGCCTACCCTGCCCTGCTTCCTCACTCCATGCTGGTACTATCATGTTCTAGATCACTCTCCTTCCTCAGCACTCCTGCATTTTCACTTTCTGTCAGGTAGGCTGGGACAAGAGGGGGGAATGGGGTTGTAAGTGTGGTTGGGGTGAAGACTCTGTAGTCTTCTATGGTCAGGCTGAACTGTGGCCATGCAGCCATAAGGAGAGGGCTCCCCTTCCTTGGGGTCCAGAGACCTTGCCTCCTTCCTCTTGTAGAGGCTTCTTTCACCCTGGCTAACCCTGACCACAGCTACTCTAGAGGACTGGCCTGAGATCCTGGCCATCCATTTGCCTGTTTTCTACTGAGGGAAGGCATTTCTCAGCTTAGGGAAGAGAAGGACTGATTACATAACCTGCCCCCAGGGAGGCTGATAACATGTTCTGTGCAAAAGGCCGCAAAAGGCAATACCTGTAGGATTAGCAAAATGAGAAAATATGCATTGGCGAGTCTCTGGAACTGTTCAAATAGGTTCAGGGGCAAGAAGTTAAAGACATTATATTTTGAGGTCTTGATGGTATTGTTCTGTGAGTAAAGGAAACAAGCACAATTAGAATAAAAGACTCCTTCCTCCCAGTCTTAACAAGATGGGCAAAGGCCTCACTGTGAAATGGTAAAAAGCAACAGTTCCTCCACCAAAGGGAGAGAAGAAGTGTTTGTTCCCCTCCCCCCACATTTTCTTTGAGGCCTACAGGGGTCTAGAGGATGCAAAGATGTCAAGGTAGATCAATATGGGGTTTTTTGGGGAGGCAGAATGTATTCCTGCCCTGGATAGAATTCTCTGTTTATTGATACTATTGATAATGATAATAAAATCAACAACAATAAAAACTCACACTTACTATGTGTTCTATGCAAGGTGTCGTTCTAATCACTTTACATGTAGCAACTTATCTAATACTCAAAACAACTCTATGACAGAGTACCATATGACCACCTTCTTGAGGATGAGTAAATTGAGTTATATTGAAGTTATCTGCCCAAGACCACACAGTTAGTTGCAGAGTTGGGATTGCACTGTCTCCTGAGACTCATTCCACTGTGTAGACATCCAAATACTCATCTTTCTTAGAATCATAAATCCTTCAGTTTCACCTTACCCTCTGGCCCCTAAGGTCTTCCTCAGTCCTAAAAAGGCAAGTCTTCCATTTGTGTTAGCTCCACTCCAGAGTTTAATAAAGCTTTTCTTGGTCTGGCAAACTAATTTCAGTGTGCTTTTACCAGCTGGTTTCACTGATGAAGAATGTCAGATGCTAAAGCAAATTACTGTTTTTCAACCTTAGCCCATTGAAGGTTTCTACACTGGTTGCTGTCAGCATTGGAAAATTACCTACCCCTCAACTGTCCTGAGGGAGTCTGAGAAGTCTGGCCTACATCTAAGCTATTATTTTGCTAAATGAAAATGGGAGCTTGGCACCTCTTCGGTGCTGATCTCAAGATGTTGACAGGACCACCTTACTTTCTATCTTTGGGTCTTCAGTCATTTGACCTATGATGTCAGAGCTTGAAGCTAAGAGCTCAAGAAAAGCAGAAGAATGAGACCAAACATTTCTCCAAGAACAGGGCTTCTCTCCCACCCCCTCCATCTGTAAGGCCTAAGCAGAAGAATAAACCCATGTACAGGACTGGAGTACAGACACTGCTCAAGTATAGAGAATCTTGCTGAGCCCTGCCTTGGGAAAGTATCAGAGTCCCCCTGGAGAACCAAAATCATCCAGTCCTAAGGCTAAAACTTGCCCCGATAGGCTACCTAGCCAAGACTTGCCCAATGTCTGTTTCCCAAAGGAAGAGCAAATGGTTAAATTGCTTACTGCTGAGTAATTTAGAGATCTAAACCAAAACTAAGATTTACTTGGTATTTCTCCATAATTTTTCCATTTAACAATCAACTGAACACTATACATTTCTCAAGCCTTGCTCAACTGTTCACAGCCCTCTGTTGGGCTATACTAGTAGAGACTGAAAAAGAATTAAACAAGATCTACCCCAGGGAAGCTCATAGGTTTGCCTTGAATAGAGTTCTAACTAAATGATCTACAAGGGCCCTTCCAGCCCTGAGAGTATGTTATTCTAAAGTATGTTATTCTAATACAGAAACAGTTTCTTTGATCATAAGACACTCTGATTTCTTAGTGTCTAACTCCAGGCGGCTCAGACGCTTGAACCCAAAAATCTTTTGATCTTTTGCCTTATTGTAGCAGCTGGCCATCACTATTGATTTTCCACTTCATTTTTATAGCTAATAATGTAGTATTTCATGTTTCTATTCACTTTGGTAGCATTTGTTTAGCAAACAAAGACAAAAGTCATGCTGACTCTGTCTCAAGATAGAAGTATCAGTACTTCTTTACTAATTTGGCAACTAGAGTGTTTTGTTCTACTCTTAAATGTGAAACCATAAACAATATCTCAAGGATGGAACTGGAGAGCATCATGCTAAGTAAAATAAGCCAGGCAGTGAAAGACAAATACCATATGATCTCACCTATAAGTGGAACCTAATCAACAAAACAAATGAGCAAAATAGAACCAGAAACTTGGAAATAAAACGAACAATGTCCGAACAATGGACATTGACCGGAGTGGTGGGGGGAGGCAGATACTGGGGGAAAGAAGGGGAAGGGGCAAGCGCAGGAACATGAATAGAGGACTCATGGGCACGGACAATGAGGGGAGACTGACTGTGGGAGTGGGGGTATAGGGCAGGGGTGAGCAATGGGGAAAAAGGTAGGACAATGCTAACTGAACAATAAATTTTAAAAAATGTAGAACATCTGCTTAACTATGAACTTCCTCACTGTTTAGTTATTTTGGCACATGTGATAACATTTAAGCATGATAGAGGTGGTGGATTTTGGTTTGGGCTATTCATTTATTTGGGCAGTATACTTGACTGATAGCTAAATGAAGAAATAAAGGAGAACAGAAGGCCATCGACATAATGGGAATCAGTATTTAGGGGTTGGGAAGAGGAAAAGGAGTGGGAATGGAAGAAATGAGAGAAATAGGAGGAAAATGAACAATGGGTAGGGTCAGGGAAATGAAATCGTTGTTTGATATATCATGATCAGTCAAATCTGTTTATTTATTCATTAGCTATTCAGCATATAGCTACTGAATGCCATTTACGTGCCAAACATTGTGATAGGAACTGTGGATACAGGTCGAATGAGACTTGTTCCCCTTTTTCAAGGGGTAACAGTTTCTAGGAGAACATGAACTAACATTTTTCACAAGTATATTTAACTCCTACGACCACCAGGTAAGGTGGTGAACATTATCATGCCCTTTTTATAGACAAGGGAACTGAAAATCCGAGCAGTTAACATACCTAAGGATGCAAGGTTAGGAAGGAGGAGAGCTGTGTTCAAACTCTGGTCTGTCTGAGGCCAGAAGCTAGTTTGCCTGCCCCACCCCAGTGCTGTGTATGCAGGTCTAGGAGACAGAGGGGGAAAACCTATTCCTAAGGCTATACCCTGAGCACTGTTATCTCCCAGAACCTCTCTAACTCAGAAATCATAAACTAATATCCTACAGAGACTGCAAATATGCATGGCTATATATATTTATAGCTATATGACAGTAAACCCTCACTTAACATTGTTGATAGGTTCTGCAACTTCAACTGAGAGACAAATAATGAAACCAGTTTTGCCACAGACTAATTGATACAAACAAGAGTTAAGTTTCTATGGCATCTCATCAATGTCTTAATGAAATAATGTATTTGAGGACCTGCTGTATATGAGTACATACGTACAAAGCTGCATGTGCATAAAATAACATATCTATGAAAGCCTTGCTTGTAATTATGAAAGATTGGAAACAACCTAGATATGGATTTATAAGGAAATGATTACATAAACTATGCTATATCTGCATAAGAAACATTACGCAGCTGAAAAACAAAAGAAAGGAAAAGGCTATTATAAAATTCTGATTATGAAAATATTTCTAGGACATATTGTTAAGGTTCACAATATTGTAATAAAGTGGGGAAATAGAATATATATTTGTATTTGCTTTATTTGCACAAATAAGCACTGATAACAACACAATAAACTACTAAAGGAATTCCCTATAGGGAGTAGATGTGGGCAAGCATGAGGTGTTGAAGCATGACTTTTCAATATGTATCTTTAATGACTTACTTATTCATAAATAAGTGAAAAATGAACAATTCAACAGAAAATTAGCAAAGATCATTAATAGGCAGTTTCCCTATTAGAAAAAGAAATACAAAAGGCTAATTAACATGAAAAAATTAGTGATCTCAGTCCAAATTAAGGCAAGAGAGAAAACAAAATGTCATTTTTCATTTAAAGCCTGGCAAAGATGGAAAAGATTGGTAATACCTGTTTGGCAGGTATATGGCGAAGCGAGCAATCTCTGCTATAAGTAGAAATATAAATGGATGTAGTCTTGTTAGAGGACAATCTGCAACATGTATCAAATTTTTAAATGTGTTTTCCTTTTCACCTAGCCAATTCACTTCTAGAAAATTCTCATAAGATATATTCACACTAAATGTGCAAAAAAACCCAAACCCCATATATAATGGTTTAGTCAGGATGATTTACCACAGCAAAACACTGGAGACATTTTTTTGGAGGGGGTATGGATGAAGATATTTTAAATGTTCATCAATAGGAAACTGGTTAAATAAATGAAGGATATCAATATAATGGAAAACTATGCTGCTATTAAAGGAATCAGGTAGATCTACATGTTTGTCATAGATGTCTAAATGAAAAAAGAAAACTGTGGAACTATGGTTTTATTTGTGCAAGAAAAAGCTACAGTATTTATCTAGGAGGTATACATAAAACCCCAAATCTGAGATGTATTATTCCCTGAGTGTAGGTCACCAGACTGATTTTGGTTCTGCCCCTCACTGCACCAGCCCTCATCATGCAGCCGTGTGAAAGAAAGTAGAACCTAAGTTACATCTACCATGAAGTTCCTGCCCCACCAGCAAAGGAGAATATTAGAGGAGAATTTCAACCTCCTTTTGCAATAGCCAGGGACCTGATACTCACTGGATATCCAAACATAGTGTTGAATTCTTCGTTGTTGGCTTGCAGATATCTCTCTTGTTCTAAGGGAGAGGAGAGAAATTATGAGAAGGATGCCCCCCTGCAGATTAGCCTGGGATGCAGGCTGCTGGTGAATGCTTCACTAGTTCCTCACACTTTCTCCCTGAGGATATCTGTCTACAAATGGGATTTTCTCTCTTTATTCAAATAATCAGGAAATACAATATAAATGAAAATCCTCAAGCATTTAAGCTTCCCGTAGGCAACAGGACATGTAATTTCTGCGTTCTCCATCATTAATGTTTTCAGTAAATCCTAGTCATGTCTCCGCAGACTACAAGATGGCCTGCACCACATAACTTCCAAACACAGAAATCCAGCCCTCCCTCGTAGGCCAATTCCACTATCTCAATTTGCTTGGCTAAACTGAAATCAATCAATCAGTCATTTCTGAGCACCTACTGCACAGAAGCCAGTGTGCTGGATGCTGTGGGGGGAAGGGGGGGTAAAGAGATGAGGAAGACAGAGTACCTGACTTCAAGGGGCTTGTAGTTCAATAGCAGTAGGCCTGACAACTGTAACACATGACAAAATTGTCCCATCAAAACATGTAGGTATTAGGAACAGTGAGCCCACTACCGTGTTATGAAAAGTCTTAAAAATATATGTTACCAATAGATAACAGGTATCTATTGCCCTGAATGAAATACTCCAGTAGTCTCTTCAATTCTTCAATGGCTCAACAAACATTTACTGAGTTCTTGACAGGTGTCAGGTCCTGTGCTAGGTGTAGGGCTACACTATCCCTGACTCTCTTGGGGCTTTTAATCCCAGTGGGGAAGACAAACGTAAAAAAAAAAAAAAATCGATCTAATGTAAGGGCTGTGATACAGGTAAGAACAGGATATTAGGAGTGCACAGAAGAGGGGATGGAGGTAATAAGGAAAAGTCAGATGTGCAATTATTCCTGGAGAAGATGCTTGAATTATTTGGATGACATGGTATGCATAATTTCCAATTCTCCTGACCCTGGATAGTACATACACTAAGCAACCTGGAATTTTGTCTGAGGACTGACACTACTACTAAGCCCTTAATCATTCTAGAAATTCCTAGACTGTATTTCCAAAGAATTTGTCTCCTCAGAGAATGGGTTCTAGCAACCCCTCTGCCTGTGAGTTACACTGAATGTCTAGTCTGAAGCTCTTCCAGCCCTCTAATGTCTTCCTTGGCTCACGGCTCCCAAGACTAGAAAGAAATTTCCTTCCTTGATCCTTAGAGATTCTTACTCTAGGCTACCGACTCCCACTTGATCCTGAACTCACTTGCCTTAGCCCTCTAAGGGAAGTTTCTGGCTCCAGGTCCTAGAAACCCAACCTTGTAACTGCTCAGTTTTTTTATATATATATAATTACATAACATAAAACTTACCTTCTTAAAGTGTACAATTCAGTAATTAGTAAATTTACAAGGTTATGCAACCATCACCACTAATTTAGAACACTTTTATCATCCCCAAAAGACAACCCATACTCAATTCCCCCCTTTCCCCTATCCCTGGCAAACACTAATCTATATTCTACCTCTATAGATTTGCCTACTCTGTACATTTCATATAAATAGAATAATAGGTGGTCCACTGTAACTGGCCTGTTTCATAGAGCATAATGTTTTCAAGGTTCATCCATGTTATAGCATGTATCAGTATTTTAGTCCTCTTTATGACTGAACAATATTCCACTGTGTGAATATACCACATTTGTTTATCTGTTGATCCACTGATGAACATTTGGGTTGTTTCCATCTTTTGGCTATCATAAATAAGGCTGTTACGAACATTCATGTACAAGTTTTTATGTGCACATGTTTTCATTTCTCTTGGGTATATATCTAGGAGAATTGCTGGGTCATATCACAATTCTACGTTTATGAGAAACTACCAAATGGTTTTTCATAGCAGTTGAACTATTTTATACTACCCCCACAGTATATGAGGGTTCTAATTTCTCTACAGCCTCATCAATAGTTGTTAGTGCCTGTGGTCTTTTAAAATCCTTACTAAGGAGAGGGGGGGGGAGAGAGAGAGAGAGAGAGAGAGAGAATTGGTTGCTGCCTGCATGCGGTGCAACTGGGAATCGAACTCACAACCTAGGTATGTGCCTGGACCAGGAACTGAACCTGCAACCTTTTGGTGTATGGGATGATGCTCCAACCAACTAAGCTCTATGGCCAAGGCAGTATATGTGTTTTTTTAAAAATATATTTTAGTGATTATGCTATTACAGTTTTTTTTATCTTAATCATCTTAGTGGATGTGAAGTAGCATCTCATTGTGGTTTTGATTTGCATTTCCCTAATGATTGATAATGATGTTGAGTATCTTTTCATGTGCTTATTAAACATTTATATATTTTCCTTGGAGAAATGTCTATTCAGATTCTTTGCCCATTAAAACTGGGTTAATTTTTTAAATAATTAAGTTAGAGGAGTGGTTTTTTTTTGTATATTCAGGATAGAAGTCACTTATTGCATATGTGATTTGCAAATATTTTCCCTCAGTCTGGTTTTAACTGTCATTTTTTATAATGTGCTAAATTCTGCCATTGAACATGATTGTGGGTTTTGTATTATTTTCCATTGTTCTAGCCATCTTTTAAGTTATGTAACCTTTAATATTGAATAACAAATCCTCTTGGTTATTCTTACCTATTCTCTCTTCTACATAAATTTCAGAAGATAAACTTCAGAATCACTTTGTTCAGTTCCCTTGAGACTAGAGTTTTGATTAGAGAGGAAGACAAATAGAATTTAATCACTAGAGTCCTGGAGATGGAGTAAAAGTGGGTTATTAGAGGAGGCAGAGCCACCTCCCATGGGGAAACCAGTCAGGTGTGGGAAACTACAATGCATTTATCAGGAGGCTAAAATCATAGACTTTTGAAAGATAGCTAAGGAGAGTCAGTGGTAAGACAAGGACTTTGATTGTTCCTCATGTAATTTCTTCCATCCCTTCTCTAGTTGTAAGCAAAATTACAGAACATCATAAAGTCAGAACATGAGTACATTTCTTATGGAAGATATCTCAGGGGCTGAAGTCTGCACATAGACCAGTACAAAGACAGAATTATGAGGAAGTTCAGGGATTTGTACAAATTGTGGGACAGGTGGAACTGAGGTGTTTAGCTACTTTTATCTGAGGATTTGAGAGTATACAGATTTGGTTACGCAGATTAATTTGGATACAGTTGATGTTTCTGCACTATTAGTCCTCCCTCCCCCCAGAGATACTACATCTCTGAGGGGGACAGAGAGAGCCTTGGTGGTGTCCCCTGTGAAGCCACTCCTGTGTGTGTGATGACCGTGTCTGTCATCACCTTGTCAGCAATATGTAAACGGGTCTTCCCTGAATTAGGGTTACTACTGGTTATGAAGCTTGCAGGTTGTTTTATTGCACCAGTGCATTTTGTTTTCGTTGTTTCCTTCTTGTGATTACTAGCATAACCTGAATAAAGATGGGGGAAATGGTAGGGCTGGGTGGAAAAGGCGAAGAGATTAAAGAAAAGAAAAAAGAAAGAAAACTCTTAGACACAGACAATGGTATGGTGATTACCAGAGGGAAATAGGGATAGGGGGAGGTAGAAAAGGGTAAGAGAGTGATAAATGGTGATGGAAGGAGACTTGACTTGGGGTGGTGAACACACAATACAATATACAGATGATGTAGTATAGAACTGTACACCTGAAACCTATATAATTTTATTAACTAATGTTATCCCAATAAGTTCAATTAAAAAGTTACAAACAAACAACAACAAAAAAAGATGGGGGAAATTGAGACAGGACTGAGAGGATGTTTTGTAATGCCTGTTTGACTAGTGGGTGACTCCCAATATTGTGATACAAGAGCTTCTGCTAACCATTTCAGCTTAGCTTATCCAAAGCAGTGGAACGTGTATGGCTCAGATAATTTAGCTGCAACTAAGATTCAGAGCTGCTGCATGGTCAATGCCCTTGTGCAGGGAATTTCTCAGTGGCCCAGATAGCTGCCTCATCAGGGCACAGCACCAGAGCAGTACTGGTGTTTATACCAGTATTGAGGTTACCCAATCTCTGAGCAGGCTAATTTTCTACTATGTTCATACTCAATTTGCTCAGGCATTGGTGAATAAAATCAGTCTCTACCAAGCTATTTGCCCCTCCAACCATACCCTACAGACCTTTCTATTTATTTGAAAATATTACTTTATGCCTCTTTATAAAGTTCTAATATTTTTTATTGAATTTCACATTTCTCTTTAAAAAGGATTTAATTTATTTATTTTTAGAGAGAGGGGAAGGAAGGGAGAAAGAGAGGGAGAGAAACATCAATGTGTAGTTGCTTCTCATGCACCCTCTACTGGGGACCTGGCCCACAACCCAGGGATGTACCCTGACTGGGAATCGAACCAGCAACACTGGTTCGCAGGCCAGTGCTTAATCCACTGAGCCACACCAGCCAGGGCGAATTTCACATTATTATTAGACTTAATCCTAGATATCACTGATTATTTTTAACCTTAGTAAAGATCTAACAGGTTTTCCCAGCAACTCATCTGGGTGCAGCAGGCTCATCTCTCTAAGCCCAACAATCCCAAGGGATACATGGAGTCCAGGCTGTGCACAGCACTGAATCCCTACCTCCCTCTTTAAGAGTAAAGTAAAGTAGGTAGATCCCAGGGTTTAGAGTTTGACTTGGTGGAAACAGACGGAGACTCCAGAGTGGGAGTAGGGTTACCTTCACCTAGTTTTGGCTCCTTGATACCAGAACTGCCAAGAAAGAAGACAAAGGTGAGAGGAAAGTAGGATTTCCAGCAGTGGGGAAGAGGAATTGATGGTTAGAAAGTCAGATTTCATAAGATGCTGCTAAAAAAGGAAAAGCAGGAATGATGAAAAAAATGGCTAAAAGTTCAGTTTGTACAATCTACAAGAAGAAGCTGGAAGTCTGAGAGAAAGAAGACAAGCTTAAAGAAAAAAAGTAGTCAGGTCTGAGGTAAAAAAAAGCAGGAAGAATGTTTTCAGACTGGATAACATAAGATTAATTCAAGATTTCCTAGGGCTTGTGAATATGTTGAGAAAAGACTAGGATGACTGTTTTTCCAGTACTTGTTATCGAAGTTTATTCTCGTTTGGCTGGAACAGAGCAACAACATGTGAATTATGAAAAAGAGTTATTATAATGTGAATTATAGAAGATCGGAAATTAGCTTAGACAAAGAGAGTCTAGAAGATGGTCTAGTAGAAGAGGTCCTGGATATGGAATTCAAGAGGACAAACACCTAGCTCCAGCCTCTGGTGATGTGGAAAATGCATCTTTTACCGGGAACTGAGCCTATTCAGCAAAGGTCTGGCTTCACAAAGATCTGTGTTGGGAGCTGGACTAGGGGGATAAAATCATTGAACTGAAAGGACCAGGCATGTTGGTGAAACAAGGAACTTGGTATTATAAAATGTGAAGGGAGCTTAGAGTTTAAAACTATGGTCAGCTCCCACAGTGGTTAAGAAACTGGGCAATCTAGTCAGGCTGCCAAGGTTCTAATCTCGGCCCTCCATTTACCCGTTGTATAGCTTTGAGGAAGTTACTTAATCTCTCTGAGTCTCATTTTCTTCATCTGTAAAATGGAAATGATAATAATACTACCTATAAGGTTACTGTGAGGATTAATAAATTAAGGCATGCAAAGCATTTTAGAACAACTCCTGGTATGTTAGAAATGCTCAGAAAGCCTCAGCTGCTATAGACTGGGCTCTGTGACTAAAGTGTCATGTGACTTAGGGCAAGTTACTTTCCATTTCTGGGTTTTAGTTTCCTCATGTGTAAAATGGGGTAGTAAAATCTACCTTGTATGCTAATGTAAGTGTTAAATAAGATGGTAATTGTAAAGTGCCTATATAGTTCCTGACACATCAAAAGCCCTCATTAAGTGATATATTTTTGTCCTTTTCCTTATGCTATGTCAAGGAGATTCCATAAGCATTATTGATACAGTTGTCTGTGCCCAAAACAGATTTTGAATTTTCAGCTGATCCAGCCAGTAGAGAAGGAAGGGTACAAAAACCCTTGTCTAGTAAGGGGAATGCTACTCAATCCCTTGGTGGGATGGTAGTGGGAATGTCCAAATAGGAGAAGCCTCTGTCTAAAGATGTACTTAGAGCCTTGACTCAAATGCCAGGGTGAAAAACTTAGCTCTTATGCAATCTTGATGTGATTCAACCTCAGGTTTTGGGGGTTAAAGCTACAGAAGACTGGAGATTAGCCTAGACTAGACAAGAAAATGGCAGAAACTAAAAAGGAAAATGAGCTCTGTAAGAGGAAACTAGAGAAAGTGGTGCAACACAAGATAAGTAACCAGGAAAAGAAGGAGGGAGAGAGAAAAAGAAAAGAGGCCAGCTGGTCAGGTAGAAGTCAGCCTTAGGAGGTTCTGAGCAAGTATCTCCTTGCTCAAAGTAAGAAAACCAGCACAAATGGGATTTTCCAGATAAAGAAACAAGAGCAGTGAGATGATCTTCAGGACTGCAAGTCTAGCTGATTAGCCAAGGCCCCCTTTTCTTATGCTACCAGATGCCCAACTCAATTAAACCCAGATGCTGGTGACAGAAACTCAGCAATGACCCTTGCTGACATTCTAGAGCAATAGGCCCGGGAGATTTTGCCAAAGTCACCTAATGCATGGGACTGAAATTTCTCCATCTCTAAAATTAAGTGAGGATAGCTGCCAGAGGAAGGATAATTGGCCAATTTCTCGAATTTTTGGTCAGGTTAACTATAGTCAATGTACATTAATAATACTGGAATTTTTTAGATCCCAAGTGATCACAATTTTCCTATGGTAGTCAAATAGCATATTAAAACATTATAGCTATCAGTAGATTTAGCTAACCATATGGCTTCCAGTCTTGGGCACACGCAAAAATTTACATTTTATCTCTCCAGATTGCATCTCTAAAATTGCATCTCTATAGGATAGATGCAAGATGGTATTTCCATCTAAAGAGTGGTAAGAAAAGCTAAATGATGTAGCACAGGATCATCACAGGAAAGGCCAGGTGTGTGATCCTGCAGAAGGGGCTATAACTGATTGGTTTTCTCAGCACCACTTCATTACATGTTCCTAGTTCAGCCAGGCCATCCACTGCTATGTCTCATGGTTTACACTCAGCTTACTTATCACACTTACTAATACCATCGGCCCACACTAAACAAAGAGCTCCTTAAAGGTAGGGACCATGCCTTCTTTTTCTTTTCTTTAAATATCTGTGCCCCACTGCTAGCTCAGTATTAGCCTCTGGATTTAATAAAGATTTGTTGAATGAACAAACACATACATGAATAGATGCTTAGAAACATGCTCTGTTAAGTTATGGTCATATTCTGTACAATACCTCCAATGGATAATAATCACCTCCTTGCATAATCACAGTACAGATGGGCTGAAGGAAAAACTCCAAGGAAGGTGAATTCTTTGTTGCCCTTTCCATGCTAAACTGTGCAAACAGGAGGATATTCAGCATGGCTGAAGAGGGCGGGTAGAGTGCAGCATCAGAAAGAGCCCGGAGAAGAAGCTCACTTAAGTCTTGAATGTCATGAAAAGTCCAGTTCTTGACACACTATAGCTCTCCTGTTACCTCTGCCTCTGACCATCTGCTAAAGCTTCACTAATTCTCCTGCCTGAGGTTAGCAGAAACAAGAGTAGAATTACTCAAAGAACAAGAAACTAAAGAAAATGAAATAGTAATAAAAGTAAACACACACACCACCACAACCACCACCAAACCCTAATTTATTAACAGGGTACCACAGAAGTTTGGTTTGGCTGGCACAATTCGGGAAGTGCTCAACACCAAAGACCCACCCCCTGTTCCTCTCAGAGACCTTTGGTTTTGGTTTCTCCCCTCTCCTCTCCAAGGGAGAAGCTGACAGGAGCATAATTCATATTACTTCAGGCAGATGGAAGTTGGAAGTGGTACTTTGCCATCCTGACCCCATTTGGAATGTTTAGAAACAATGATTTCTTATTGATGTGGTAAAGGTAAAATCAGACATGTTTGATTGAACTGCTTGACATCATTTTCAGTGCTTCTCAGTCATAAAACCTTCCTTGGGATAGGAGATGAGAGGTTGGGAAAGTTACATTAAAGGTTATCAGTTAGAAACAAAATGTCTTCACACAAAGTTGGTTCTAAAAGTAAACCCTGGCAATGCTAAAGAAGCAATTTAACTCTAAGAGATTCAAAACTCAATCCCCTTTGTTTAGGGTTGCCAGATTTAGCAAATAAAAATATAAAATCAAAGAATGTTCCAAATATTACATGGGGCATATACTTTACAGAATAAAACAGACATCTCAAATAAAGTATTTAGTTTGTTTCTAGAATGCTGTTTCTTTAGAAAATTTAAAGCAACAATTGAACTAATTTATAGGGACTTTTCCTGACCTCGATAATAGACACAGGGTTGCCAGACAAAATACATGATTTCCAGTTAAATTTGAATTTCAGTAAACAATGAATAAATTTTTTTAGTATAAGTATGTCCCATGTAATATTGGGGACATACTTTGATTATATATATATATAGTGTATATGTGTATAATATCCATGTATCACACACATACATGTATATAATATCTATGTATTATACACATGTATTATATATGTAATGCGTGTGAAATATTTATATATGTATACATATATGTATATATGAGAAATCAAAGTATAAAATCAAATAAACACACATATATATTTAGATAGCTAGTACTTATTGTTCAAGTACAGTTGTCTCCATTTCCCCCCACCACTACCCCTGCCCCACCCATCCCTACCCCCTATCCTCAATCTTACCCCCCTTTGGCTTTGTCCATATGTCCCCTACACATGTTCCTTGACACCTTTTCCCCTTTTTTTCCCCATTATCCCCCTCCTCCCTCCCCTCTGGCCACCATCAGTTTGCTCTTTATTTCAATATCTCTGGTTATACTTTGCTTGATTGTTTATTTTGTTGATTAGGTTCCACTTATAGGTGAGATCATATGGTATTTATTTGCTATGGTGTCGCAATTTAAATATAAATTATATTTATAAATGCAACTTATATTTAAGTTGTGACACCATAAACACCTTAGAGGAGAACATAGGCAGGAAAATCTCAGATATTCCATGCAGCAATATTTTCACCAATATCTCCTCTAAAGCAAGGGACCTAAAGGAAAGAATAAACAAATGGGACTTCATCAAAATAAAAAGCTTCTGCCCAGCAAAAGAAAACACCAGCAAAGTAAAAAGAGAAGGAACTGTATGGTAAACTATATTTGCAAGTGATACCTTGGACAAGGGTTTGGTCTTGTCCAAAATATATAAAGAACTCACATGATTCCACTACAGAAAGACAAAAAATCCAATTAAAAAATGAGCAAAGGACCTGAACAGGCACTTCTCCAAGGAGGACATACA
The DNA here is from genome assembly GCA_004027475.1 of Anoura caudifer. Taxonomy (NCBI): domain Eukaryota; kingdom Metazoa; phylum Chordata; class Mammalia; order Chiroptera; family Phyllostomidae; genus Anoura; species Anoura caudifer. The sequence goes on from PVKU01000987.1 coordinate 169,641, forward strand.
GAGGGCCCAGAGACATATGAAAGGATGCTCAGCATCACTAGCCATCAGAGAGATGCAAATTATCACCATAATGAGATACTATATCACACCAGTCAGAATGACCATCATAAACAAATCAACAATCAACAAGTGCTGGCAAGGCTACGGAGGAAAGAAAACCCTAGTACACTGTGGGTGGGAATGCAGACTGGTGCAGCCACTGTGGAAAACAGTATGGAATTTCCTCAGAAAACTAAAAATGGAACTGCCTTTTGACCTGGCAATTTCACTGCTGGGATTATACCCTAAGAATCCTGAAACACCAATTCAAAAGAACCTATGCATCCCAGTGTTCATAGCAGTACAATATACAATAGCCAAGTGCTGGAAGCAACCTAAGTGCACATCAGTAAATCAGTGAATCAAAAAACTGTGGTCCATTTACACAACGGAATTCTATGCAGCAGAAGGAAAGAAGGAGCTCCTACCCTTTACAACAGCATGGATAGAACTGGAGAGCATTATGCTAAGTGAAATAAGGCAGGTGGTGAAAGACAAATACTGTATGATCTCACCTTTAAGTAGAACCTAATCAACAAAACAAACAAGCAAGCAAAATATAACCAGAGACATTGAAATTAAGAACAATCTGACAGTAACCAGAGGGGAGGTAGGAGGAGAAAATGGGGGGAAGAGGGGAAGGGTTTTCAGGAACAACTATAAAGGACACATGGACAAAACCAAGCAGGGGTGGGAAGCAGGGGAGGGATGTGGGTATGGCTGGAGTGGGGGTTAAATGCAGACAACTGTACTTGAACAATAAAATAATTTTTAAAAGGGTAAAAATTTTATGGCATGTGAATTATATCTCAGTAAGGCTATATGTTTTTTAAAAACTAGAAGCCAAGCACTACAGGAATTTAAGAAAGGAAGGTAATGGTAGGGGTTGGGGAGCTGGAGGCTAAAAGTGTTGGGAGAAGGCCTCATGGAGGACTTGCACTAAACCTAAAAGATGAATATACAAGGTCTGTCCAGAAAATGTCCAGCCATTGTCAATATAACGAGAACTGTTTGCAGGGCATTGATATAACTTGGAAGCCAAGGAGCGTGGACTGGAATGGGTATGTGTGAATAATGATGACTTTACTGCACTAGTCAGTGATGCTGTTGAGTGAGCATGTGAGCTGTGTGGTTGTCACACTCAAAATGACTGAGCCAGTACAGCAATGAATCTGCATCAAATTTTGCATTAAGCTTGAACATTAAGCTTATTCCACAAGTTGGAATAGTCTTCCAGGAGAACTATTGGGATAATTCAGAAGGCCACAGCTATGGGCAACTGGTGAATGGCAGCTTCATCACAACAACATACCTACTCACGCATCACCTCTCATGCAGAGTTTTTTGGTGAAACATCAAATCACCCAGGTGACTCAGCCCCCATACAGCCCAAATTTGGTGCCCTGAAACTTCTAGCTTTTCCCAAAACTAAAATCACCTTTGAAAGAGAAGAGATTTCAGACCATTGATGAGATTCAGGAAAATATGACAGGGCAGCTAATGGCAATTGGAACTGTATGAGATCCCAAGGTGCCTACTTTGAAGAGGACTGAGGCATCATTGTCCTATGTACAATGTTTATGTATCTTGTATCTTCTTCAATAAATGTCTCTATTTTTCATATTACATGGCTGGATACCTTCAGGACAGACTTTGTAGATTCATTATAGAAGGGGACAGGTATCCAGGCAGGAAGAAGAACTTAATGAAAGGTTTGGCACTGAGATTAGATAAGTTATATGATCATATACTATGTAAGAAGAGCCTAAAGGAGGTCTTTAATGTTAGGCTAATGACCTTAAATTTTATCTAGTAGCTGACAGGGAATCCCAGAAAGATTTGAGCAGGAAAAAAGTGATAAAATTGGAATTTCAGAAAGATTAATATCTTTCTGAACAGACTGCAGACATAAAGACCACCTAAAAGATTGCTGCAATAGTCAACACTTCAAGTGATGAGAGCCTGAACTCAGAAAGTGATGAAAAAATAGAGAGGAGAGAAGGTAGTTAAATGAGATGCTGGAACCAGTCAATATTCACTCTGTGGACCATAAGTTTTCCAACTGGAATAGGCTGATGACCTAGAAAAGGGAAGAGGTAACTGCCAAATTACTGGGTTTGCTACTGTTATTTTGTTGACTCACACCAATAGGTCAACATTTTGGATAAACCAGCATTAATTGCTCACTGCTCAAAACAGCACAAGCAACAACTCTGCTGCAGTAGGTAGGCCGAGCACACTTGAAGGGAGTTAGGCCAGGAAAACTGGTTTCCAGTACTGAATTTTGCCATGTCTAATGCGCTCCTGTACATAATGAGCACCCACACTTTTGTGCACATTATACATAGGATTATTATACCATTATTATACCCATGATATGGTAATCATTATACCCATGTATAATGTCCATCCTTATTTTTCCCTCAAAAATTTGGGCAAAAAGGTGCATATTATACATGGCAAAATATGGTATTTTTTATTGGTAAAACTTTTGACTTTTGAGATGACTCATACTTATATAAACATTCACATTCTTAATACTCTTCCTGAACAAAGCATTGAGCTCTCATAGACACTTTTTGACACAAATATTTACCTAGTATTTACCCTGTTCCAGATACTGTCCTAAATGCTTTACAAATATTACCGCATTTAATCCTTGCATCATCCTTATGAGGTAGCATTGTTATTGGCCTCATTTTATAGATGAGAAATTATAGCATAGGGAAGTCAAGAGATGTACCCAGGATAACAGAGGAAGTGGTGGAGCTAGGATTCAAACCATGATAGTATGGCTTCAGAATCCATGTTCTTAACCACTATGCCTGCCATATAATCTTTCTTTCTTTTACTTTAATCCTCACTGAGGATACATTCACTGAATTTAGGGAGAGAGAGGGAGAAAGACAGAAAAACAGAAACATCAATGTGAGAGATATCAATCAGTTGCCCCCTATATGCACCCTGACTTGAGATTGAACCTGCAACCGCCTGGTACATGGGTTGACACTCCAACCAACTGAGCCGCCCAGCCAGGGCTCCCATGTGATCTTTCTTCGCAGCACTTATTGTGGATGTAATTCCATATTTCTCTGTGCTAGTATTTAATGTGTTGTTACTTAAAGGCTATCCCTCACTAAACCATGATCTCCATAAGAGTAGGGATTCTGTCTAGTTTTTGTTGCCGCTGTATTGCCAGCACACAGCACAGTCACCAGAATTCATTTCAGATCAATAAGTATTTGTACAACAAACAAATTCAGTCTTTCTTGATGATTACTTCATTCTTCATTTGCCTTGAACTTACTACTCCCTAAAGTATTCTGTTCTTCATATATTATTCTGTTCATAGAACATGCAGGAGAAATTGGTCAGTTAGTTTATTTTCATCAGCCCTCTCTCCTTTAGCAGTTATGAGTACAGGAGAGAACTCCCAGGCGTTCCCTTGGTTGGGAGTTCACTGGCTTTCTCTTCTTAGAACTAGGACCTATACCCTCAGAATGAGTAGGTTTCTGTCCGGAGCTAGGGTCTGTGCCCTCAGCATGGGCTCCCTCCAGGAATCAGACAACTGCACAACGATGAAAGTAAAGAAGAAACAGTGTGGCCGTAAATCAGTGACTTAATTCATTCCCTGCACCTTCTCCACTCCTGCAAAGAAAGCTGAAATACAGAACTACATTCTGGCTTGTTTTTCAAAATTTATGTCACAACATTTTATTTCATGTCATGCAGTTTTATTCTGAAAGCTGGCTTGGATGTGATTACCCCAGTTCCCTTTAGTACTTTGATTCACCAAAGGAAAGCACTGAAGTAGTATGAAAATAGTCCCCAACACCATGGCCAGATCCATTTGCTCAGGCCACAAAAACACTGCAAAGGATAACCTTATTCACCTCGACAACTTCTCTTCACACTGACCACTTCTTTTTAGCAGGGAGTGGTTGTAAAGGATGGGAGAGAAAAAGGATCACATGCTTTCCCAGTGAACTTCTAAATAAAAGTACAAAAGATGAGAGATTGTAACTACTCTAATTAGAATTCTCAGATGACAAAACAGTAGAGCTTGTACTAGTAAGTACAAAGTACGAGTATTTACTTCTGCCAAGTATATCTCCTTTCCTGGTCAGATGTTGGGTAGATTGACATTCTGACTGGCAGACTGGCCAGTCTGTTTATCTGACACACCCACCACCACCACCACCACCACCACCACCACCCACCCTTCCGGAGGCAATCGTAATGCCGTAGAGACCTAGATGTCTTGTACTGTGTTCACCTACCTGCACTTTGTGTTTCCTGACTCTGGCTTTTCAACATAGACATTGCAGAGTAGTACCAACTATAATTTGATAGAATTTCTGTAAAGACAATAAAATGATTCAGTATGAGAATTTCTCATGCCATTATCATCTCACTTAAACATGTTCTTAAGAAACTTGGAACTTAATCTCTGAAACTGTAAATAATTGACTCTAAGATCGATGTGCTAAATTTTAGAATTCATTTCATATGTCCTCAAGATAAAGCTTTCAAAGCTTGGGAAATGGATTCCAATTCCTGGCAACTAAGTCTAAACTGATGACTACAAGCTGTCAGAAAAGTTATCTGAAACTTGCAAACAGGTAAAAGAAATTATTGCGTGATCATTTAGTGCAGTTCTGGGCTTACACCTTCTCGTATAATTGTGCCTTGATTGCTGTTGGCAGTCAATGGGATGGATTTACCCAGGTCAGTCAGCTGCAGCCTCTGCCCACCAACCTCTGCCCACTGTGGAGGATCAGCTGCGCAGGGGCAGGGTGGTGGTGCTCCAACGTGGTTGTAGCTATCCGTGGGGTGTGTGGGCTCTGGGGTTTCCTGGGTGGTGCATGCCAAGGTTGGCCCAACCTGTGTTCTGCCCCAGGCCACCCTGCCTGAGCTATAAAGCAATCTGAAATGGCTGCTCCTTGCACTGGGCTTGAAGAGTCCCAGGAGAAGCCTTGCTCTGTACCTAGGCTGGCTGCTGCTAGAGACAGACCTGGGGCCACTTAGCAAGAGGTACAGGGGCTGGGGTGTCACCTGAGGCTGGCTGTTGCTTGTTTGAGAGGATTTAGGAAGCTGCAAAGTACGAGCCAAGACCAAGCCATTTATATGGAAAAGCCACTTTTAACAGCTTGGGTGGGCTGCTAAGTTGGGTGGGGCAGGGTCTTGCGGGATCTCCATGGCAGGGCAAATGGTGTTAGCCAGGGTGATGGACTCAAAGATATGGTACCTGCCTGGCAGCTCTGTGGCTCTGTGGGGGGCAGGGTTGAGAAAAGGGACAATGGCCTCTGCCTGTCTTTCTGTCTGGGAGAAAGCTGCCCCCTGGCTCTCACCTTGATGCCAGACACTTCATTTTCTCCTCATATGGCACTGGTACCTTTCAAGCTGCTAACCCAGTGCTAGAGCTCAGAGGGAGTGAGTCTGAGTAAGTCCATGTGTGGGTTCTTTAAGGAACTGCTTGGGACTCTAGAAGTTTCTTCCACTGACTCAATACCCACTGGTTTTTTGCAGCCAGAAGTTAGGGGGCACTTATTTTCCTGGCACTGGAAGCCTGGTAGGGGGGCTAGTGTGGGCTGGGATTCCTTGCTCCTGAGATAGCTCTGCCGAATTTTTATCCGAGACACATGGGTGTGAGACTGGACCATTCTGCATCCCCATGTCTCTTATCCATCTGGATGGATGTGGTTTCTTTAATAGTTGTCAGACTTCCATTCAACTCGATTTCTGACAGTTCTGAGTGTTGGTTGTTGTACAGTTTAGTTGGAATTTTGATTCCTGGTTGTGCCAGAAGGTGAGCCGTGTTTACCTACGCCTCCATCCTGACCAGACAAGTACACCTACTTTAGTTCATTGATTTCTTTCACATCTCCTAATTCACTAAGTGTGGAAAAGCCAAGATTTGAAAACTTTATAGGAATTTTCATCTAATCATCCCAAATAAGATTAGATGGGGGAAGATCATAATCTTGAGGGAAGTGTGTGTGTATCTAAGTAAAAAGGTGTTACCGGGAAAGAAAGGGATGCTCAATTGTAAGGAAAAAAAACCAAAACAAAACAAATCCCTGGACAACTATTATCACTTTGGAATGAGAATGAGCTTCTAGTTTTACCCTTAGTGAGCCCCAAGTGACTTCAGTGAGGATACTGTTGCATCAAATAACTTTAGGAGCCAGGGAGCTAACAGCAGTTAGGTGTTGAACAGTAGGAAATGAAGTGCTGGGTGTTGTGACAAATTGGCGAGTGCATGCCTTCTATAAAAGTATCCAAACACAAAAAAAGAAAATTAAATACTGTGCAAGCCAAACAAATTTCACTTGTGCTTGTTAGCTACAAATTTGGTACCCAACCTAAGGTTTTCAGTGCTTCTGCCAACAGAATCTGTGGTCTCCTGCCCAGTGGTAGTAGTTCTAATATCACCATTCTCTGGGCACCAGTCCTATTCTTAGCTGCCTGCACCCCACAGTAGGCTTGGGGTTCTACTGCTGCTGACAAAGGATGTCCTGAAGTTCTGGATTCTCTCTAACACCTGCAGGGCCATCAAGCAGTTTTGAAAGGGTAGTCTGGCCAAATCCACCCAGTAGCACAGCTTGGAGTGTGAAATGGTTACAAAGCACTTAGTCAGTGGGGGCCTGAGTAATGATTGTTTAGCTGGAATCAGGCACTCATCCAATCTTGTGACGCTCTCTTGCAGGCACATCACATTAAATAGCAACCGACTGGAAAGTGCATTTAAACTCTCAATCCCAGAAGAGGGATGGAAGAATGTGACAGAAGGGAGGAAGAAATATGGGAGGGAAAAGGGAAGAGACAGAGCAAGAAGAAAAAAAAAAGGTAGCCAGAGAATGGGGTTTTATTTCAAAGTCTGCTACTAATTAATGACAATGTGATTTGGGGCAAGTTATTGACTACTTCATGCCTCAAGTTTCTTCTAAAAAAGAGAATGTTTTTAGGAAATAGGAAATAAATTAGGCAGATACACAATATAAAAGACCCACTAAGGAATAAATTTTTCAGAGAGAAGTTTAGGGATAATTATGTATTACACACTAAGAACAACATTAATTTCCATATGGGACTTAGAAGAAGAGCTGTGAGAGGATTAAACTAAATAAGGTACGAACATGTCTGCCACTGTGCTTGCCATGAAGTAGTCAATCAATAAATGGCAATGCTTTAAAATTTTAATATACATGCCCGCCAGCTTGGTAAAAAATATCAAAGTCTATAATAGAGTGTTAGAGAGCAAGTGGAACTACCGGAACACTTACGTACTGCTGGTGGTATTGAAAATTAGATAACCACTTTGGAAAACAATTTGGCCTTATTATCTAGTAAAGTAGATGGAGCATTTAGCCTACCACCCAGCATTTACCCTGTAAGTCCATTTTTAGGTAGATGCCCTAGGGGAAACTCTCATAATGTGGTATATACAAGGGTGTGAGCAGTAGCGCTGATCAGAACAGCAAAACTTGAAGTCAACCAGATGGCTATTAATGAAGAACAGAGAAATAACTTGTGGTGTGTTCATACAATGAAAGTTCCATAACAGTGAAGGTGAGTGAACTATAGTTGTACACATCAACACTGTTAAATCTCTGGAATATAAGGTTTAGAAAAACAAATTGCAAAAATATGTACAGTATTATTCCACTTACATAAAGTGAAAGATCATGCAAAACTATTAGGGATACATACTTTGAAGGTAAGTCTCTAAAGAGAAGCAAGGGAACAAAAAATACAAAATTTAGAATAGAGATGAGGGAGAGGGAGGCGATGGGATGGAAAAAAGCACACTGAGAGCTTCAAGGTATGCATGTGCTCATGTTATGTTACCTTTTGCAACTTAAACATGTCATAAACTTTATATCTATTCAATACATAATAACAAAAGAACTAAAAATTAAAGTGAATATAACAACTGTATGGGAAATATTCTTCCTGTCTTCCTCAGACAAGTAATTTTTAAATAACCCTTATTGGTGAGTAGGTAGTTTGTGTCACTACAATTTGAAAAATGTTTTATTTTGAGATATTGTAAATTTTCAGGTTTCCAAAAATAGCAGTTTCCATACACCCTTTACCCATCTGTCAACGTCTTACATAACCATACAATAATTAACAAAGAAGTTAAACTTGTATAACACTATTAACTGAAGTGCATAAATTATTCATTTTTTAACCAATTCTTTCCATTAATATACTTTTTATATTCCAGGATCCCACATTGTATTTATTTATTTAATATATTTTATTGATTATGCTATTACAGTTGCCCCATTTCTCCCCCATCATTCTCCTCCACTCTGCACACCCCCTCCCACCCACATTACCCCCCTTTAGTTCATGTCCATGTGTCATAAGTTCTTTAGCTTCTACATTTCCCACACTATTCTTGCCCTCCCCCTGTCTATTTTCTACCCACCGTCTATGCTACTTATTCTCTGTACCTTTTCCCCCTCTCTCCTCCTCCCACTCCCCTGTTGCTAACCCTCCATGTGATCTCCATTTCTGTGTTCCTGCTCCTGTTCTAGCTGTTTGCTTAGTTTGCTTTTGTTTAGGTGTGGTTGTTAATATCTATGAGTTTTCTGTCTTTTTACTGTTCATATTTTTATCTTCTTTTTCTTAGATAAGTCCCTTTAACATTTCATATAATAAGGGCTTGCTGATGATGAACTCCTTGACTTTATCTGAGAAGCACTTTATCTTCCCTTCCATTCTAAATGATAGTTTCGCTGGATAGAGCAATCTTGGATGTAGGTCCTTGACTTTCATGACTTGGAATACTTCTTTCCAGCCCCTTCTTGACTGTAAGGTCTCTTTTGAGAAATCAGCTGACAGTCTGATGGGAACTCCTTTGTAGGTGACTGTGCCCTTATCCCTTGCTGCTTCTAGAATTCTCTCCTTCATTTTAATCTTGGGTACTGTAATTATAATGTGCCTTGGTGTGTTCCTCCTTGGGTCCAACTTCTTTGGGACTCTCTGAGTTTCCTGGACTTCCTGGAAGTCTATTTCCTTTTCCAGATTGGGGAAGTTCTCCTTTATTATTTGTTCAAATAAGTTTTCCACTTGTTGCTCTTCCTCTTCCCCTTCTGGTACCCCTATAATTCGGATGTTGAGATGTTTAAAGATGTCCTGGAGGATCCTAAGCCTCTCCTCATTTTTCTGAATTCTTGTTTCTTTCTTCTTTCTGGTCCACTCCATTGATTTGAGTCCCAGTTTTCCTCACATCACTATTGGTTCCCTGTGCATTTTCCTTCATTTCACTTATTGTAGCCTTCATTTGTTCATCTAATTTGTGACCAAAATCAACCAATTCAGTGAGCATCCTGGTCACCAGGGCTTTGAACTGTTCATCTACTTAGATGAATTGGCTCTGGGGCTTTGATCTGTTCTCCCGTTTGAGCCATTTTTGGTTGTGGGTTTTTTTTTCTTTCTTTTTTTTTTTTTTTTTGGTGTGGTTGAGGCTGTTACATAGTGAGGGGTGGAGCCTTAGGTGTTCTGCAGGGTGGGGCAGTCCAGTTGCTGGGTTGTGATGCTATGTGTGGGGGCAGGGTACGAGAGGGAACAAAGGTGCTTGCTCTCTCTCGGATTCCAGTCCCTTCCACTGCTTCCCTTTCACTTGGGTTATCTGTGTGTGAGTGTGGGACCACCTGGTCAGCCAGCCACCTTGTCTGGCCTCACTGGGTCTGCCCATTACCACCCCATGCCTGGGGTCCGCTAGCCACCGCCTCTGCACCTTGGGGTCTGCTAGCTACCACCTGCATGCCTGGGATCTGCCAGCCTCTGCCTGCGTGCCCAGGTCTTCCAACCTCCACTTTTTCCTGCCATGACTCCGCCCCTCTTATCAGTCTGGATGAATGGTTGTCGGACTTCCGTACAGTTCAAATTTTTATCAGTTCTGGTTGTTTTCTTGTTTCTAAATCTTTGTTGTTCTTAATTTTGGTTGTGAGAGGAGGCACAGTGTGTCCACCTATGCCTCCATTTTGGCAGGAAGTCTATTCCACATTGTATTTAATTGTGTCTTTCCTCCAATCTGTGACTGTTCCTCATTCTTTCTTTGTTCTTCATTATCTCGACACTTTTTTAAAAAAGATTTTATTTACTTATTTTTAGAGAGAAGGGAAGAGAGAGAGAAAGAGAAGGAGAGAAACATCTATGTGCGGTTGCCTCTCACGTGCCCCTGACCGGGGACCTGGCTGACAGCCCAGGCATGTGCCCTGACTGGGTATGGAACCAGTGACCCTTTCAGATTCACAGGCTGGTGCTCAATCCACTGAGCCACTAGCCATGGCTATCTCGACACTTTGAAGGGTACTGGCCAGTTGTTTCAGAGAATGTGCCTCAACTTCAATTTGTCTAATGTCCCCTTCTCATTGCATCTTATCAGGGGGTATACGTTGTTGTTTTTATTACTGGTTATGTGAACCTAGATCACTTGGCCAAGATGGTGTCTGCCAGAACTCTCCACTGTAAATTTACTATTTTTTCCTTTGTAATTACTAAATATTTGGGGGAAGAGTCATCACATTTTAAAAAGAAGGTTGAAAACCAGCAGACACATAAAAGAGGTAAAGAGAAGTCAGGAATATCACCAGCCTCTATACAACATGGTTATAGGGCCTGAGTTCTTTCATTTAGACCTAAGAATTATAAGTAGATATAACAGGTCCCATCTTAAGCTGATAATTTCCAAACTGCCTCGACCTTGGACTGAATCATATAAAATAAAAATGAAACAAAACTTGGGGGTGGGGATAAAGTACTGATCTACTAGTTTATTATCCTCTAATCTTCCAACTGGCAATACATTGCAAACCAACTTCAAGTTCCCCCAAGCCACAGCTGTGATTCTGTGTTTCCCCTACACTTACTTATACACAAAAATCTGGTAAATGCACTAAGTATGAAGTTTGGAGGAAGTCTTTAAGTTTGTATTTAATTCAGTCTGAAAACGACATGTTCTATAACAAACAACATGAAGTCTAGCAATGGCATATTTGGGATACTAGCATAGCCAACGACTTTTAGTACTAGAGCATCGGCTCTCAGTGAAGAAATCTGTCTTCCAGAGAATGGAGCTCTTCACCAACAAAGGGACAAACTCCTGGTTGACTTCAATGATTCTGAGAATCTCAAACAGAGGCAGATGTATACATCATCCCCTGACTGAAATGACCTACATTTTCCTAAAACTTATGTAAAATCATGAAAGCTCCCAGTCTACTTCCGTAAAATTTCTTAGAGTTAGCTGTTAAAGCCAATGCACAAATCCCCATAGTTACTCCAGAAAACAAGGTCCCCAACCCCAATTTCCACCACATAAATCTCAGCAAATGTGTCAAGTTTTTTTTAATGCAACAGAGGCACATACACAAAAAAGCAAGCCTTACCCCCAAATGCTTTTAAAGTCACAACCCAAGACCCACCAGTGTTCCACACTATACTTCTCTCCTCAGTTACAGTCCCTGCCTTACCCCGTCCTGATTTCAACCACAGCCTCTTCCTGGGAAGAAAATACTCTAGGGTAACAAAGATCTAAACTGAAGGAAGGGTGGAAGACATTAAAACATCTGCTAGTCTATGATACTGCTTAGATGACTTGATCTTCTTCAGTTTTCTACTTCAGATTCACAGCTTTTGGGAACTTTTGTTGTGAATGTTTTCTTGTGTCCTCTACATAGGAAAAACGAAGTGAGTCTCAAAACCCTTATTTACATCCTGCTTTTTCCAAAGGTGATTCATGGACACCTAATAACTTTTTGATTAACTTGGATTTGGTTTCAGGTGATTTAAAGCAAAGAGCTGAAGATGAATATAAAATAAACTTCAAACACAAAATGGAGTAGAAAGGAACCTACAAAACTATAGTTTCTTGGCTACTGTTTCTATTTCCAAACCCATGGTATTCCTTGGGAGGCATCTGCTTAATCTATAAGGCAGGCTTTGTAAAGCAATTGTGTGCCACAAAAATGCCACTTTTTGGGGTCTAACAAATACTGGAGTCCACAGAATCTCCTAGAGATTGTGATTTTACAGTCTCACAAAGCAAACTCCTTATTAGGTAGTATAATCCTGATGCTTTGGACATAGTTTATTTTCCCTTTCTTTTAGTCTATAAAAATGAGTTAATGTTTACTAAGCTAGTCTTAACTGTTTTTCACACATAGGTAGTTAAAAACTGTCCACAGAATGGAACTTTAGAAACTAAGTGTTTTGCTCCCTTTTAAAAACTTTTTTGTTTTAAAACCGGGGGCAAGGTTGAGATAATAGAAGGAGCACTGGCTGATGGGGAGTTTGGAAACCTCTGTTCTATTCTCAGCTGAATTCCTAAATTATTTGTGCCTATAGTAAATGACTCTTCAGTTTTCTAGTTTCCTCATCTATATATAATAAAGGGCAGTGCCTGTCACTCCCCCTCTCGCTCTAAAAACTATAATGCAAAGCAGGGGTTTTCAAATGGTGTTATGCAGAGCAGGGAGGGTACTCAGGGGCTAAAATAGGATGAGGGGCAAAAGGGAGGAAGGAGGACAAAGAGGAAGGCACTTCCTTTCCCTCAGCTTGAATAATTCTGCTTTTATCTGGGATTTTCCTATATTTTAAATTGAAAAATCATTTTCTCCTACCAAAAACAGAGTTGGAAAATGATCTAGATGCTTCTGGGATAAAGTGCTTATTTGACTAAGTTAAAACGTACATTTGTGGATGCAACGTTAATCTCCAGAGAGGCCAAATGCAGTGCAAAGTCCTTTAATAGTCTCTGTCAACGAACCTAACCCTGGCACTTATGCGGCCTTGGCACAAATTCCCAACAAAAGATGGAAGTACTGGGACTGTCTGAAGACATTTCACCTCCTCAACTTAGTCCCTGCTATTCCCACAGCCAACCCATAGTTCATTAAGATACCAAGTCTTGCCCTGACTGGTGTGGTTCAGTGGATTGAGTGCTGGCCTGCAAACCAAAGGGTCACCAGTTCAATTCCCGGTCAGGGCACATGCCTGCCTTGCAGGCCAAGTCCCCAGTAGTGGGGGAGGGCGTGAGAGGCAACCACACATTGATGTTTTTCTCTACCCCCACCCCCCTCTCTAATAAATAAAATCTTAAAAAAAAAAAAAGATATTGAGTCTTCTCCTCCCTTGTTTTCATGACATTTTTTTCTTGTTTTTCTCCCACTATAGTCAAAGCAGAACTGGGCTAACCTAAATTTAAACCCTAGAGCCAACACTTATCACAAGTGTGACTTTGAGCTAAGGAGATAATCACTCTGAACTTCGTATTCCTTATCTCTTATGTGAAAATAATCACATCACCTTGATTGCAAGAATAATATAAAATAAAGTATATCAAGCATATAGTGCCTTGCACATAATAGGTGCTCTTCCCCTGAAGCGCTATTCTTTTTGCTTTTTCCTTTGCTTTCACATTTAATCAAAGGAAAAGAAAGAAAACCAGTCAGAGAGAAAGCTCAGGAACTGGAGGCTGAGGGAGGGGAGGAGGGAAAGGCAAATGGGCTGAGACTGAGTGTGGACAGTGGGGGACAGGGGCCTCATTATCCTGACTTATAAGTGTCCACAGTGGGAGGAGGAAGGACAGAGTCGGAGCTAACTTGGTGTGCACACACGCCTGTTCCCTAGAGTGCGGCTTATGCAGGGGAGACAGCACACTGTTCAGAGAGGAATGGAGACAGGAGGGGGCCCAGCCCTGTCTGTCCCCTGGGCATCACTAGAGGTAAAGGTGCCAAAACAACATCAACACTGGAGATTTATCCTAAAGGGCTACATGCCAACTTCACAGCAAGGTATCCAGCTCCTCCAACCCCCATCTTTTGGGGTTACCCAAGGGGAAGTGAATGGCTGCAATAGCAGATCCTTTGCTACTTTCACTCCAAAGTCCCCCAAATGTGGTAGGAACTGGCAAAGTCCATCATGGCCTCAAACCCGCAGAACACCCCATTATCCTCCTGCTCCCAGTGCCCTTGGGCTGAGGGTGAGGGTGATGTAAGAGCTGAACTAAAGATAAAAAGAAGGCTGACTAAAGGGAAAAGAGAAAAATAAAGACAACTGCCTAGTGGATGCAGAGCTGGGCGAATGAGATGGGAACAGCCCTGACTTTGACATCTCATTTGCATATCCTATGCAAATGCAATGAGATCCCCAATGTAATAAATATATTTCTAACTTTGTAGTATTCTGTTTCTTTTCCCTCTCCTTCCCTAGGAAATGGGCACACCGTGGTTCACAGGCCAGCGTGGGCTGACACTGCAGTGAACACAGATTTCACATTCAGAAGAACTGGGGAGTACAGGGGCTGGGGTGGTCCCCTGCAAGGAGCTCACCCCAGGAAGGATCACAAGAAGGATGAGAGATGAGATCCTTGGGGAAGTTGAGGACAGCTTTCTCTTCTTAAAAGGGATTCTCCTGTTTTACACAACTGCCCCCCGTCAAAGACTGAAGAGTGCCATTTAAGGACAGGAGACAACAGGAGAGCTGGAAGAAGACATGTGGGAGGGCCAAGGCTCTAGAATCTGGGATAAGGGTCTCATAAGACACAGGGACTGGTGGGGAACCCTGAGAGGGGGCCCCAAAGAGCCAAAACATTCTTATCCCTGTTCTCTGGTCTGCTTTCCCTGAGTTATGATATCATATCCCCTCATTTTAACTCTAGCCCTAGCTCCTAAAACTATCTAGTCCCAAACTCATACTGTTGGACATTTCCTCTTAGGTACTCACTAGCATCTCAAGATAAACATGTTCCAAAATGACATTTCTTACCTTCTCTGATTTTAAGCATATCTGTTCTTCTGCCATACTATTCTGTAACTATTGTTCATAAAATCTAAGATTCACCTTCGGTTCCTCGGATAAGCTGTCAGGTCCTATATACTCCATCTGAGTGTCTCATAAAGTCATTACCTTTTTTCTAATCCCACTAATATCATCTCATATTCTTTACACTTTCCTCCTGGATTCCAAATTTTATAAATTATCCACTACTGCCCTTGAGCAGAATACTGGCCCTGTGTTTTTACCTCCAACTCAAAACCCTTCAATGGCTCCCCACGGGGTACTGAATGAAGTCCAGATATTATCAGCCACATATTCAAGATGCTCTAATTTGAAGTTGAACTATTCTTTTGTCTTTCTCTTCCACTATTATCGTAATTCAAATTGGCCTACATAAGAGAATATAGTCAATAATATTGTAATAACCGTGTACTGTGTCAGGTGGGTTCTGACCCCCTTGTCAAGTATGATTGTCTAACTGCTATGCTGTATACCTGAAACTAATATAAAATAATATTGAATGTAAACTATAATTGAAAAAAAAAAAAACCCAGCCTATGTACAATTCCTATATATGGCCCATGCTTTCCTGTATCTTAGCCACCGCTCACACTGTTTCTTCCAAGGTAATGCCCTGCTCTCCATCAGCCAAAATCTTTCAAAGGCTATGTTACAAAGGCCAGCTCAAAACCCACTCACCTCTCAATGAAGTTTCTCTGCTCCCCTCATCCAGAAATAATCTTTCCCCTGTCCTGACTCCCATACAACTTGGTTGGTATTATTCTCCTAAAATCAATAATTTTTCTTCTTTGTGTTATGACTATTTTTTTAAATTTTATTTCCTCTAAAAGACTGCTAGGTGTGACCATGTCTAATTAATTTTTGTCTCCTTTAAAGCCCTAGCACAGGGCCTGGCTTCTAAGTAGGATATTGGTAAACAAAACAAAACAAAAAACTTAAAAAAAGAAGGAAGGCCAGCAGTAGATAAGTTTATTAAGAATATCAGCCCAAGGAAAACCTTTCTAAAAAATACATGTTACAAGATGTCTCCTGCTGATAACTTCATCAAGGCAATCACTATAAAGATTACAAACATTTTATCTGGTGATGTTTAAAATCAGCTCTGGGATCTGAGCATCTCTCAATTAAAATCAATCCAAAGACATGTTCCCTTTAGCTGTCCTACTTCATCAGACACAAATGTGGCAGCGCTAAAGTAGAGAGCACCTGACTGACATAATCTAAAATCCTAAACTGTGAGGGGTTTTCTGGGCCCCACATGCCACTTGTCTGCTGGTGGTCTTGCTCCACGACTCTGCGCCATAGCAGAGGGCAGAACTTTTCTCATGTTATCAGGGAGACAAGCTGTAGGAGGTTAAGTCACTCCTGCATGAGGCTCCCTGTCCCCGTATATCCCCAGGAAACTCTAGGTTTAAGATGAAAGTAGGAACATCCCTGGATCACAGCGCCAACTGCAGTTGTAAAGTGGTTTTCTCACATCATGTGGAGTTTTACTGGGTCTAAAGGAGAGTCACAGAGGGACAAGGCTAAACTAAATTAAACTAAGCCCAAGTACTAGAAGGCAATGCCCTATTATTACAATAGATTTCCCGTGGTAAACTTCTAAATTAACTGTCTTGTTAATAAATTATTCTTTCCAGAAAGACAAAAGTGAATCAATACCTTGGGACCAGGACACTCCTAGGACAAGCTGTAAGCCGGACTTCTAAATGTGTAAACCTTGGGTTTCTCGAGGTTGGTCATGATAATCTCTTCTACAGCCCCTTCCAGTCTTAGAATAGTCTGTGACTCTAGAAATTATTAGAAATAACAAGATTTCAGGAAAGTACCTAGTTAAAATATAAATTTACAACTAAATAGCCTTTCTAGATATTTATAATAATAAAAAAATGAGGAAAGTAACATTCATTTTTTAAATTAAAAAAAGATTTTATTTATTTTTTAGAGAGAAGGGAAGGGAGGGAGAGAGACATCAATGTGTGTGTGGCAACCCAGGCACGTGCCCTGACCAGGAATCAAATTGGTGACCATTTCGTTTGCAGGCTGTCACTCAACCCACTGAGCCATACCAGCCAGGGCAACAAAATGGGGGAAGTACCATTTAAACAGCAACAAAATTCAAAATCATTAGTAATAGGACAAGAGTCCTTTTTTCAAGCCCTCTTTGCTAGAGCTAGCTGGACCTCATAAAGCAGGGGTCCCCAGCCTCTGGGGTGTGGACCACTACAGGTCTGGGCCTGTTAGGAACCAGGCTGCACAGCAGGAGGTGAGCTTGAACGTCCAGCGCTTGAATCATCCCAAAACCATCCCCCCCAACCCCGACCATGGAAAAACTGTCTTCCATGAAACTGGTCCCTGGTGCCAAAAAGGTTGGGGACTGCTGCCATAAAGCATGACTGACTCTTGTTTCATGGTTTCATGAGCCTCTATCCTGAGGGCTAGAAAATTACTGGAGGTGCCCTGGAGGCACAGAGCTGCTGGGCACTTACAAAACAGGACATGCCAGACCGCTGTGACTCTGTGCCCAAAGATAACATGGAAACAAGCTGCAGCCAATACAAGACCAACTGAAACATCCTGCTCTACAACCATCTAATCATCTCATCAAAGCTCAAAGCCCCTACATTTCGCTGCTGGTGTATGTCTCCACACTAAACCCCTCTCCTCTCTTGGAGAGTGAATAAAAAACTTTACTCTCTGCACTTTCTTCTCTTTGTGAATCCCTCTACAGCTGTGCCCCCAAACACCCGAACAACTGGAAATAAGCCTAAAAATAAATGGATAGATCTATATGAGAAGTCACAAAATTTTACTGAGGACCACAGAAGATCTGAGGAGAGAAATATTATGTTCCTGGGTGTTAACTGGTATCTGATTCTGCCCTGTGCCCTTAACAGCTCCCTCCCCATGCAGTGTAGCATTAAAAGGCTCTTAAAATGTACCGTAGTCTCAGGGTATCTTTATAGGGTTTGTGTCCAAAACCTGCTCCATTGGATCCACTAGGATAGCTACTATTAAAACAAAACAAACAAACAAACAAAAAACCCCAAAAGCAGAAAATAAGTGTTGGCAAAGATATGGATAAATTACAACTGTGGTGCACTGTTGGTAAAGTGTAAAATGGTACTGTTTTTATGGAAAACAGTGTGGCAGTTCCTCTAAAAACTAAAAATAGAATTACCATATAATTCAGCAATTCCATTTCTGGGTACACAGCCAAAAGAATTGAAAATAGAGGCTTGAACAGATATTTGTCCACTCATGTTCATGGCAGCATTATTCACAAAAAGCTAAGAAGCAGAAGCAACTCGAATATCCATTGACAGATGAATGGATACAAAATATCGTATATACAATGGAATATAATTCACAGTTTAGAAGGAAGGAATTTGTGACACCTGCTACAACACAGACAAACCTAAGAACATTATGTTAAATAAATAAGCCAGTTGCAAAAAGATAAATACCGAATTATTCCACTTACATGAGGCACCTAGAGTAGTCACATTCACGGAGACAGTAAGAAGAATGGTGGTTGCCAGGGCTGAGCTGGGGGGAATGGCAAGTTGATGGCTACAGAGTTTCCATTTTGCAAAATGAAAAGAATTCTGGAGGTGGGTAGGGGTGATGGTCATACAACAATGTGAATGCACTTAATGCCACTGAACTATACACTTGGAAATGGTTAAGATGGTAATGTTATGTGTATTTTACCTCAAATCTTTTTAAATTAAGTGTTCTATCAATAATTTTGTCTGTTTCCTGTTGCCAGTCTTTTGATTCTGTGAGGCCCATTTCAGTCCTCTGCCGACCCTCCTGCTTTTAAGTCAACCTTTCTGATGGACCTGTGTCTCTGTCCGGAACTGCGTGAACCCCTCGACATCCACCTTCACCTGGACTGCGGTTCTCCTTTTCTTGGAACTCTTTTGTTAGCCTGCTTTTTAAAAATCCAATCCTGCTCCTAAGACCCCCAGATTTTGGTCCATTGCTCACTTCTGAAGAAAGATCAGAGCAATAAAACACAAATTCTAGAATACAGACTACCTGTATGTGCTCCGAGTATAACTTTGAACTTAAATGCTGTTCATTGAAATGCTGTTCATTGTTTCTCAAGCATGTTAAAAGCTTGAGAAACAATGTTTATGAACAATT
This sequence comes from Anoura caudifer, assembly GCA_004027475.1. Taxonomy (NCBI): domain Eukaryota; kingdom Metazoa; phylum Chordata; class Mammalia; order Chiroptera; family Phyllostomidae; genus Anoura; species Anoura caudifer. The sequence continues at coordinate 188,652 of PVKU01000987.1, forward strand.
TCTTGAAGGATATACACCTTATCCACTTCTTGTGATCAGTCCATTTGCTTATTTTTGTTTTCTAAACCAAGGCTCACTCAATAGCTGAGCTCCAGAAACTATGTAAACCTCTTGAAGATGTCTATAAAGACCTGTGCATTTTGCCCTGGCGGGGTGGTTCAGTTGGTTGGAGCATCACCCCACACACCAAAAGGCTGCGGGTTCCATCCCTGGTTGGGGGCGTGTTCAGGAGGCAGCCAGTGGATGTTTCTCACATTGATGTTTCTCTCTCTCCCTCTCCCTCTTCCTCTTCCTGTCTCTCTCTGCCCTTCCTCTCTCTCTGAGTATCAATGAACATATCCTTGAGTGAGGATACAAAAACAAAAACCCTGTACATTTTGTTTTTCAGGGAAGAGGTCCTAAGCATATAGAAGATTCTCAATATGCTCTGTTATTTTTTTTAAAAAGGTAATATCTCTCTATATACTCTAAAATTTGTTCTTGCTTGGATTGAGACAGATCATCAAAGCTTTGCCTCAGTGGCACTGACCTGCTCCAAGCTCAGGACAGCTTTCACTAAACAATGCTTTGGCACTGTGCCAACAGCCTGCATTGAAGGACACTAAAGGAAACAGCCTCAGCCCTAAAAAATGTACTGATTCCATCAGGAGACAAGAACAGATTTTGAATAAGGCTAAAAAGAACAAAACTCCCTATGGAAGCATTAGAGACAAATAGAACAGCAGCACTAAAAGCCTTTCCTTGATAAACTCGAGCATGGGATTTGGAGAACCAACAATACAGACATTAATGGCATTATCTGTATAAATGGATATAGGGTCTCACATATACATCGAGTATAATAAGTTTTTAAAAAGGTTCCAACTACATAAGGTATGATGTGAAATTAAAAAAAAATCTCTCTTCTCAGTCTCAGGATAATTATTTTATGTAACCCTCACACTCCTCTATTTAGCTAAAATCCATCCATTCTTCAAAGCTCAGCATTTAAAATTTTAACAAATAGAGTTCAAGTGTAATTGATTTTGTTTCACTAAACCAAAAACAACCTCCTCTCCTCTCCAAACACATCCATACATAGTCTTTGTAAGTCCCATAGCTTTCTTGTTATTTTTCAAATTACTTAAAAGGATGTCCACAAAGAGCTATGACAGGTTTTCCCCCTACTGGGGAGAACACTTCATAAAGCAGTCAACAGTCATTGGTTGCAATTATGTGGAAAGTTTAGTTCTAGGCCTTGGTAGAAAGTCCAAGCTTTTGTCAAAATAACTGCAGCAGAAACTAACTGATATTGAGACAAATTGTGATACTAAGGATGCAAACGTGTGTGGTTGGGTCTGGAAAAATGAGTTACATCTCTACAGAAAGGGCGGCATATTCAGCAAAACTCTATTGATTGTCTTAAGCTAACACAGAAAAAGGAGGGGAGGATGTCAAGAATGTTCAAATCATGATTCATCTTACTATAATATCAGTAATCCTAATTAAATCAATTAGCCAGTGGAAGTCTCTCTTGGACTATTCCTACTTCCCCTCGGCATTTCATAGATGAGAAATAATCTTACCTTTTCCTTTTGCTAAAAACACTCCTAGAATTGTTATCATAACAGACCATTGGCTTTCTGTTTTAAACAACTTCAAAATTAAATCACTTACCTGTCTGCCTCAAGTCCTCGGGTAGAACATTTCTCTCACTGTCCTCTAAAAAGAACACTCAAACATTACCATCAAATGTGAATTAATACTCTCTGTGGGAATAAGCACTTTTGATAATAATGTCAAGTTTAACTTTATAACTTTTTTTTCTTCACACCTTTACAGCAAAAAGTTAAGCCACATTCAGAGGGAAGTCAAGTCTGTGTCTTGCACCAAGAAGCTTCTTGGAGATCCAAAATTGTAAGAAATTTCTTGATGGGCTTCAGTTTAATCTTTTGAGGAAAGCTCTGAGAGCACAAAGGGTCAGTTTCTCGGCTTTGTGGGTAGAACATGGCACAGTGTAGTACTAAGCAAATACCATTACTGATTGCTGAGCTCTGGGTATCTCAGCAGATATGAGCTGAGCACTTACCTGAAATACAAAGTTTTATGTATTTCATTTCAGAGAAACACCACCTAAGAATAAAACAAAAACTCCTTGTCAGTCCAGGTCCTGCTGACATAATAATACCTACTATTTATCAAAATCTACTGTGCACTGGATACTTTACTAAGTGCTTTAGATAGATCATCTTGTTTAATTTTCACTAAAACCTGGGCTTAGAAAGAGAGTATCATTATTATTATTTTCATTACTACTACTACTACAACAAATGAAAAACCTGAGGCTTGAGATTAAGTGGTCTGCTCAGGATCCTGTGATCAGGAAGTAGCAGAGTTACAGTGGTAGAGTTGAATCGCTGCTTGCCTGACAGCCCTTGACTACTTCATCATCACTTTGACAGACTTGGCCACAGATGAAGAGATGAATGTGAAGTGGGTTTCTAGGGTAGTAACTGAGAACTGTGGTCAAATGCCATGGTTCAAAAGGTGTACAATTTTAAGCCTTAAATGCCCAGATGCTCCTCTTGGGCAGATCTAGCACTGAGCTCAAGGGGAAATCCATTAATCCGCTGTCCCAACATTTCAGAATCCCCTGTTTACAATACCTTTGACCCACAACCTCTTGGAGCAATCTTTCCCAAAAGTGTGGTCCACAGACCAATTGTTTCAAAGAGACTTGGAAAAGTCCTTGAGGAAAAAACACAGACACCTGGCCCCCTCCCTGGATGTAGAGGATCGGACTCTCCTGGAGGGGTGGCAACAAGAATTTTAGAGTACTCACCACCTTGAGGCAAAAGAGCTAGGGTAATCAGAAGGAACTGAATGGAAAGCTAACTTCCTGGGTCAGATAGGTGTTAAGAAAAACACAGAACATAGATCTTGCGAGAGGCATAGGGTCGTAACATTGTTTTGGACCTGTAAAAGATTTTGAAAATTATTCCAATGGTTTTCTAACAGCACTCCATGAAGCATGAGTTCCAAATGGGACCTGAGAAAAAGGGTTTGGCAGTTGGAGCTTAATATCTTAAAACGGCAACTGCTCTACTGGTCTGCATGCTGCAACCTGGACTCCTGTGTAAGATTTCATCTATAACTAAGTGGTCTTGCTGATTTAAGAAATGCAAAACCTAAGCTGCATACAGGGAATTAAAAAACAAAACAAACAAAAAAAAAACCTCAAGGCCCAGAATTTTTCCTAGGCTAATTAAGTCAAATTTATGGGAGTGGGTTCCAGACATCAGTATTTTTCAGTATCAGGTGATTCTAATATGCAGCCAAGGTTGGGAATCCCTGTACCAATCTGATCTCCACTTCCTCATCTGAGATAAAAGGAGACTAAGACCCAAAGAATTTAAAGGAAATCAGGACTGAAACTAGGATCCTTAACTTCTAGCTCACTATGTGGAGTTCTCTCTCCACAATTCATTATGAACCGATTCTTTCTGAAGTAGAGAGCATCTGAATCAAAACCGTTACGTAATTTCACATTTATGGAGCTCTCTAGACTTCTCAAGAGTACTTTCTGTACATTCTCTAACTTCTTATAAAGACACTGGAAAGTAGACAGGGCATAACTTATTAGATCTGTCTTAGAGATGAGGAAATTAGAGTTCAATTAAAAGAACTCACAGTGGATGAGAGGTGGTCTTTATCTAACTTGAGGATTAATTAGATTTGGCAAGTGTTTATTGAGTGTCTAGTATGTATTGTTGTTAACACATGGTCAAAGATGCAAAAGTAGCCCTGGGTGGTGTGGCTCTGGATTGAGCACCGGCCTTTGAGCCAAAGGGTCGCTGGTTCAACTTCCAGTCAGGGCAAATGCCTGGTTTGCAGGCCAGGTCCGCAGTTGGGGGTTACCTGAGAGGCAACCACAAATTGATGTTTTCTCCCTCTCTTTCTCCCTCCCTTCCCCTCTGTCTAAAAATAAATAAAATAAAATCTTTTTTTAAAAAGATGCAAAAGTAAGTAAGACATCATCCATGCCCTCAATTAGTATACAATTTTCTTGGAAAGGCAAAGACAACTAGAATACTGCACTACCTGGCTTATCCCTTGGACTAGCAGAAGTTGAAAACCTTCCTCAGCTGGCCTTAATGGCCAAGATCAAGTCTCTCCAAACTCAGTCTACACCTTCTAATTTCTTCATGATTATGGCTATTGAACCTGAGGGATCTGTATATAATTACTGCATCTCCAGGCAAGGCTGTAGAGTTGGAAAATCCTTGGTGATGGTAGAGAAGAGAGAAGGATGCAATTTCAGTGAAGTTCACTTCATACTCTCCAAAGGCAAGGATATGACTCAACAGAAGACTGGGAGATTCCAAAACAAAGAAATGAATGGGTAAGAAAGAGTATTTACAGAAATAATTATTTCCTTTTCACAGCATTTTAATAAGTGGACAGCTTAGAATTTTTGTTGTTGAAGATGACTATTGCACACCAAAGGGGAAAATAACATGTAGAAAATATGTATTTATAATTTGGAATGCTGGAGAAGGTCACAGATGAACAAGAATGTTCCAAGACAACTTTTTCATAAGGAATTAATTCATCAGACATTGCAAATGTTGCTATCCAGATTGTATTATATAAAAAAATGATAGAATCAGGAACCCATGTTTTATTTATAGACTGAAAAAATTAGCCAGGAATAGTCTAGCACACCTGTTCTCAAACTTCAGCACACATCAGAATGACCTGAAAGGCTGGGCCCCACCCCGAGTTTCTCGTTCAACAGATCTGTGATAGGGCCCAATAATTTACATTTCTTACAAATTCAGGTGTTGCTGATACAGTTGGTTCAGGTCCCATACTTTGAGAACTTCTGGATTATCCAGAAGATACACTCACATTTGTTAACAACTTAGTTACCTCTCTATTATGGGCTTTGTAATCACACTCATCCCACCAACCTAATGGCCAAAAATAAAACTAAATAAGAAAAGAAAAACCTACCACTGCCTTTGGGATATAGTCTAAATTCCCCTTCATAAGCTGGCTGATGCTTACTTTTCTAGTCTTACCGCTTACCATCTTCCTGCTCAAAGCCAACTACCCAATTAACACAAACTACCTGTAATTCCCAGCACACCACCAACTTTTAAAAAAATTTCAAGTGCACATACTTCTCCAAATGCCTAGAACTCCATTTCCCTATTTAGACCTAGTTAAGTTCTATTGGGTAACTTTAGGCTTGCATTGTCTTCCCCAGGATGCTTTTTAAGATGCCCCAAAGATGGGTCAGGTGTCCCTACTATGAGCTCCCATACTATATACTATGTTCACTTCTACCTTAACATTTCTACCTTAAATTGAAACTGTCTGTCTCCTTCATAAGATAATATTGTCTTCAATCGGGACTGTATATCAATGGATCTCTGATGACTAAAGCAGTGTCTAATATGTGGTATGTTCTAAATAAATATTTTTGAATGAACAAACAAGTGATGCCCAAGTGAATGATAGGAGCCCTGATGTCAGAAGTCACACAATCCTGGAGAACTTTCCAATAATTTCCTACCTTACTCCTGTTACAAGCTAAAGTCATTACAACGGGCTACAGGGACCTACATGTTCTGAATTCATCTCCTACTATTTTAACCTTCATTCACTCAGTCCCAGCCACAGTTTGAGACCTTAACTGGAAAAGGTATGTCAGCCAAGGAGTCATTTAGGCATGCGCAGAAAGGAAGAAAGAAACTAAAATATATCGAGCCTCTAGTATGTATCAGGCTCTGTGTTAGGCATCTTCATACCTTGTATCAGAATCCCCACCAAATCACCCTGGGGCAAAGTCATTACTATCCCCACTTAACAGCAAAGGAGAGTAAGTCTTAGAGTAGATTTTGAATTTGAATGGAAAGAAAAAGTCCATAGTGGTGACTTTTCCTTCCCCTGATACCATGTTTGCTGGTTAATCTGTTTGCTGTGTCTCCTCCTGCGCCCAGTTCCCTCTGTGCTGTTCTGGGAAGCCAACCTCTATGAACTACATCACCCAGACTACCTACTGATTTGCCACTTTGTGTTTCACCATTTCATTCTAGTTCTTTTAACACAGACCATACCTCTGTAAATAGCCCTTTGGTTAAACTCTCTTCAGCTTAACATTTTTGGATACGTTGTTTTTCTGCAAAGATTCTGACTGCTACACTAGGACAACAATGGCATGTTCTTTTCCTTTGCACTTCAATTCATTCATTTTCCAAAATCTAAAAGAGAGTCTCCTTTCTTTCCTCTAATCCGAAGTGTCCCATCCTTCCAGGTCTATCTGGTCTTACAAGAAGTCTCTCTAAATACTGTATTACCTACAGAGAAGCAATGTTGTAACCACTGCTGTGCTGAAGCTAGCGCGACATTAGCACCCTGTCATCCTTGAAATTCTATGACTGTTCAGTGTTTTTAGTCTAACCATCTTGGCAGTTCAACAACTCCTTAGGGGGAGGGAACTTTAGCAACCAGAACCTCTAAGCAAACATATTTCAGCTGCAATGAACCTTTGAGTTTACCTTGTATAACCTCCTCATTTTACAGATGGGGAGGTTCAGGCTCACACAGGGAAAGTATGTCTCACAGATATATAGTGGCAGACTTAGGGCCATAATCTAGATTCTTCTTACTACTTCACCATGCTATTATACTGCACTGGGCACTTAGTAGGCACTCAATATGCTGATAACTCACTCCTCAATTTACACAGGGTGTTTGTTTTGTTCAGTGCTAGGCTCCATGCCTAGATGAGTACGTGGCACATAGGACATGCTTGGCAAATATTTGTTGATTTTGAAGATGGATGCGGCAAGACACATTCCTTAGAAATTAATCCAGACTCAGAATGTCATTAATAATTATAATCATAATAACAATCTCCTACACACTTAGAGAAGATGTATAATTTTCAAATGCTTTTACATCTAATCCCATTTGATCTCTCTGTGATTATTAGTCTATTTAACAGATGCAAGAAACCATCTCAGGGATTAAAAGTCAAGGCCCCCTTGACTTGTATGTAGTGAGCTGAGACCAGTACTCATAGTATTATGCCATCTCCACTATTCCATGTTGCTTCTTTAAAGAACTTTAAAGGAGAGCTTTGCCACGCTGCTTCTAGGTATGACAGTTTCATTCAGGAAGCTAGTCCAAATATTCACAATGAATACGTGGGTCATACACTTAAGCTGAAAAAGTGACTTTTGCTTCTTTAAAAATCCACTGTGAAAGGTCCTTCTGTTCTACTTCTGAATGGGTACAGCCCACAGAATACCCCCGCTCTTGATACTATGAGACCTGTTATTTCCATGAGAGGAGGGTTACCATCTGTGTATTCTGGCATGAAAGAGATGCACTTTTGAGATATCGCTTTCAGTATAGATCAGAGCCAGGCCCTTTTATCACCAGCCGTTCAAAGAGAAACAATACTTAGTCTTTGGCCTCACTGCACCAGAAAGAGTTAAAACAATGAATTTCTTCAATATCGAATACACCAGGGAACAACCTAGATATTTTGATTGAATTCTCCTATTAAAAAAAAAAAACCCACAAAGAACTTGAGCACAGATTTCACCCTGGGTTTTAGCTATTAGGATGATCTCTGATTCTAACAAGTGTATTGTAGAAACCAATAGACAGCCTTAACACAAATCCAATCTCTTTGTATTTCAGTTTCCATTAAAAGATCAAAGTATCGGTGCCGAAATTACCCAAAGTCCTACATCAGGGATCACAAACTCAAATGCCTGCCAGGTACCAGGCAAATAAGGTAAAGCTGAATACATAAAAGAAAACAAAAAGGAACAGAGTCTGGTAATGCACTGTAGTAAACTACTTTACCAGCTGCTTCTCAACTCCAACCACCTGTGTGGGAATGTGAGCTAAGAGTTAACAGAGTGTCTAATTTTTCAAAAAACTAGAAATCTGCATTTTTAAAATGTGAAATCTGATTTTAAAAAGTTAGCTACTACGTCAAATCTGCAAGCCTATTAACCATGAGTAGTTGGCCAGAGTTTTAAGGAGCAGGTCTCCTGCACCATTTCAGAAATTCTTCTGAATGATGGTAAATGTGCCACTTTCAAGTCAAATAATGCTGTAAGATTTACGCCTTCTCAGAGAATCTGGATACTGCTGGCAAAGTGGACAAAACTCCGAGTTAACAGAAATGTGCTTTAGCTGGGTGTCTGTTCTATGAGGTAACTGGATAAATGGGTGCTCTTTGAGAGGTATTTGTGGGACAAAGAGCCCTTTTGCTAGGTCTCCGGGTAGATATATCTTCTCTGGAATGTCTGGAAAACCTGTATATTTGAGTATAGGGAGGGAGAAGTAACCTGGGGAGTATACCGGGAACAGTTTACAAGAAAGTATGAGGGTGGACATCTACTGGAAAGTATACAGAGGGGTACGAAAGTCAGGTAGTATGGAGATATTCTTTCTTCAATGCCAGGAGCGAGAAGGCAATAACCTCTCCTCCGGCGCCACCTTCAGGCACCTCCTGCTCACCATCGCCGGGCAGCCGTCGACTCCAGCGACGTCCATCTTAACGCACCTTTCTGCGCAGGCGCGCTGTGGGGCCCCAGGGTCCAACCCAGAGAAGAGCCCCGCCTCCAACTCGACCACGCCCATCCCCCCCCCCCCCCGTCGCCTCCAACCACGCCCCCTTTCTCCCTAGCTTTCCACAGGAGTTCTGTAGCAGGCTTTGAAGTACCTAGGGGCTGGCGGGTGGGGAAGGGAGATGAAACACTTAGAGTCTGTTGTTGGAGTAATTTTAGGCTGATGGGGGCAAGCAGACAAGTAAATGATAACAACGTGGAGTGCTGTGGGAAGGGGATTCAGGGTTTGGTCCTAAAGGCAGCCAAAATACCAGAACCTAGAAGGCAGTGGAAAAGGCTGAGGATATTCCAGGAGGGTGCTGAAATAACACATATCAGCACAATGTGTGTATGTGAGGGTGGGGGGTGGGGCTCGAAGGGAGTGGTACTTGAGGATGGGGGAAAGTGCTGAATAGCTGCAGGATGGTAAGGGGTGCCTGCACTTCTTTTGAAGTGTCTTGGAGTTTCAGCCTAAAGACTATAGCTTTAACAGGAAAGAAGCCAAAGTGTGTGAAGAGAGCAGGGGCAGAATGGAAGCAGATTACTACCAGTAATCCAGACAAGATCTACAAGTCACTACTCCACCTGCAGTACTGGGAACTGAGATTTAAAAGGTCAGTGAGGCAGAAATGATAGGCAACTGGTTTGGGAAAGAAAGAAGTTTAAAAATGAGTGGGCAAGTGAATTGTAAGGATTTATTTAGCGAGCAGGTGGAAATGAGAAACTGGGAACCTCCAGTTAGCTCCCTCATCTGTGCCTGTACTCAGTCCCCACCCTGTAAGCATGCCTGCTGGTTGAGAGTAGGTGAGCACTTTCTTGCTTCAGCTTCTCTGATTTCCATGTCAAGAGGCCTCACTTTCACCTTGTTTCCTCCCCTTGGGTAGTAGACTTTTTACTCCAGCTCTTCTTCCTTGAATTTCCCTGCATGAAAGGCCATTGTGTACTCCTAGGCCTACACCCCTGTCCTGTACACAGCAGCGTCAGACCTCCACCAGCCTCTGGAGACACATCTTTTCCCAGTAGGCCCCTGCCCCGTTCTTACAGCCGAGGCTGTGTCTGTCTAAGAGAAAAAAAAGCCTCCTGATTCTAGAAAAGGAAAGACATAGCATGGACTAGTTTTCACCCACATAAGTCATCTGCTACTTTTCTGAGCCTTTTACAGGAAGCTGGTTCCATGACTCTGTTAACTGGACTGTCAGGTCTCAGGTCAAGGCCAAGATGCTCACACATGGGCTGCTTTACTGCTTGGTGCTTATCCAGGGCTGCTTTAGGCTCCACCACTTTCGGGGTAGGGAGAGTAGAGGGTAGGATTAGGGATGAGTAGAAAAAGCAGTAAAGGCCACTGGTCCAAAATCTACCATTATATAAAACAGTCATTTCTATAGCTTTCTACACTTTAACAGAATTACAAGACCCCAAAGGCTGCTATAAGATAATTTATTACAGACTAGCCAATAATCTCCTGTAACAATGGCACGTACAATAATTAACAACAACAACAACAACAACAACAACAACAAAATTTAGTTTCTTGTTTCACGTAACAGCCAGAATAGCTGTGGACAATGCAGAGTTCTCAAAAAGTCCAGGAAGGAGTCCAGGAAGGAAGTCCAGGAGGCTGCTACCAAGGACATTAAAGGACTATACCATATGTCTAAGCAAAGGCCTGGAAGTCCATATGACCCCTTGAAAGAGCTTGTCTCTGACCTCCCAGAAGAGTTGAGGCCCCCTTCCATCCAGCCTGTATAGAAGGATCATAGTCCAGGCTTCTTCTGGAGGTTTGAGCATCTATAAGGGGAACAGCAGCTGACCTCATGAAAGAGTGAGGTCAAAGGCTAGATTCTTTCTACAAGGGGGAGGACAGCTAGAAGGTGGTGTCCATGGGTGAGGAGGACTCCTTCTAGACTACTTTATAAAATTTTTGGCTTTGTTCAGGGCCTATCCAAGAAGAAAATATAGCCCTCTCTCCTGGATCCTATCATGAGCCCTCAAATGCATCCACATAAGAAGAGCCTCTCATGTCCTGAAGCATCACTCCCCTCCCACAGGAGTGAGGTGGGGGGGCGGGGCAGTCCTGGGAAGGTGGCCTCTGGTGCTGGGGTTCTAAAGAACATTCTGCTCAAGGCTCTGAAGCACCATATATATGAACCTGCTCCTGCTCATGACAGATATAAACTGGGTGAGGGATCGGTATAGCTCATTTGTAGACGGTATCTTGTTCAGTTTCAAAGCCTTATTCTCACTGGAGCCACACAAAACCAGTGGATTCTGCTCAAGGAATAGTCTGAGTTCTATTCTGTGTGCTCTTGCCCTGGCTGTACTTCAGTCCAGACTACAGGGCTCAGTGACACCTACAGGCTCAACTGACTACTGAGCTAGCCGGGTACAAGCTCCTGGCCCTCTATACTTTTCCTTCTAGTGATTGGTACTCATGGGTCCAAATGGCTAAGGTGTGGTATGGCGAGGGGTAGACATGGGGTGTGGGGTGGAGGGATGTCTACCAGGAATGGCTGACACTCAGAAATGCCTGTCTCTCTCTTAACGGAAAATCTCCCTATGCAGTAACCCCTACTGCCTAGCTCCTAGCACCACAGACCTGCTGGTCAGGGATTCATGACCCTTTCTGTGAAAAGTCAAACTCTTACCACCCCAAAATTTTCCTTAAATTTCTTTAACTGAAGGATTCAGCCTCTTAACTATGAGGACCTAAGCTGGCTACACAGTAACTCCCACTGGCCCTGATTGGTGGAACTGGAGCCATCTGGTTGGCCCAGGAGTATAGGTGCTCAGCTCCCCTCCTCCATGGAACGAGACTCTGATTTGAGCTTCACGAACTCTCGAGCCACTTCATCATTGCTCCTCTGAGACAGAATCCGGAGAATGGTCATGCCTGTCTCATCCATGTGGATCTTCCGGCCCAAGGGACACCAGCAGGCACAGCTGCCCTTGGCTGCCACATCCCTCAGAGGCATGACAGCCAGCCCTAGAACACGATCCTCCCGGGCAAAGCAGTAATCCTTCACACATATTTGCAATTCATAGGCTTCTGGCCCTTCTTCATTTCCCAGGAGGCTGTGAGCACAGGGCAGGTGGAAGGCAGAAGGCCAGAAATGAGGAAGTCTTCAACTGAATTCACCCCAGCTGCCATCCAGCCCATCCCTCTGCTCTCAAGTCTTACCCACCAGTTCGCCCCCATCCCAGAGTCCCACAGGTTCCCCACCCCATAACTTACAAGTGAAATGTCTCATTGTACTTGGGGGCCCAGTTGTTGCTTTTTGACTTGGTTGTAAACTTCCTCTTCTTATCACTTTGGTGTGGGCCAATCATGGTCACTTCCACAAAGGGTCGGAACATCCCTGCTGTCTGCCACTTGAGGTCATTGGCAGCCACCACTACCCAAACAAGGGAAACTTGTGAGGGTTAGGGTTACCTGTTCTCAGTTCTTGAGCCCCAAGTGGCATCCCCCGGGGAAGAAGGTTAAGCTGGAGGGCTGAGTTAAGCAGCCCCTGCTTTTGACTGATGAGGCCACTGGGCAAGAAAAGGTCTGAGACCTGTGAGTCCATGCCACTCACCTTTCACTGTGACCTTGTGCTCCCCAGTTCCAGGATGTGTAAACAAGTCCACCTGAATAGAGACTTCTCCAACAGGATCATCCACACCAGACCCTGAGGGACAGATGGACAGGTGATCCCCCCTGGAGAAGACTAGGCCTAATTATTCCAGGTAAAACTGAGGAGTTGGGAGGCCACCACCCTATACCCTAAAGCAAGAAGCAGTCACCCACAACAGCCCAGGGAAGTAAACATGGGAGAAGCAAATGAAAGGGGACAAAGCATGAGGCTGTGTATTAAAACACAAGTTAGGCAAAACTTTCAAAAGTGCACCAGGAATCGCTCAGGTTCCTCAAACCTCTCTTATCTGCTAGGCTTGGAGTTTTTCACTGAAGGTGTTGGGGAAGGACAATGCTGCCACCCTGCGTCTTTGTCAGTGAACTTTGCCCTCCCCAAGGTCTCAATGGACCAATGATGGTCCCATTTAGCCAAAAGCCACAACCTCCTGCATAGGCCTGGATTCCTGGAGGCCCCTGCTTGGGAGTCTGCCCTACTCAGAAAGACTCTGTCCTGCTCCAATTTGGACCTCTCCACAAACAGCTCCCCAGTCCCAATATCTGGCCAATATGCAGATTCCTCTCAGCAGAGGCCTTACACTATTTCAAAAAAATACCAGTAGCCTGCATCACAGATAAAATTTCTTTGTCCTAAGGTGGAGGGAAGGAAGATTCTGAGGACAGAACTTTTGTTAGTCCAGTTTCAGAATGTCTCAATACAATGCCCATCTCTGAGACTTGGGACAGAGCTTCTGAACTTTGATGCCTAGCTTCCCCACTCTCAACATAAGCAGCTCATTCCAGGTCTCAGGGGACAGTGTTAGCCCACGTTAGATTCACACTGCATGGTGTATAACATACCCTTTTCCGGCCGAATGTCCTCATTAGCAGTAAACCTAATACCTTTCCCATCATGCACTGAGTGAGGACAGGAAAGTCAAGAGGTAGTAGCAGCAGTAGGACAGAGAAAGAAGAATCAGTTAGTAGTCTAAGGAGTTAACAACCATACACAGCAGCTGTACATATTCTGAGGGAGCACAGAGATGGGGAAGGGTGGAGAGAGAAGTCAAAACACTGGGGTCAATGCCTGAATACTCCAAACTAGACATGGGTCGAAGATTGATCTGATCAAGGACAGAAGCAGTAGAACATACAGAGAGCAAAGGTATCTGAGATCAGTGGCGCATGAAAGAGAAAGGTTTTAGACTCTAATTTCCTGCACTCTTAAATAATAAAGCAATGGGTAGAAAGATACACACACAAACTCGGATCTTCCCTGTAGTCTCCACTCTTGCTCTTACCTCATATCTGCCCATTCCAGCCTCTCCCCATCTTTATATTTAGCTTAGAGCCCAATGTTTCTAAAAAGTCCTTCTGGATTCACTCAGATCCTTCCCTGATGTAATAGGCCTTTATATGTATTCAGCTCTGTAAAAGTTTTCTGTCCCCTCGAGCAAGGCTCATAACTTCTTTTTCTCAATCCTCACCCAAGGATATGTTTTTCATTGATTTTAGAGACAGAGGGAAGAAAAGAGAGGCTTTGATCAATTGCTTCTCATACATTCCCCAGCCAGGCTTGAATCCACAACTTAAGTATGTGCTCTCATTGAGAACCAAACCTGCAACCTTTTGGTATATGGGACAATGTTCCAACCAACTAAGCCACCCAGCCAGGCATGGCTCTTAACTACTCTTGCTCTCTCTTTTTCCCACCCTGGACTTGAAATAAGTACAGCTATGGAGAATGGAACAGTAGTATACACATATCTTTTCACCTTCCATCAAGTCCAGCTCAACTGCTTAGATCCCTCTTGCCTTCCAGGTCAGCTCTATGCTCCAGATCCACAGTTTAGTAAGGCTGACACCTTCCCACTCTCTCCTCCCCCACCTTCACTCCCCCGGAAGCTCCCTCAGGTTCCCTGGAACCAACAATATCATATGCACCTGAAGGTCCTTCCTGGGAGGGCCCTCTCCAGGATCAGAGTCAGAATGTAACCGTGTCTATGCAAATGTGTTTTGTTACAGATAGGCCTGTTTGGAGGCAGGGAGGGGTTCTGAGGACTGGAAGCCACTGGGAGAAAACCAGCTGCCTGGGTCTCCTGTGCATTAGCATCACCCATGAGGCTGGAACTCAGCTATGCATGTGATCTGCACCCTTCCTCCAACTGCTCCCATGTCTTGCCCCTCTTCTCGTCCATGCTGGAGAATCTGGTAAGTCATTTGCTTCTATCCCCAAGACAACTTCCAACTAAGGTTCCCAAAGCTACGAGTCATCATGAGTGTCTCAACCACTCATTCTCCAAACTTCCTCACAGATTTTTTCCTACCAGGCAGTGTGTGCTACTTGCACACTACATGCTTTTGCCAATGTCTAGGGGAAAAATCCTCAGGCACATTTCCCAGGTCCTGTGATTCTCCTGTCTGGTGTGGGTATGGGGTGGGGGTAAGTATTGGGATCCCTCAAGAAATCCTTGGGTCTGAGTTTGAAGGGATCTCTGAAGAAGTACCTGGATCCTCCCTAAGGGCTAGAAGACACTGACTCCCTAGGGCAGAGATGTATTGAGGAAAGGAGGTGGTGCCCCAAATCCCTTAGGCCTTACCCTGGGCAGTCTGTGAGCGCACGAAGGTCTTGATGAGTGTGTCTGTGGTCTGTGTGTACAGAGACAGGGCATAGCGTAGGGACTGCAGATCTGGGCTCTTCTCCAGGAAGGTTTTCTTCAGCCCATTGCCTCCTGCATGAAAATATTGCTGAAAGACAAAAGAGTAGTTGCTGCTGCCTCATCTCCTTACAGAAAGGCAGCTCCTCACCACTGTCTTCAGAGAAATGATATCTGAGCAGAGGCTCAATGAAGTGCCATAGAGGATGGTGAGGACCGTAAGTCATTCAACAAACAACAGGATCAAGAATACCACTTAGAGCCAGGTCACAGTCTCTCAGGTAAACAGAATTCTTTGTGTATCTGGCAGGAGGGGTACGAGATGGTCATGTTACTGGATTGTTGTGCTTGAAGAACGGATCTAGCTGGACAGGCAAAGATAAGGGATAGAAGCATTTTGGGCAGAGAGTAGCCAGAAGTGCTCTTTTACCCCTCCGAGCTCTAAGAGAATGTTATACTTATGACATGCCTCTCCCCAGTGCACTGAATCACAGTTCTTATGTACCTGCCTTATTACCACCTTACCAGATTATAAGTACCTTGAGGTAGGAGCCATGTCCAGTTCTCTCTGTATCCTTCACAGTACATAGTACCTAGCGCATGTTGCCTCATCGGATAAACAAACAAACAGGTAGTAGGAAAAAAATCCTGTGAAAACCTGAATGATTTTATATTTAAGTGAAAGAGAGAAATGTCAGCCAGATCTGGGGAATTGGAATCTGGAAGATTAATTCCCAGTGGAAAGTATTCGGGAATGGCAATGAAGAACTAAGCAGACTGAATGTGTGCAATTCAGAACCCAGGAGTAAGTAAGTATTCTAGGTCCGTGGTGAGCCACCTGAGACTACACAGGAGGTGCATTTTTGGTTGCTCCCCAAAAGGAATATAGACATTGCAGAGAAAGCAACAGACATAAAAAGCACTCTCTTCTGATGTGTGGTGGCAAGCGCCCGAGGGACACCTAGTCTGGCAGAGAGAAACACCAAGGCTAAGGGGGTGCGGTAGTAACACTGTCTGGAGGCCGGCCGGGGGCGAGGGGGGGTCTCCACCTTGATGGTGTCCAGGGCGAGGTCGAGGATGGCACACTGCTTCGGAGTAAGACTCCGTGTTTCCTCTCGCACCATGTGGTCCTGGAATCACAGAGAGAACAAAAGCATCATGACAGCTGGGGGTTGTCAAGAAAACCTTGCCCCTACCTGCGAACCCAGAGATACATGTTCCTCTCCTCTCCCTCCTCATCAGTCTCCAATGCTCAAATCTCCTTCCTTCCAGGCAACCCCCTCCCCACTGGCCTCAGAAGGACCCCACACATATAGAGTACCTTGAGTTTGGAAAGATGGCTCAGCTCCTTGGCTGCACTAAAGATCAGCTGGGTGCCCTGGGCAGAGAGGGAACCAGTCAAAAGTGGAGGACTCCAAACTCGATCAGCAAGTATGAAGTGAGGTAAGGGACACAGCAAGAGGAAGCTAAAGGGAACTGTCCTTACCGTCTGGTCAGTGAGTGGGGGCAGAACGATCATCCTTTCCATTGTGTTCATCACCACCCGCCAGAGCTCCTTCAGCACACGCTTCAGGACCGTCTTCTCACACACCGTGGCAAAGAGGGTGAGGCTGCAGGCCCAGGCAACAGGTAAGGCCCGGTGGGTGACTGTGAACCCCCTCCCCAAGAGGCTCCTCTGTCTGATTGCCTCTGCCTTGCTTATCCCAGAGGACAGTCCCGAGTACTGTACTCACTTGCCATCCAGGAAGTCCATGAGAGGTCGGAGCACGCTATCTGCATCCTGAGCCACTGAGGCCCTGGCATTGGGGGATGCATTCCCTGGGCCCCGCACCTGGCCCAGGATGTCAGCCATTTGTCTAATGCACTCATCAATCCGCACCTGGAAACTACACACGTGCCCAGAATACAACCCTCTCCTTCCTAAACACACACCGTTCCTGGAGCAGCACCAGCTATTTGATTCTACTCCAGAATGCTCACGGTGCAGCTTCAGCAGGGAGGGCCAACAGGAGGAGAGGGAAGATCCACATACCTGCAGCTGGATGGATAGGTGTGGGGCAGGGGCTTTGGGGTTGGCCAGGGACCACATCTGGCTCTGAGGACTGTTTTGGGGTCACTAACCTGTTTCCGAACACCATGCTGAGCTCATCCAGAACTGTATTCAGTTTCACCTGCAGTTCCTTCAGACTGTCTGAAGCTTCGGGGTCCAACTGTATTCACAAGAGCTTCACTAAGCTGGTTCTCCGATTCTTTTCTCCTCTTCTGTGCCCCACTCTTCCCTCATAGGGCCTTGACCCCAATGCCTACTCAAATGTCTCAGCTCCAGCCAGCCTGGCCCCAGAGCTAAACTCCTGGCCTACACCCAGCTGGGACAGGGTAGAGTTCCATGGTCAGGAAGCTCCGGGATAAAGGAAACATGCAGCAACCCCAAACCCTGAGACCTACCTCCTTGCCTCCCATGGCCTCAAACATTTTCTCCAGCTGGACCCTCAGTTGCTGCATGTTGTTCATCAGGATGCAGGGCTGGGGGACAGATGGAGCTGCTGAGTCTGGCTCCTTTCAGCACGGGACCCATCAGCATAAGGTTCCTCCCTCTCTCAGACTACTCCAGAAGCCACAGGGAATTTACAACAGGTTATTACATGTGTCTTTCCCTTAAGCACTGAGATCTGGAACCAATTCAGACAATTCTCCATGAATGAAGACAAGAAGCAAATGTTTCTGTATTTAAGCTGGGTGATGAGCCCCAGGTGTTCGTGGTGTTATAATTTATAACTCTTTGAATGTCTCAACTTTTTTTTTAATTTAGGAAAATACTAACAAAAGTCTAGCTTAGTAGGGAATACAGTATTACATGGAGGCTCAAAGGAACTCCTAGCCAAGTTCTTATTACTCTGTGGCACAATCTCAAGTGAGGCTGTGGTGGGAATGAGAAGTCAAGAGCTTCCAAAGGAAGGATAAGGATAGCTTCCAAAGGAAGGATTCAAGTGTCTTCTAATCCCTTCTCCAAGGTCCCAGGGCTGACCCTCACCATTTTCTCCTTTGTGCAATAAGCTGGAAAGTTCTTTGATAAGATGTCTGCATACTGCATCAGCACCTTCCCGATGGTCTGAGAAAAGAGGAGAGAAGGAAAGGAGAGGGAACCCTTAGCCCTCCCCCTGAGGATCTTGCCTGAGAAGTCACACCTCTCATCTGAGAACAATACAACATAGAGGCAAAGGGGAATCTCACAGGAAGGACAAAGCTCCCTCTCAGCCCCAGAACAGCAATGAGACAACCCTACCTGTCCACCCCAGACACAAACAAAGGAGATGGGGTAACACCAGGTTTCACCCAAAGGCCACCACAAAGGGTTGTGACTTACGACTTAGGCTGTGAGTGTGGCAGCAGTAAGGGGAGAGGGTAGGGAGGGTCCTGGTCACCTTAGCAAACCTCCTCATGTACTGGGCAAGGATGTTGGGGTCTGGGCATTCCAGCTTTCGGATGATCTCAAAGCTCTGGTTGAGCTGTGTGAAGACGTCCACCACAGAGCAGGAGAAGAGTGCATGCTCTGATGTCTGCTGGAACTGAGGAAGGCCACATACAGGTCAGCATCTTCAGCCACCACTCCTTTCCAAGTTCACAGAGTTCATTCCAAAGGGCTCTCTGCCCAGCAGGAGTGGCTCAGTAGCCCTCAGTAGCATTTCTCATGGGCTCCACAGGCAGGGAGAGCCAATCTGTCTAGAGCCCAGGAACGCCTGCTGATGGCTGACTGCTGCTCTCAGCCCTGTGCAGCCGAGTCCCTGACTTACCCCATCCTTCTTATCTCGTTCCAGGGCCCCACGCAGGAATTCCAGGGATACATCTTCATTCTCATCCAGCCATTGCAGAACAAACTGCTCAAACCACCTGCAGCCAGGTGAGAGAACTGGGAGTTGGAGTGAGTTGCTGGCATATGCCATGTGCCTGACAGGGGTCTTCCGGAAGGTAGGACATGGTTTGACACTTTCCTCTTTCTATAGCAGTGCCCAGAACAGGTGGTCTCAAGACCGGCTTGCTGAACCAAACTGAGGACACCAGTACCCTCCCCTTCCCAATAAGCCAAAGGGACCATCTTCCCTTCCTTCCATAGTGCCCACTTGATGACTCACGCTGGGTACTCCGGCACCTGCCCCTGGAAGGCAGGCAGATCCCACACATACTCATTGTGGAGCCACTTCACCTTGAAGTGTAGGTTCATGTAGTCAGCACTCTTACACAGACGGTTTTTCTCATGCTCTAGTGGAACGGAAGGAGACTGGGTCAGGGTTTGGCAGTAGAGGCCTGGTTATTGAGTTTTCCCAAGGCAGCAGATCCAGTCTTATTAAAAGGGTGACTCCCAACCACCACCTCACAGCCATTCCCCCTCCACCAGTGAGGGCTCTGCTCTCTAAGAGCCTGGCCTATATCTTCCTTTGGAGACCAAGCCAGACTCCCAGATAAGGCCTATAGTCTTACTGCCCTGGCTTTTGGAAGTGCCAAGTGAGGTGCTGGCCTCTGGTGAAGAAGATGAGAAAGGGATATGGGTGCTAATGCTGATTGGTGGGGCGACAGCCCAGGACTAGAGAGGGATGACAGTTTTCCAGGGCTTTTCTAATCCTAGTAGCTTAAATGCAGGCTTAAAAATGCAAAGATGAGCAGTTGTACATGACACGTATGGGTCAATGACAACACACAGAGACAGGGAAAACCAAAGTGGACCCGAGCTGCCGGAGATTGCAGTTGAGCAGCCACGGTGCAGCAGAATCTCGATGTAAACCAAACGGCCCCAGAGCGGGGCTGGGGCTCTGAAAATGAACTCTCAAAGGAACTCTCAAAGAAGTCTGCAAATAAGAACAGTCAGTCTGGAAACCATGGAAACACAGCCAGATGAAAGGACCATCACGTTACAGAAAATGGGATGCTCATTACGGACTTGAAAGGTCTATAATCCCCAGCTGAGTCTCCATGGCCTTCTGGAAAATCTAGGACAAAGAGCACCCACAGCTTTCCCAGAGTCTGGAGCACTGACCATACACACAGGTTCTCATCCTCTACCCCTTTATAGATGAAGCGTTAATTTGAATAATTAAAGCCAATTGTGTGTGCTTACATATAATACAATGTGAAATCAATCAAATGGGGGAGAGTACTAAGCAACAGAGAAGGGAAGGCCACTGTCCCTGGGAACTCTATTGCTCAACTGCGAGTTGCCATGGGTGATACTCCTCCAGGTCAAGGTGGAACATACAGTCTGGGGCAGCTGGCCCTTCTGCATCAGTGCAGCAGACACTCAGGGAGGAAATGAAAGCCTGGGATGCAGCCTCAAAGGGCTCTGGGTCCCAGGAATTTCATCTCCTGGTACTGCAGGCAGCACCATCTCAACCTGAAGTTGCATTTGCAACTAGTTTCTTCTATGAAGCAATGAGCAAGAGAAGAGGGAAACGTATAAGACTACAGGTAAAGGGACAACCAAAAGTTCTTACCACCCAGAAAGAGGACTTTTCGTATACGAATGATGGTGGATGCTTGTGGCAGGGCAGAGATACCAATGAACAATTAAGGGAATGAAAAAAAAACAGGGACATCAGAGAAACCCTGTCAGGGTTTGCCTCTGCTCTTCCACCCTACTACCCTGCAGTCCTTAACTAGCCCAAGAGCTTAGGGAAAAAAAAATGGTACCCTCAGGAGGGTCCTCCCTCTTTCCTGTTCAGCAACCCACTGGAAGTGGAGTCAGTGTTGTTCCATCATTCTAGAGGTCCCTAACTGCTTTCTTCTAGGGGACTTTAATTACCGTATTTACATATGAATCTCACTTTCTCTTGTCAAATCATTATCTGTACTCTAGTCCCAAACCCCAATTTCTAAATTAACTTGTATAGTGAAAAAACACTGGTCACACTTTAAACTATTCTTACAAACTCTGACCGGCATGGCTCAGTGGGTTGGGTGTCACACTGCACACTGAGAGGCTGCTGGTTTGATTCCTGGTTAGGGCACATGCCTGGGTTGTGGGCCAGGACCCTGGTTGGCTGTAGGCAAAAAGCAACCAATCCATGTTTCTCTCCCTCTATTTCTCCCTCCCTTCCTCTCCCTCTGAAACAAAAACATAAAGTATTTTTTAAAAATTAAAAAAAAAAAAACAAAACCCACAACACAACCCTATTCTATTAAGTGCATGGAGCCATGCTCCAGCAAAGTTGCTTGAGATTGTTGAGGAGTGGGGGGAGGGGGGGTGTAGTTAATCCATCAAAAAGTGCAATCATGCCTGATTTCCAAATTCTTCCTCTATTTGTCTTTCATCCTTGGGGAGTTCTTTCAACCATGATTTCAACTATCCAGATTGCTGATCATCTTCCTCAAATCTCTCTGTTTTTGGGTAGCGTCTGTATATGACTTTGATGGAGCATCTCACTTTGCCCAGGTTTAACTCTAGTCCCCATCTTGCACCATCTTAACAGCTCCAGTGAAGCTGAACAGCATATACACACTAATCATACCCTCTTGTTCGATGCTGAGAATCATCATCAAGTCTTCCTTCTTCCCCTTCATTCACATCCAGTTAAATCACCAATCCCTGCTGGTTTCACCTCCAAAACTTCTCTGGAATCTCTCCATTTCTTTCTACTCACACTGTCAGCTAAATCTCACGATCATCATCTCTAACCCGGACCACCACTGCCCTCCCTCCCCACTGGCGAAGTCCTATAATCTTTCAGGTTTCAGTTTGCGCATCACCACCTCCAGGAAGCCTTTCCAGGTCTGGGTTACACGGTTCTCTTCTTAGCACCCTAGGCTTATTCCTTCTGTGGCCCTTATGACTTTGAATTGTAACTGCCCATTTATTTCTGCTGTCTAGACCAGTCTGTGAGCTTGTCAAGGGCTGAGGCTATGCCACATTCATCTCACTGGGGCCCCAGTAACTAGCACCGTGCCTGACAGAGAAAGTACTCAGTGAACACTTAGTGAATGGGGTGGGGATTCATGTTTTAATTGTGATAGTAGTTACACAGGTGTGTTTATTAGTTAAAACTCATCTAATTGTACTCTTACAGTGTTTTTACTATATTGTATATAAATTATACCTCAATGAAGTTCACTTAAAAAATATCAGGTGACAAAGTTGACACGTTATTTTATCATCCAGGTCTCCAAACTTTTCCTCTTCTCTTGCCCTCCACGTTCCTGAGAATCACTAAGTCCTGGACAACTTCCTTCCAATGTCTGTCAAAGCCCATTCTCCCTTCTCCATTTCTCTCCCCTCAGACTGAATTATTGCAACATTATCTATTCTCCCTGCTTCTGATCTTTCCCTGTTCCAACCGCTCTCATTTTCCACTGTGGTAAAAAATCTTATAAAAATGCTACTTTGTTCACATCGCATCTCCCCTCTTGTGCCTGTAATGGCTTCTTATTGTCCTTTACATCTACGATTAAGTGCTGGGCAAATGGCAGGCAGTATGCTAGTATGTTACATACATCTGAGTTACTTTACCAGCTCAGTGAAACAGATGCTGTGATCACTCCCATTCTACAGACAGGCAATGGGCGCTCACAAAAACGCAGCAGCTGGGTCTAAGATCACACTGTGGAGTGGGTGGTGAAACTGAGATGTGAAACTAGGTCAACATTACTTCCTTCTCTTCAGGCAGTTTTCAACCCTTTTGTTTGTTGTAAACTTTAGCAGAACAGAGCTCCCCTTTCAAAAATCTCACCTAGAACCCCATGTAAGGCAGAAAAAAGCAGAGCTGACTTGCTGGTACCAGGCAAAAAGCCTGAAGCCCAGCTTCCCAGGTTCCCCTTCTCACTTAGCTCCTGAGACAGCTCTGTTTGAAACCTCTGCCTCGCCCTCACATTCTCTGTCTTGTGGTATTCACTCTTCAAAGGTATTTATCTCCCCCCCCCCCGCCAAAATCCACTGTCAAGAATGGGGACCATCAGGCTCTCCAAGTGCTACCAGGAGGAGAGGGACAAGTGACCTTCTCACTGGCCTAACAGTCTAAGGCATGGGCTACAGCCCCAGGCTTGACTGGGTGTGGGCAGGAGGCAGCCACTCTGGGGTGGAATTACAGAAAGTGTGTGCAGTCTGTGCTGTCTCAAACTTTACACAGATCTTCATGTTTCTTTCAGTCTCAAAACGAAATGCTTCTACAGAGAACAGATTGGTAGTTTTCAGAGGCAGGAGTTGGGCAAAATAGGTGAATGGAGTCAAAAGTACGAACGAGCAGTTATAAAATAATTTAGCCCTGAGGATGTAATTAATGTATAGCATGGTAACTATGGTGAACAACACCGTATTGCATATTTGAAAGTTTCTAAGAACGTAAATCTTAACAGTTCTCATCACAAATAAAAAATTTTTTATAACTACGTATGATGATAAACATTAACTAGACTTTCTGTGGTAATCATTTTGCAATATACAGAAATATTGAATCATTATATTATATTATACACCTGAAACTTATATATGCTAATTATACCTCAATAAAACAACAACAACTAACTAATCCTAAGCCTCAAAAAGTCTAGGTCTGAGGGTTACCCGCTTCCCTGCCACTACAGCTGACAACGGATCTGACTCTGCTTCATCCTTTTCCCAGACCACTCCCCACCTCCCAGATCCACTTGCACAGACAGGAGACAGGTTAACATATACACAGGCAGGAAAGGCAGCTAAGTAAGTGAGCACACATGGGTACACATGAGAAGGCCAGATACAAGTAGAGAATGGTATCTTTGTAGACCAAAGTGGAAAAAGAATAAAAGAATAAGCTGAATGAAGATGAATAATTTTTCTGTGACTTTGCTCTACAGGGGAAGCCAGAGAAGTATCTTCTAGCTTTGTCACACCAATCCAGAACAGCTTTCAAGGAAAGCCAGGCCAGGCAGTCCCCACTGTGAGAAAATAATCTTATCTATGTATTTAAGGGTCTATGATTCTTTAACACTGTAAAGGTAAGTTTCACAAGACCCCAGGGAGTGGGCCACTTGTGAATACCCAATGGGAGGAGTTCATTTCTGGGCTGGGAAAGTCCTAAACAGGCATTTGCTCTAAAGCTGGGGAGAGGAGCCTACATCTGCACAGCCATTTCCATTATTCTTTAGGCTGAAGCTTTGCCCACCCAAGACCTCCTGAGGCGTATCCTCCACTATGCCTGCAATCCCTCTAATTTCTCACTGTACCATTCACCTTGAACCTGCAGTTGTCTGAGAGAAGAAAGAGACAGTGAGCCAGGTGCTGGGACAAGGGGCCTGCGACCCAATGCCTTAGGCATACCCTTACCCTCCAGTGCATATTTCATGTCTTGGGCAAAAAGTTGCCACATCACTTCTGCGCTGACTTTTCCCACATTCAACTCCTGAGGAAACCTGGATGATGGAAGAAGCCATAGTCAGGAAATAAGGCAAGAACCATTTGATTTGATTGATTCCAAGGCTGACATGCCTAGTTCTTGGAGGTCATACTGAAGAGGAGAAGACTGGGAAACATGGGTAGGCTCAATCTGAAGAAAGGGGACTCAGGGGCCAGTGGTAGGACAAGTAGGGGCAGACAGTTCCCCTCAGGCAAAGTGGGCCCAGGGAAAGGATGCCCAAAAGTCAGGGAAGTGAGGCCATGAGGAGAAGGGTTGAGGCTGGGAGGCAGGCCCAGACTAAATAAACTGGAGGAGAAAGGGTAAAGACGTGGCCTGTAAGGTTGCCCACTTAATTCACAGCAGACAGACACATACACACATGGTCTCTGGATCCCCTGGGGCTCCTACTCCCAGAGGCCTCTCACTCCAGGGAGGCTGGTGCAGTCTGGGCAGGGCCCCCCATTATGTCTCCACACCTGTCTCCAGAAACAGCTACCCAGACAGATACAAGGGACAGAGGGACAGATGGACGGACAGGAGGAAGAGATGGCACTGCAAACATACAGAGATAGGAAAGAAAGAGGCTGTTAGACAGATGGACAAACCAACCACCAACCAGACAGGGCCAAGTGGGGCGATACTCACTGGTTCAGAACAAGTGTGTAGGAATTCTTATCTTCTTCTATGATTGACACGATGAGCGTGATGAGTTTGGGCCAGAAATCCAGGTTTCGAATGCTAGGCCCTTGTTCCTCTGCAGGTAGTTCCTGCTTCTTGTTCCAGAGGAGAAAGTTAAGAGACAGTGAGAGAGCATAATATGAAGAGTGTCTCTAATCTTCTTTCTCTCCCCTCCCCAAGCTCCTTCCTCTAGAGTCAGGTATCCTTCCTAGAAACTGTCTTCCCCAAGAGCACCCCTGTTATGTCAGAGGTGACTGACTATTGGGAGGTCTTTGGACACAAAAAGTTCATGCTGAGTTCTCTCCCCAGCTCCAGGGCACTGATCTGATAAGCTCAGTCAGTCTTAGAGACATAAAGATGCCTGACTCCACTTCCTCAGAAACTATGCGTATTGCGACTCCTTGACCAGAGTAAGCAGCCCCTCCAGCCTCACTAAGTAGGTCTAGTTCCATGGGACCCACACTAGCAGCCCTCCTCTAATGCCCCCCTGCACCCCTACATACATATCCCAGCTCTGAGAAGCTACTTCGAGTTCTGCAGGAGCTACTGAACAGACCTAGCATGCAGGCTGACCTAGCCTTCAATGGTTTAGGACTTCCCTTAACCCCTGGAATGGCATTAGGGGAAAGAACTGCATCTAGGAAACTATTTGCCTAGCTGGACAAGAAAAGTCCCTGGGGACCCACTGGGGAAAGGAGAGTCTCTCTCTCTCTCTTTTTAAAGATTTTATTTATTTTATCTTTAGAGGGGAAGGGAAGGAGAGAGGGAGAGAAATATCAATGTGTGGTTGCCTCTCCAGTGCCCCCTACTGGGGTCTTGGCCTGCAACCCAGGCATGTGCCCTGACTGGGAATGGAAAGGGAGATCTCTTTAGAAAATGGTGTTGGGAAAACTTTTGGATGTTCACAAAAGAATGAAATTGGATCCCTATCTTACACCACCTGAAAATGAACTCAACTGGATCAAGGACTTAAATATAAGACCTGAAACCATACAACTCCTAGAAAAAGATTCTTTGACATCAGTATTGGCAATGATGTTTTTGATATGATGCCAAAAGCACAAACAACAAAAGCAAAAATCAACAAGTGAGATTACATTAAACTAAAACATTTCTATACAGCAAAAGAAACAATCAACAAAATGACAAGGCAACCAATGGAGTAGGAGAAAATATTTGCAAACCATATATCTGATAAGGGGTAATATCCAAAATATATAAGAAACTCATACAACTCAATAGCAAAAAATGAACAAACAAAAAACTGATTAGAAAAAAAATAGTCTGAGGACTTGAACAGACATTTCTCCAAAGATGACATACAAATGTTCAACAAGCACATAAAGAAGTATTCAGTATCACTAATTGTCAGGGAAATGCAAGTCCAAACCACAATGAGATGCTACCTCATACCAGCTAGAATTGAAATGATCCAAAAGATAAGAGATAAATGCTGGATGTAAGGAAATGAAACCCTGATGCACTGTTGGTGGGAATGTAAATTGGTACAGCCGCTATGAAAAACATGAAGGTGACTCAGAAAATGAAAAACAGAACTACCATATGATCCAGCAATCCCATGTCTACGTATATATTCAAAGGAAATAAAATCACTATTTTAAAGACGTATCTGTACCTCCCATGTTTAATGATTGTAGCTTTATTCATAAGAGCCAAGACATGGAAACAACCTAAGTGTTGATCAGTGGATGACTGGATAAAGAAAATATGGTGTATAAACACAATGAATCATTATTCAATCATAAAAAGGAAATACTGTCCTTCATAAAAAACATCTATGGGTCTTGTGGGCATTATGCTAAGTTAAACAAGTCAGGCAGAGAAAGACAAATGCTGTTGGTGAGAAGGTAAATTGGTGAGAATGTATAATCTTCCATATACGTGGAACCTGAAAACATTGCACTCAGAGAAACAGCGAGCAGAACGGCGGTTCCCAGGAGTGAGGAGGGAGGGAAATGGGGAGGGGTTGCCCAAAGAACACAAACTGTCAGTTGTGAGATGAATAACTTCTGGGGATCTGAGGTACAGAAAGGCGACCAGAGTTAACACTCTGCTGTATACTGAAAGATGCTATGAGAGCACAGGTGTAATATGCTCACCATAACAACAACAACAATGGGAATTATATGAAGGCTGTGTTAATGAAGCTTACTGTGGTAAAATTTCACAATACATATGTGTATCAAACCATCACATTATGTGCCTAAAACTTACACAACGGTGTTGTGTGTCACATTTCTGTAGAGCTGAAGGCGGAAAAAAAGACTTGGTTGGGAAGAGGTAAAGGAGTGCAATGGTGCATTAAGGAAAGGAGAAGCAATTCTACATTCGGACCCCACACAGGACAAGGAAAGGTCACCACACAGAGGATGAAATGTCTCCTGCTGGGACAAAAACAACGTTGGAACCACCCAGAAAGACAGGAGTAGAGTTCTTATGTGGGGCACCATATGCCATCACAAAGCCTCCGCAGTGCTTCATCAGCCTGCATGACCAGGAAGTAACCAGAAACCAGGACAGAACCCTCTGAATGTGGAATATGGCTCCTTAATATCACTGAAATCAACACTTCCTTTAACGTTTTCTGCCAGTACCCTGGCTTAGGCTCTTATTGTTCAAGGATCTCCTAACTGATCTTTAACCTCCAAAGATCCCTCTTCAGCACAGTTGTCAGTGATCTTTCTGCAAGGAAAATCTCATTATTACTTCTCTGCCCTTCAATGGCCTTCAACAAAATTCCAATCCATACCTTCACACAACGGTCCTTTGAACTGTGACCTCGCTCTACACTTCATATTTACCATTTCTCTTTTGTTGCAGCCATTACCACACCATTACCATCACTTATGTGCCAGGCGCTCGCTAAGAGCTTCACGTGCATTATCTCATTTAATCTTCATAACAACTCCATGGGTAGAAATTACCACCATCTTCATTTTACCGATGAGGAGACTGAGACAGTAAGGTTGTATAACTTGCCCAAAGTCATGTAGCTATAAAAATAGCAGAATCAAGACTTGGTCCTGGATAGCTGAACTCCAAAGTAACTACACTAATTAAATTGCTTGTACTTCTCCAAACTGACATACTCATTCACAATTCAGGGCCTCCAAACATTCTATTTCCTCTATATGGCATTCCCCTCCTCCCTGGTCCCTTTCTTTAACTAATTCCTACTCATTCGTCAAAATTCAGGTTGACCTTTACCTTTCCTGAGAAGTTTTCCCTGGTACCCCTGGTTTGGTTAGATCCCTCTCTTCCGGACTCCCAGAGCATGCTCTGTGAGCCACTGGTATACATGTCATAGACAACTACAATTACAATAAAAGATAGTAACAATAGAATAATAAAAGACAATAAACTCTCCAAAGGCAGAGATGTATCTTTTTTCATTG
The DNA here is from genome assembly GCA_004027475.1 of Anoura caudifer. Lineage (NCBI taxonomy): Eukaryota > Metazoa > Chordata > Mammalia > Chiroptera > Phyllostomidae > Anoura > Anoura caudifer. The sequence continues at coordinate 216,981 of PVKU01000987.1, forward strand.
GTGACACTATTATAGATGTCCCTCATTCCCTCTACCCCATGTCTTAATCGACTTTATATTCCTAGTGCCAGTTTGTTAAAGGAACCAATGGATGAATGAACCAATGACTGAAAGTTAGTAGAGGGAAATAAAAAAAGATGCCAAGGATTGACTTCAGTGTAAATAATGAATAGTGAGAAAATGAGAGTGAAAGTAAAAATACAGTAAGCAAAACTCTAAGGCTAAAGAAAGTCCCTGAATAGTGTATAGGCCCCCTTTCAAAGTCCAAGTTCATCTCATGGTAGGGAACAGAGACCACCAAATATTCAGAAAGACCCAAGCATGGATAAAAGGTCAAAGTTGAAAACAGTGTCTTTCTCCAACCAGAGAAAATTCATAGATAACAGGGGAGCCCACAGTGTGGCAAGCTAAACAAGAGACCCAGGAAAACCTCCCATAGACTGCAGAAACTTTTACAAACCTTACAAGGAGAAAGCCTTTAAGATAGGGCTGGCATAAAAAGTACATTTGGGAATGTGAGGAAGCAGCGTGAACAAGATTTCTGTCTTTACTAAGGTGCTCCTGAAGTATTACAAATTGGGCATATTCATTAAAGGGTAAACGTCTAAGATTTAGGTTGTCCTCTCACCATTGGCTGTCCAAAGTGTACTGCCTTTCAAGGTCTCTCTCAAATGCTGCTTGTTTTATGTGGCTTTCCCAATATCTGATCAAGAGTGAACTCTTCCTCCTTGGAATCCCTTCAATCTTAGCCCTCTTTCAATGCCCCTGTAAACAGACTTTGATTGGAGTTATACATATGCTCATGAGACTGGAAACTAACTGAAGAAGCACTATGCTTTCCTTAGACCTGGCCAAGAACAAACATTCAGTACGCACTTGTTGGACTGAAAGGAATCTATTCTGCAAATGTGTGGTCTGCAAGACACTGCTGAGACAGGAACTATGAGTAAATAGACACAGAAGGAGGTCCGGGCTTTGAAATGACATTATTGAAAAGATCAAGAAACATGTACAATGACACCAGGTACTAAATTAGAAGGCCAGCATAAAACAGGTGAACTTCCATTAGCTAGTAGCTCAGAGTGACAGCCACAGATCTCGAAGGAAGGCAGACAGGAATGTAGAGAGATCCATGAGTCACAATAAAATTAATCTTGGGGGAGAAAAAAAGATTCTGGGATGGATTGTGAATCTACATACTCACCCCCTGAGACTGCCCAAATTTTGGTCACTTTCTTTAGCACCAAACTAAATCTTACTGTCACCACTTCCCTTCAACTCAGTTAAGTCACATCTGGTCCAATGGTCCCTCTCCATCCACAAATGTCTCACATGGTCTAGATGCTCCAAATCCTACAAAACTCGCTCACCCTCAAGAACACTAAGGGTTTTGTCCCGAGCTCCCTTCCACCATGACCTCAGTAAATGAAAACTGAGGCTCTGAGAGCCAATAACAGCTCGTCCCACAGGATCCCCAACCTCTTACCAGCTGGTACTGGCGGCTGTACAAGTCATGGCAGTTGTTGAAGATATACTCATATGTGGAGTTCAAACAGGCCTTCACACAATCCTTTACCACCTGGCTGGCTCTCGGAGGGCTCTGCAGTTCTTGCACCTGCCAATTAATAAAAGAAATATGGGTCTGGAGTCTTTCTCACCAGGCAGGGATCTCCTCCTAGAACTACCTCCAAACTACTCCAGATTCCTTTCATCCCTCTATGGGTTCCTGAGCCTTGCCCTGAATTGAAATTGCCAAGACAGCTGATGTGAACTGCCAAACCCATCCTTGGTGATCCATGGTCTTCTCCGAAGTAATCCAGGGAACAAGTATATGAAAATGTGAGTTTTGAGATGATTCCTACAGTCTCAGAGTCTGCCAAGTGATTCTTATTCTTTATGTGCCTGTGGCCAGGCCCCCAGACCAGTTCATCTCTTACCTTCATTCTGAAGAAAGTAATACTGGTCAGCAAATCCACTGTGGACTTTAAGTCCTGAAGCCGCTCAGGGCTCCCAGCAGGGAAATTATTCTGTCATAAATCAAGCAAAGGTAAGAAAGGAACAGAGAAATAAGAAAGCCTTCCCTTCCAGAAGCAATGAAATAAAAATCTTCCCTAACTGCTACCCACTGGAATTTTCCCTAGTTGAGATGCACAAAGAAAGTCGTAATAACTGTTAGTCTCCCTCTCTTTCTCACTGATGCAGACAGACCCCTGCCAAAAGCAGAGGTTAATAATCCCCAGCCCAGAAAGCAACGCTTCCTACCCCCCAATGATACTTCCCATGCCATGTGTGTGCATTTGCACAAATGAACACACAGACACCCACACACCCACACCCACACACACACACACACACTTTTCTTGGGTGAAGAGTCTTACACCCTGACAGTGAGTTCTTCAAAAGTTACAATCTAACTGTATATCCTGGAATATAAGTGTAGCCACACTACAGACCAGACAGACCTGAGACCTGGACTTCCTGTACAGAGGGCCCCAGCTAGAGCTGTTCTGGAGCCAGCAGATGGCACAGCTCTGAGCAAAACTGCTTTTGGAGCAAGTTCCTTAGGACCTCCCTGCCATGCCTCTCTTCATTCCCTTTGGCATAAGTTTTAGGAAGAAGGTGCCAAGGACAGCTGAAGGGTTGAGCCACTCTCCATTTTAAGCATCACCTTTTTAAACCTTCACACAGCTACTTATATGCCAAATATAAGATATACAGTCAACTCTCCATTATTCATGCAAATGGAGGGCACTGGAAGTGCAGATAATTAAAACCTCATTTCTTTTTTACTTTGAGATTATTTTTATACTTACTTTTTAACGTGGATATATTGCCTGTTCTGGAAATTCACAACAATGTAAAGCAAGTAATGAAGCCACTCTAAGAAGATCTAACTTAGGAAGAATTGAAGAACTTCCCATTTCCCTGTCCTGCCCGTCCCAGGTACCCACCCTCCTACTATAACTATTTTCTCCCTCCACCCTAGGAATGGACATGACCTCTGCTACAAATTACTTGCCCAAGCCAAGCTACACTATCTCCCCCTTAGCTGAATTCTCACACCTCCCCTGGAAAATGAGGAGAATATGGAAAAATGCGAGGAGAAAATGCAATTATCTAATTTTTAAAGGGGCATTGCTGGAGAGATTATCCTTAGGAGATTTCCCAGTGGGAATGTCATCAGGGAATTTGGTAGAATGATGTGAATGGCATTGGAAAGCAAACTGTCTAAAAAGCAACCTCCTATTTACACACTGCATGGTCCTTGGAGTTTGCAGAACCACATGTCAGTGGCATTGGCCATGCACATGGGTGTGATGATACAGACTAATTTTCCTTGTCTTTGATCTTTACAACCAAGATTGGCCTTCAGTCTCTCTAGATTGAACTGATATGAACCCTTACCCCACCCCACCCCATGTCTTCACTCACCCTGTATGTAGAGAGGTCAATCCTCAGTGAGTTGTGCAGCTGGTCCAGTAGTTTCACAAATCTCTCTTTCTGAGAGTGGGAAACAAATAACAGGGAAGAGACAGATAATGTTTCTGAGCCCCCAAGACTATAACAAACAGAATCATCTCTGGGTGAGGAAGAGGCAATGGGTTAGGGATACATCCTAGCCCACCCCTGTTCCATCTCTTGACAGCCCTGTCTCAAACTGAGGAATCTTCTCACGCTGGAAAGGAGAAAGGAAGTCCCTGGGAGGGAAAACAGCTCTTTCTGTACAAGAGTAAACAAGAGATGACCAGTGAGTGCATCTCCATCCCTTCAAAGCTAACTCAACTCATCTTAGTCAAATAAAGGGAAATTCCAAACATTCTCCAACTTGTTCCTGAGTCTTTGGTCTCCTGCCTTATCTTGGGACAGCTCAGACCAGTTAAATAGTCACAGCCTAGCAGTAATGATGGGAGGGAGGATGAGTGATGCATTTGGAAGGTGATCACGCAGTCTTGAGTGGGTTTCTCTTTAAACCATATCCACATCATTTCCCTTAGTTTATACTTTTTAAATGTTAGATAAGTACACTCTTTTAGTAGTCGCTTTTTAAAGAAAAAGTATAATTAAATGTGGAATCACATGCCTATAGGCACAGCACTCCTAGAATTCACATAAGTATTATATTGTATATCTTTAGACATTAAGTCAATATGTAATGGGATGTGACAGGTGAAACAGGTATTTGACGGACTTAATCAATGATATTCATCTATGGAAAGAGTCTATTAACAACAAGAAAAAGTTGTTAGTACCATAAACAGGGCTCAGAGACCTACTGGATGTGGGGTTATCAGTAATTTTATGCCTAAAGAGGTAATCTCTATGGTGGGTCAAAGATATTTTATCCAGTTTATACTGAAGTTATGTCAGGTGACATTCTGAGTAAAGATTCAACTTCCCAACTACCTTAACATAGGAAAGGGTATACACCCTGAATAGGGGAAACAGTCCAGACACTGGAAAGGGATAGGCTCAAATGTACACTGGTATCCTCACTTAGATAGTAGTCTCATATGAACGTGAGTGGTACAAATCCGTCAGAGAGAGACTGAGAGACATGCAGAACAGTCCACTTGTGGATCTGCAGTACTAAGAAACATGGTGACTCAGCCATGTTCTTGGCCTAAAGAGGTTCCACTTGAGCCCAGGTGGAGCCCCCAAACCACAGTGATGTTATTTTTCTCTCATTTATCCATGTCTGAGGAGAGTCTATTAGTAAGTCTACATATCCACAATGAAATAAGAATAGTCTATCAGCATAGTCTACAAACTCACAAAGAAAAAGCTCACCAATCTAGGTGGCACCTATCTGAATTTTAGGCCTATCAACCAACTCTATAGTATTAACCATAAAAAAATCAAACTTTGTTAATTGATAACAAATGGGTAGATATATTTCATATCACACTCACCCCAAAGTTGGAGGCTGCAAAGCGATCGGATGCAGAGACATTGGTGGAGGCGGTTGTGTGGGCATAGTAGGCATTGATGTTGGCCAGTAAGGTGCTCATCACTGCTGGCACACCAGGACACATGTACTTGGATGACAAACACGCGAAGTGCCTGAAAAACAGCACCCTTGCCTCAAAGACTCTTCAGGACTTGCAGCAGAAGCCAAGTAATTAAAAGATCTTACAGATACATATGAAGCCTCTAATTAAGTTGATATGCAAGGATCTTCATAGTTTATTTTTTCAAATATACATTAAATGAACACCTACTCTGTGCCAGGTCCTGTGCTAAGTGCTAGACTCCAAAGATTCAGTAGCCCAGCAGAGAAAGCAAATGTTAGAAAATAAATCAATAATCCAGGGTGCACTATGCAAAAGCACCATGGAATCATGCAGGAAAGTAACCTAAAGCAAGAATGGTTGGGGACTGGAAGGGATTAGAAAAAAGGCATCCTGAAGAAGATACAGTTGAAACAATCTTAAAGGATTATTGAGAATTAATCAAATGGAGAAATGCACAGCAAAGGAAAACTGCAATGCAAAGACAAATATATTCATGACAGAGTGATTTACTTGGGAAACATCAGTTTGGCTACTGTTCAGGTGTTTGATAGAGGAACACCAAGAAATGAGAGAGACTAGGTAGGGAATAGATAATAAAAGAGTTAATCCTAAATGCTATAGTCGATTTTTAAACAAAGGCATAGTGTGATCAGGTCAGCCTTTGAGAAAGATCGCTTTGCTGATAAAGTGGAAGAGAAAACCTGGACAAAGATAAGACTGAGACAGAAAGATCAGCTGAAGAGTTACTGCAATAATTTAGAAAAGAAGCAATAAAACACTAAATAGAACAAAAAAGTGGTTAAGAACACAGCCTCTAGAGTCAGACTCTCTGTCTGAATCTCACCTCCACCCCTTTACTCAATGACCTTGGAAAAATTACTTAAAGGTCACTATGCATCAGTTTTCTTATCTGTAAAATGGGAAAAATAATGATACCAACCTCATAGTGTTAATATGAGTATTAAAGGAGTTAATATTCATATGTGCTACATAGAAGTTGTTATTATCATCATTATTGTTGAGATATAGCAGTAGTGATATATTAAAAACATTTTCAGGAGATAGAATATGAGGTTTTAGAGGCTGGATATTGGCAGTTAAAGGCACAGTAGTAAGTAAGAAAAGTTTAGGCTGACTACTAAAGATTTTTGGATGACTGCATAGAAAATCATTCATTCACTAAAAATAGGAAATATAGAAAGATAAGCTTATTGGATGGAGATAATGTTGATTTGGAATTTAGCTGTGCTGAGTTCACTATGCCTGTGGGGATACCCAGGAAGCAGATGAAAATGGATCTAAAATTCAGGAAAAGGCCTGATCTGGGGAAAGTGATCTGGGAGCCCTTAGCCCGGAAGTAGAGGTTGAGGCCACAGGTTGGGATAGGAGCATCTAGGGGGAGTGAACAGAGTAAGAGTGTCAGAGGGGTCATTCTTAACCCTCATTTCTCACCATATTTCTCTTCATCTATAATGAATTTCTTGCAATTTATTGAGTATTCTACACTCTGTTGTATCTTAGCTTCCCAGCAAATGCCCTACCAAAAATGCCCTCCGTCCTTTTCTGTATTTAGAGATTCAATTCAAGTGTCAACCCTTTAATGGCTTCCCTCACAGGCCTCCTGTAAAATTTAGATGCTTTCATAATACCCTGTGATTACTTCTACCACAGCACTTATTGCATTATATTGTAATTGTTTGTTTACTGATTTGTCTCTCCTGCTAGAGTTCCCCAAGCACACAGGTCCCATCTTACTCATCTGTGTTCTCAGCACCTGGCACAATGTGACACATAGAAGGAACTCAATAAAAGTTTGCAGAATAAATGAGCACAGCCAGGGCAATAACTACCCTCTGCTCACCTAGGGCTGCTTCCTATGCAGCCTCACCAACAGACAAACTACCTCTTCTCATAGTAGACGGGAATTTCTGTTATAGGAGCCTCAGTCAACTCCACATTCAGTGCTTTCCCTACCCGTTACGTGCCCTCTCTGACATCCAGGCCAGTCTACGAAAGCTTGTCTGTTACGCACATGTACAGGAGCACACACATTCCATCTCCTCAGGCCTGTGACGCTTAGGCAGTTTGTCCTTGCACAGCTTCCGGTGCCCTTTTCCCTCCCTGTCTCTGAATGCTGAGATAGACAGACAAATATCTTCCTCCTGAGTTACTGATAAACACACTCCCTTTATATAGACACCCTCTTTACCTTAGGGCATACATCCACCTCACTTAGCTCAGAGAGGGAAGCAATGGATCCCTGCATGTTACCCCACTAAGGACCTGTCTAGCCTGTCAGTGTGCCTTCGTTAGCCACTCCAAGGGTGAGTAGCCACTTCCCAAAGCCCCAGGAAAGTCTCACGTCATGGCCTGATATATGGATTCGATGCCATAGCGCATGGCAAATTCATCCACAATTTCTTGGGCAGTCTCATCAAAGTACACCTTCCATGCATCATCTCCTCGAGCCTCAGGGATCTGGACTCCTCCACTGCCCTGAATGTCTGTGAGGTAATGGAAAAGGTTCTGTAGGAGACAGAGCAAAGGAAAGAGTTAAATATATATTAAAAACAAAATCTGCTGGTAATGTCCAGAATTCTACAGAAATTCTGTACTTTAAGTCATTGCTCAGTTCCTCCTATGGCCCCAGTAGGCTATTCTCACATAGTGAAAGAGAACTGAGGCTGGGACTGTTACTTGGGCTGTCCAGTAGCACAATGAGCCAAGGACAAAATAAAAAACAGGCCCGAGACCTTCAACCATCTAGCAATCGTATTCATTAGCAAAGACCACTTCTAGCTCTGCTTTCCAGCCACCCACCCATCTACCAAGGACAGGCTCACCTCATGGAGACATGTATACTGCACATGATACGGGGCTACCTTCTCCTCCCCCTTGATTTCCACACTGATTTGCAGTCGGATAGCCCCTGAGACGGCTGATTTGTCCGTCCTCTTCTCTAGGAAGAAAAGAACACTGGAGATTGACACCAATGCAACTACAGACATCACAGACAGTCCCCATTCTGGCTTAACCCACAAAAAAGGAGGCACTGACCCAAAGGTTCACCTAACAGGGTAGACTTACTCCAGTGAACACATAGGCACAAACACCCCAAATAGTCCCAGTAGAAATTCTCCTATTCCATTAGCAGAATAGGGTGCTAAAGGCATTACGGATGAACAAGAAAATTAAAGGGCCTTCTGAAATCTAGAAAATGTCCAGCCAAAGTGAGTTCCAGCCACCTCCACTCCTCTGTCCCCCATCTCTACCATGGTCGATTCTCTACAGGCAAGGCAGCCTCTGTACAGAAGTATGCTTTAGCGATGGAGTGGTGGCTTTGGTAGACAGGATTCTCCCCGAGTTCCTTATTTATGCTCTCCCTTCCCACCAACTTTCCCTGGTCCTGTTTCCTCACCTAGGTTGTACCAGACGTCCATCTCGCCACTCAGTGTCCGAACCTCGATGATGGTTTGGCCAAGGAAATCATCAGACTCACGCTTTAGCCGCTGCTTTACTCTCGACTTGATGTCGTCATCCTCATCCCACACACGTACCTTAATGCGGTCAGAAGAGTTGTGGCACTCACTGTGAGAGAATTAGGCAGGCTCTGTTAGGGACTGACCCAGCAGCCCCCATCCAATTCCCTCCCACAGCTCTATCAACTGCACCGGAGGCCCTGTAGAGGAGGAGAAGAAGTTAGAGAATGGTAGTACTGAAGTTCCAAGTAAGTCAAACTATCCCAGCAAATGGCTCTTCATTCCTCAGCCTGGTGGCTCCATATAGCATTATCCAGTTTTTGTTGCCTTGGGAAAGAAGGGAAAGGGAGAGGGTGAGGGTGAGGACAAGGGCGAGGAAGAAAGGAGGGAGGGAGGGAGGGAGGTAGGGAGGGAGGGAGGGAGGGAGAGAGGGAGGGAGGGAGGGAGGGGGAGAGAGAGAGGAAGGAAGGAAGGAAGGAAGGAAGGAAGGAAGGAAGGAAGGAAGGAAGGAAGGAAGGGGAAGAGTAACTAGCTGTATCAATAGCACCAAGAGGAAAACAGCTGGACAGATGCTACAGAGCCCTAGGAAGCAACTGTTAGTTCCCTCCTCAGAGTTACTAAAGATATTAATGTTCATGGTATGTCCATCTTGCATCTCGGCTTAGCTTTTTATCTACCTCCTCCATCTATCTAATATGTACTTGATGAACTGCTACCATTCTTTGATACCCACTTGAGTTGCTATTTCCTTTATGGTGTTAGCTTTAGAGAAGGGAGTTTGCCCAGATTACCCCCTCTACCTCTCTTTCCCCAACAGGTGCTTTTTGGGTCCTGGGGCCTCACCTAATAGTTGTACTGGGCAGAATTTGCTGCTCATTTCTCTGGGTTCTCATGAAATCTTTGCACATTCATTAAAATATAATAGTATAACTATTGGGGTAATGAAAAATAATAAACAAATCAACAATGAGTTTGCTGAAGCCAGAGACTGACTGTCTCACTAATTTTTAGATACAAAACATCATGTACAGTGTCTTGTACAAAATAGGGGCTTAATGAATAGTTTACTAAATGGATAAATGTGGGGAAAATTGACCACAAAGTAAATTCATTTAGAATAAATCATAAGGATTCAAGCAAGAACCATTCAGATTCTCAAAGAAACAAGTGCTCCCCCAGTAACTGTTGTCTCTGGATTAGAAGGTGGTTTTATGAGGCTCCAGTCCCTTTTCACATGGGTTCTCCTAGGAGCCAACAGAAGGATCTACATGGCCAGCCTGCTTGGCTCACTGAGACTCAAAGTCCTGGTCCTTATTTCTTTCCTGGGCCTTAGGAGTGTGAAAAGCATCTGGATTCTCCAGACATTAGTTCAAGTCCTAGGCTAGAGCTTTCAACAACCATTTCTTAAAGTGAGATAACTGAAAAAGAATTAGGGTGTTGGGGTGGAAGCTGAGGAAGAAAGAAAAAAATAATTCTTTTAGGTGAAATGGAAACTTCTCCAGACCACAGATTTCTTCCTTCAAGCCAGAATTACCCAGCTGTAGGACAAGGACATTCCTTCCCCACTCCCCAGAGGAGCCTAACACTTCCTAGGCAGGATGGCAGTGCCAAGAGGTACACAACAGGGTGGTGAGTCTCTGGTTTCATCACTGAGCAGTAGAAAAATCTTTCTAGTGTTAGAAAAAGCAGTGTGAAATGTCCAGAGGCCCTTTGAATAGCCATAGTTAAGACAAGGCTTGGGTAAAGTAACCTTGACACAACAGTCCATGAGAAGAAACCCAGAAAAAAATAAAATGGCCACTGCACAATTAAAGCATGTGGAAAATGGGTTTTCTCTACTGCCTCTGTCCCATACCTTTTAGGGGCCAAGCCCAGAATAACAGGATTTAATGCTGCTCCCCAAATACACATAGTTCCAGGTAAGACAAAGACCTCTGTGACTTACAAATGGAACTTCTCCTCCCAAACAGGATTCAGGTTCCCAAAAATGGTCTTGGTACGCTTCTTGGTTTTGCCCACTTGCACAGTCACATAGGGGTCACTGGATCCTGTCTTGTCCTTGGCTTGTAGGCCCTGGGCACACACCACTGCAACCCAAATGCACAGAGGAGGTGACTTTAGAGTTCGCTCCAGAGATGAGAAATCCTCCATAACCTGACTCATATGTTCTCTGTCTTAGAGAAGCCTCTCTCTGCTTCTTGCACAGGAACGCTAATCTTCTCACTCCTCCAAAACTACCCTTAGACCTAAGCCACCAGCCTTTCCTTCAAAGACTAGCCCAAGACTCCCAGGTCCCCATCAAAGCCCTAACTGACCACTTACCCCTAAACTGGCCCTTACCTCCCCTGACATATGTACGTTTCAGCCACATCCACCCAGCTAGTAACCACAGGTTAATTATTCCCTGATCTCCTACCAGTTTCCTTTCCCCCACCCCCAGCTCTTGTATTATCAAATTGTTAACCAAGTCTATAATATTGGACTGTTACCAAATACTTCTATTATCACTAATATTGTTTGCAGGTACCAGTCTTACCTTTCCCAGCCCCCCTAGCACCATGGCTTAGGAGAGGGAGAGTGATGAATAATGAGGCCCTTCCTCTTTCCCTCAGTTCTGTCTTTGTTGTCCCCAGCCCCTTGCTCCCTCACACTCAGAGGGCTTCTTCCCCAGGCTCCTCCCCATAGCCTAGGACTTCCTGTCTCCTTACACTTTGGCCTGCTCACCAGTGATGGTAATCTTGGCTGACCATTTGGAGGTGCCATCCAGCACATTCTGCTTCACTGTTTTCATCTGCTGCACATGGGCAACTTTGCTCACAGCGAAGACATCCCGGATAACTTCAAAGATCTCTGGCTTATTCCGCTCTCGGATCTTCATACGGTCTTTCATGGCCATGATAATGTTCTGGGTCCGGTCCTCAGCTCCATGTTTACAGCTCTTTTCTGCAGCCCCTGAAGGATGGCCAGAGACAGAAAGTGAGATAATAAACAGGCCTTTAACAAGACTAAGGGTCAGGTTGAGGAATGGAGTCTGGGAACAGTCACTGAGGAGTGGGAGAATTTTAGGAAGACTGGGATATTTCTGGGAAAAATTAATAACTTGTGGGGCCTGTTAGAGTTTAAAGTGCATTTCAAAGGGTAGTAAAAACTTGATGAATGTTATGGGGGTTTGTTATCTTATTCTATTTAGGTATAGGTTGAATTTTTCATTGAAAAAGAAAGAGAAAAATGTAGCTCAGTCTGCAGTTGGCTTTGTCTTTCTTCCACCCAGATGGTAGTTGAGAGAGACACCTTCTAGGTCTAAGGCCCAAATATCACCAATGCCTTTCTCAATATCTCAATTATCATGGAGGGGTGGTGGATGGGCATGACAACTCCACCCATTTCATCCAACTTCCAAGCCATGATACAGACCCCAGAACTGGTCACAGCACAGAGTCAGATTCTACCCCATGGCTCCAGTGCCTTTAATCACAGAAAATAGTGTGAAAATAATGTGATATGGTAAGAAAAGTATGGCTAGATAGAGCTAGGTACCAGACAGAGTTAGGTTCAAATCCTGACTCCACGACTATTGGCTGGGTAAACCAGTTTCTTTTAAGAGAAGAAAATATCACTTATCTCTCAGAGTGATATGAAGCATTGTATCAACACGTATAAAGCACCTAGCTCAATGCCTTCTACCTAGCAGACACTCAATAAATGGTCACTATTATTATTACTACCATCATTATTATCTTGGCAGGTATGGCAAACCAGCTCATCTCAAAGACTAGCAGGCTTTGCCTACTGCCCTAAAAATTATGACAGAAAACAGACTATGCCACTGTATTTCATCACTCAGGCTTCTCAGAAAGAGACCATCCTTCAGCTATTTTGGTCCTCATCTCTTATCTCTCTCTAGTCTTCAAAGGCTTAGGACTTTAGTACAAAACCTGTAGCAAAAAATAAAGGCCAACACGCGCTTCCTAACCGTGGGAGGATGGTAAGCAATTTTTCTCTCCAGGGAGGCCCATAAAAGAGCATTTCATTGCACTCTGAGCTTCACAGAAAGCTTAGGCAGAGGATATTTGCTGATAAATGAAAATTGACCTGGGCTGCATCCATTTAGCATATCCCATACAATGCTACTTCCTTGGAGTGGAACTTCCAAAAGGCCCTGAGGAGAAGATCAACATCCTTGCTACACAGCAGCATTTCAGAAGGTTTCCGGCAAGCAGCCAGCCTGGCTGCAGCAATTAAAGCAAGGACCTGATGGCACCTGTGCTTGTCGCCCCCTCATGATGGGTCTGTGTAAAGTCATCACCAGCATTCATCTTAAGACTGTCTTTGCAGAGCCCCATCTCTTCCACTAACTTATTATACTTGTTTCTTAATGTCTACTGTAGCCATGCTACCAGCACCGATCGAGGGCTCTTCAAAGAGGGCCATTTTAGGTGAACAGCTCCTCGAGGCCTCTCCCTAGGCCCCTTTTATGTCATATATCTTTCCCTGAGATAATGAAATGCTTGTGAGTCTAAAGGTGACCTTCTTTTCTCCTACCACAATATTTAAAGCTTTCATTGCTCTGGCTTGGCTCTGAGTGACACCTGGGAGGCCTGGAAGGGTGGGAAAACACTTTCCCATATCCCCAGCCCTGGGTCCAGCAGGAGCAGAACAAGGAGACAACAGCTTAGAGTGCTACCACCTCCAAAAAAAAGGGCAGAAATTTGTTTTTCCTGCTTCTCCCCTCCTCCCCTCCCCCATTCCATGACGGCAGCCCAAATCACATGTCTTAGTCAGAGCCTTGGGAGTCTAGCACATTCTCCTCCAGGACCTCTGCCTGATCCATTAGAAACTTCTGTTCCTGGCACTGTTGTATAAAAGCTGCACCTATAAGCAATGAATAAATGCTGTCTTGCCTGGATCCTAGGGTCTAGACCTCAGGAAATTCCTCTTGAAGGTTTGGAACCTCACAGAACTCTCATTCCTCATTAGTTCTGGTCCCCAATTAAACTTGCTCAAGCAATTTGGACTTTGCAGCCACTGTGGCGTGCACACTACTCAAACGCAGTCTCTGAGACCATCTGAATCCTTAAGGGCCACAATAAACTCAAAGAACTTTTCCTAAAGGTGCTTAAGAGAGTGCTATAAAACCTGTTATTGGAAAGCCAATGCCCCTTGATTCAGGACTCTACATTATCTGAAAAGGAAAGAGCTTCAGAATCAGATAGACTAGAGGAATGATGTCCAGCTATCCTAGCTCTTGGCTGACAGACTGCTTTAGAGCAGGCCTGCTGCCTGTGCTCCCCACCCTGTATCCTGCAGGGATACTCACGCTGCAGGCAGTCGGCGTTGAGCAGGTCCTGGCACTTCTCATGACACTTGACTCCACACTCACTGCAGCGCATGCCCTGCCGGGCAATGCCCCAGAGCAGGCCTTCACACTCATAGCAGTAGGTCGGGGTAGTGGCAGTCCAGACCTCAAAGTTGTGCGGTGTGGTGCACGAGATGGGGTAGATTAAGGCCTGCAGGGTTTTCTTATACACATGGGATTTCTGAAAGACACATTCCCCATCACCCACCAGTGACTTTCAGCCTCTGCTGGGAGATACCAGAACTGAGACCCTGTAGAGCAATCAAGACCCTGGTTTTTCCTCTGGTAGTGGAAGAATGCTCTAGACTAGCCCAGCCCATTGCCCAGCCTGGCAGAAAGAAGCCCCCAGATGTCATGTGTTAATGGTCATGCAACACAGGTCTGATCTGAACACTGGGTCTGAGCCTTGCCTCAGCATTCCAGCTTTCTTGGAAAACAGAGGGTACTAGGTCCACTATAATACCCCAAGTTCAGTGGTAATATATGCCCACATGAGACTTGGGCTAACCCCTGGCCAGGTCCCTTGCCTCTCCCAGTGTGGAAGACTGAGACTTAATGCTATCTATCTGTTCTGTTACTGATGTATGCCCAATACCCTAGAATTCCTGATTATTATGGCTACAGGGATGATCACCAGCGGATGGCCAGATCTTTAGGCCAGGGGACTCATGAAAGCACATGGGTCACTTACCAGTTCTTCATCCTTGAGAGAGGTGCGGGTAGCCATTGCAGAAGTAATCCCTGCCTTCCGGGACTGGACCAACGACTGTAAGGGAAGAACTGCGGTCAGCCCTGGCAGCCACGGAGGACTGGCAGAGTCCTGGGAAGGGAGTTTCAGGATCCAAAGCAAACTGATGGTAACCTACTGCCTTCTATTTTTACCGTCATTCACAGGGACTGCCCACAGGTAATAGATATCAGCATCCCCAGTTAAGATTCTCAAACCCAAGGTCCTCAGAGGACTGTTCTAACAATATTAGAACAGCACTTCTCTCAGGGTACCTATCATCCAAAGAGTTTCTCTTTTCTTCACATTTTTTAAGTATCTTAACCCTTGTTTATAGAGAGGCAAAGAAAAATGAAAAGTTGAAGATTACAGTAGGAAGTAGGTTATTAAGAACCGAATAAACACACAACTCTGCCAGAGTTACATTCAAGAATCATCCCGGAGAATGATTCTATGCCATCATCTATCCCCTGGCACCACCCCATGCCCACACAATCCCAGGTGCCTATGAAGGTCAGCAGCTCAAATAAGCAGGGGACTAGGCAAGTGAAAGGGCTAATGTACCCTCAGTCAAAACAAGCAGGGCAAGGGGTTAGGTATGAGAGCTGGGGCTGCCCTGCTAGCCAGGCTCTTGTATAGAGGGGCCCCATATATCTGCCAAGCCCAAGCTTTAGAGGCAGCCTGTGGAGAGGCACATGGTTTCCTTAATGCAGTGGATGTTGGGCAGACAGAATCAGAATATCAGTCTAAGTAGAAGGAACAGTTTGGGGCAGGGGGGCAGGTGAGATATGGACTCTTACAGAGGTTAGAAAGGGGCTCTGGAGACACTCACCATTGCCTGTGCAGAGGAGAGCAGAAAAAGGAACAACATGATGTTAAAGCTCCCCCAAGGGCATAAAAAAAACTTTCAATGGCAACTAAGAGGTTCTTCCCTATAGTCCAACGTAGGGAAGACGTCCCAAACCCCTCTGCCTCTATCTACTAAAAACTGTCTTCAATTCAGACAACTGGCCAGGGCCCAAGGCCTCAAGCTCCTACTCTGAGTTATGCCAGAGTGAAATATAGACAAGGGTAAGAGATGGAGGAGGGGAAATAAGAAATGAATAAGACACTGCTGTCCAAGCAGTTAAACAAAGAGAAGGTGGTAGGCTAGAGGGAGTAAGGATGAGAAAAAATAGGGAGAAAATAAATGAAGAAGAGAAAAAAGGGGAGACAGAAGACAATGAAAGAAGGTAATAAAGAAGAGATGACATTAGAATTTATCTTCATACAAACAATTTGATGACGAGTTGGTAGGAAAAGAGGTACAAATAGGAAGGGAAAAAAAATGATTAAGAGAAAATGGCAGAGAATATTTCCATCCAGCCAACTAAGAAGAAACTGGTGTGTTTGTGTGTGGGGAGGGGGACAGCAGAGAATAGAGAAGAAATGGGAAAAGAGGTGGATAGAAAAAACTGAATAGGGAGAGGAAAAGAGAAAACAGGAGCAGAAATGGTAACAAGAAAAAGAGTTCAAGTCTTACTGAACATCTAGCTCTGGGAGAGGCAGGACTCCACTCTATCCCCACTATCCACTCTGTTATAGAAAATTTCTTGAGCTGATTCTGCCTCAGGAAGTATAACCCAAAATGTTTTTGATCATCCTGGGGGTCCTGAGATCAGCTTTAACTCCTAAGCCCATTTCAACTCAATTCTACAAATTTTTATCATTACTTCTTAGTGCCAGACACTGATTTAAGAACTCGGGGCACAGAGATAGTCTAGAAAGCCCATACCTTGGGAGGAGGCTGTCACTAGACCCCCAAAAAGAGGCTGTACCAGCCATGCTCATCACATACTAAGATCAATGATCTAGGTCAGAGTTAGAGGCAGTTTCCATTCTAAGTCATCAAAAAAGTCTGTAGAGATACCTAGAAGAACTAGATACCTAGAAGACAACCATGGAGCCTAGCTTTGAGGGTCCAGCCATAAATGTTCCAGGTGGGAGGTTGAGCTTTTGAAGAACCTTGGGTTCTAAACAGGCAGTGAGGTAAAACGAAGTCTCACTGAAGCCATCACTAAGTCTCAGTCATTCTTTAAACGACGGAGGCCAGTACTTGTCACTAAATGGACCACCTCCAGTTCTGATAGCTTGCCAAGGCCCAAAGGGGGCTACCCCCAGGATACTGCCTGAGCCTGCACGAGAGCCTCACTCACCAGATCGCTGACAAGCGGCAGTGGCTTCTTTTTGCGTAGATCTGGCATGCTGTCGATGCCATAGAGTCCTCCAGCTGGCCTGAGGAGGGAAGGAAACATGTCAGAACCCTCAGTCCTGTCAATTCTCCTTGCTCACCTTCTCCCCAGAGAAAGACATGCCTTTGAGAGAGGAAAGAAAGACATAATGAGGGAAATAAAGCCATGGGATGATGAGTAACAGAATCTGCTCTCAGAGTGCCCCTACCTGTCTCCTTCTGTGGTTTTAGCCGAAGATCTAGAGCTCCTTCACCCCACAGTGACAGTTCAAGGCACCTCTGTTTATCTGAAGGACCTTCTGCTCCATAAGGCAGGGTGGGAATTGATGGTTAAGAGGGCTCTTCTCCACACTCGGGTTAGAGACACTGTTCCCCAAAGCTAAATCTTTCCTGGCTGTGCTAGAACAGAGCCCACAGGAATAGCTCTACAGAGGAGCTGCTGCCGAGGTGAGCAAGACTACCAAGTAATGACATGTAGAGCTATTATACAAGGAGATCTTCTCCACCCTGACTGAAAGAGCCACTATCTATCCAAGCCTCCTGAAGAAAAAGATTCTCCATGAAAAGAGGAGACTGCAAAATAAAGTGGAGGCAGGGGAGGTGGGATGGGAGACTTCTAGAGGACCATTTAAAGGGGAAGAGGAAAGATCATCTAGGAAGGAAACAGCAAAAGGACTCTGAGTACCTGGCCTAGCCCCATGGACACATCAATCGGGACCAAGGAAAAACTATAGCTGGAGCAACCGGAGATTTCTAAAATTTTTATACCCTATCTATGCTCATTAATTTTATTGTTCTTTGCCTGTTCTTCCATAAAAATATGCCATAAAAATATAGAGAATATCCCCCCAAATAACACCATTCTCACATGAGATAACCCAGATTTTATCCCCAACAATTTCACTAACTCTCTACATGTCCTCTGCCAGAATTCCCTTTTCTTTTTGGGTCTTGGTGTCACTTGTATAAAATGAGGGAGATGAATGAAAAAATTTTCTACCTTTTGGAAGCTGCCATTCTGAATTTCAATGAAAAGAATTCATGTACTTGGTTTTAATGATACAGGCAAAGAACGGAGCCACAAATTGAGTCAAGGCCAGGAGCTGGAACAGGCAACTTGCTACATTGATTTCTAATAAGGAGCTTCCTGAGCACAGACAGTGAACTTTGTTTTCAATGAGACTACCAGACCTAGGGAAGTTCTAAACTTGCGGCAGCTTCCAAACACTAAGCTGAAGGAAGGAAAGACGATAACAAGGAGGCATTTAGAAAATCACTGAATAGCTCCATTTAAAAATAGCTCAGATATGTTCCATTGGCATGTGTGTATTTTACAATTATTGAGGAAAAAAGCTAAAAGCCCTGAAGAAGGGCTATTGAAGAAGTAACTGGTGTCTCAAGTTTGTGGTTAATTCTGAAAACTATGATCTGCATCATGTAAGCCAAGAAGTTTTTGCAAAACAGATGAGCTTTTGACAAATGAAGAAAGGGTAGTTCATGCACATGATTAACTCTTAATTTAAAAGACAAATCACAAGGAAAAGGGGCAGGTAAAAATGTAGTAGATAACTTTATGATCTGATCTTTTTTCTTCTCTGGTCATAAGGGAGAGGAGGCAGCCACTGGGAATCTTAATGTCAGAAGGCCTTTGTGGGACAAGGAGAGAAGAAAGATCTTGACTAGTAATTGGCAGTGTATGTGGGAGGAGTGGGGGTAGAGAAGCGCTTAAACTCTTCTCTCTTAAGAACAGTCAGTTAGTTACAAGCAGCAGTTGAGCAGCTTAAAATGACTCTCTGCTGCAATCACATGGGCCTGAAACTCCCAGACAAGAATCACAAACAGAACACACTGAGCTCATAAGGCATGCTACTTATGTCTTGACTAGAGTGAAAGAATAAGGAGATGACTCACAACAGCTGAAGCAGGACAGAGCCCAGGGAGAAATCTTATCAGCTACATACTATCTACAATGGAATGGAAAGGAATTCTTCCAATGCAGATAGTTTTCTGGTTTCCTCATTCTTCTGCCTAAAGAGTATTACCACTATGATGCAATGGATCAGCAATTTCAGAGGCAAGAATGCGGGAGCCCTCAAGCTCCCTCCCCTGTGTCAGGGAACCACTTGGCAAAGTTCTGTCTTCTGCCTCTAAATAATCAATTTGCAGAGTTCTCTCCTCTGCCCCAGAGAACCAACCAGTCTCCATGGTGGAACATCTTCCTTCCCCAGGATCAAGCTTATGAAGCTGTTTTTCCTATTTCCCAGGGGAAAAGCTAAAGGCAGCATGAGAGTCTGTACAAAATCCACAAAAACCTGGCAAGGAATCACTTACCCTTCTGGGAGCCACTGGGGCAAAGAGGAGTCGCCATCATCTGGAAGCTTTAAAAACAGAAAAAAGTTAGATCCTAGGAAAGCAGGGAGACGGCTATCTTTCTCTGGTCAGGCTGTGAGCAATAAAATAGCAAGCTGAGAGAAGTGTAGGTCACATACACAATGTGGTGACATAGCTAGCCTGATGTCTAAGCCAGTGCCCTGATTAGCCAAAGGCAGCAAGCAGGCTGCTGAAAGGAGCAGTACTTCACCTTCCCTGTCCCCGGTGAGTAGGAAGGATATAGGCCCAGCACGCTGAGGTCCCAGGGTTAAAGTCCACCGAGACTGTAAGAGCTGCTGGAACTTATATCTCCCTCATACAACCCATTAGTATATTAACTGCAACAAAAGCCAGGAAAAGGGTTCATGTAGGCTTCCAGGCCTCACTCATTAAAGAAAAAAGACAACTTCATATAAAGTCTGGTCTTCTTCTAGCTATAGTCTTACATTCCTTTGGCTGCCCCAGACTCAGACCTGGTCTTCCAAAATTCCTATCTCACCTTGTGATTTGATTTGGCTTCGGTGCCTCAAAGCCTGAACTCATTGACAGTGAGTACACTATACATCCGATAAATTCTATATAATCAGAGAAGCCAGGACAGATTAGACACTTAGATTATCATTCCGGTGAATTTTATGAGTTCTCTAATGAGAAGTTGATCAGTGAGGCACCAAATAACTCAAGGAAGGAACAAGTCAAAACAATTTTTAAGGGTTTCTTCACTGAAAAAAAAAAAGGAAAAAAAGCAAATTCTTTAGGCAGCATATGGAGAGTTCCAAAGGGGCCAGGGCTCTCCAGAGAACCAATGATAAATGCTGTTTAGGCTCAAGGGACTTAGTGCCAGTAGGTCTGGGGCTTCCTGCCCTACCTTGTTCCCCTTGCCCCCAACAACTTCCTTGCCACCTGAGACTTGGGCTCCTGCTAACTCTCCTGGAGCAAACGAGTTCCAGTACGGGGAGGCAGAAGTGAGTTGCTTTGGACAGGGAGAGAAGTTCTGGGAGAGCTAAAGATAGAGGTTATAGACAAATGAG
This sequence comes from Anoura caudifer, assembly GCA_004027475.1. Lineage (NCBI taxonomy): Eukaryota > Metazoa > Chordata > Mammalia > Chiroptera > Phyllostomidae > Anoura > Anoura caudifer. The sequence goes on from PVKU01000987.1 coordinate 237,186, forward strand.
GCAAGACACAGTACAAAAGGAAGAGGAGGACAGGTTAACGGCTGATGTAAAAGTGGGCTATAGGCTCAAAATGGACTGTGGATTTAGGACCTCTCTCAGTAAAACCCTTCCCAGGTTGTCTGTGCTCTGATCAAGCCTATCTGCCTCCTGTCCTTGTCTGCAGTTGGAATACTGGTAAAGAAAGTGCCAGACCCAAAAGGCAGCCAGGAGTGGTTGAGGCAAGTCTCCTAAGGTTGCTTGTAAGTGGCAGCCATCCCTAAATCCCCAGATCTTTCCAACAGGAACATCTTTTCCCTTTGGAAACAGTTACTATACTGAGCAGATTTTTATTTCCTACCTAGAAAAAAAAGTCTTTGGGAGCCAGAGTTTACTGGCTCAGATCACATACATTTCCTGTGCTCACAGGATACAGTGGGTCTGCAGAAGCCTGCAGACACAGCACACAGCATGCGCACACAGTGCACTGAAGGAGGGGCAGAGGGTGGAAGGTCCCGAAAAGTACCCACAGGAGGTTCATTCAAACGCACAACTTGTGCCTGAGGGCTACACGAGGTGAGCGTGGATCCTGCACAGAGGGCTACAGAATATGTGTGCACACCATTTGGGAGAGGATTCAGTGTTCGCCAGGGCCCAAATCGCAGGCAAAGCAAACCCTCCCAGTCTTCAAGAACCAGTGCTTGCAGGCACAGAGCATTAGTAGAGTACGCATTCACAAGGCATAGGGAACCACATCACAGGTCTACAGAAGCTTGTGCTCACAGAAAGAGGCCAGGAAATCTGCTCAGCAGCACATTCACACTTAGGGCCCCAGGCAAGAGGCACAAAGTGCTTGCAGCAACTTCTGCTCTCAAATGCGAAGTGTGCATGCATGCTGGGCTCAGAGACGGTTTACAGCATATGCCAGGCTGCAGCAACAAGTAGAAGTGGACACACACTGTGCAAAATAGGAAAGTTAGAAGGGCAATCAGTGTCTGGGGGTGTCAAACTGAGTAGAGTATAAGCACACACATGCTACATTGAATGTGCACCATGCTGGCACACATGTTCCCACACTGTGCTCTGGGGATGTCTGCAGGAGCACACACAAGCATGGGGCATGCACACAAACTGCTTTCAGGAGAAACAGACTATCTGCCACCAGCCAAAGCTCAGAGGCACACACACACACCACGCCCCGGAGGGCGGGATAGAAAATAGACAACACAAAGGCCCAAAAGGCCAAAGGCACAACCTGAAGGGCTTCTTGCTTTCCTTCTGCAAGGAGAGAAAGAGCAGAAAAAAAGGCAGAGAGGTTAGTAGATTCAGTCCTATAGCAGGGAACCCAAAGAAAATGCCAGCTAAATCTTAAGGGACATGGAGGACAGGGAGAGGTGCTCTGAACAACCGGGCAGTTCATAGCCCAGCTCCCAGAATCCTGTATTTGCTGGGTCCTGCTTTTTAGTTTAGAACACCCCAGGCTGGACACTCAAACCAAAGGACGAAGTCTGCTGGGGGATTTCCAATCACCCTGTTCCCCTTTCCAAAGTAGTCTGCATGCAGGGTCAGGGCCACCAGGGCTACCAGGGCCACCAGGGCCACAAGACCAGCTTTGTTACCAAGGGCCATTCCAACAGACTATCTGAGATGGCTGAGCAAAGAGTGAGTTTGTTCCTTCTGCACGAAGTATATGAGGTCACTCCAGACCTGGGTAAGTCCCCAAACCTGAAAGGCCTAGTGGCTGAACCTTTCCATTTTAATGCAGGGTCAGTCATGCATTTGCCTAGCAAGCCCTGGCCTATTTTCCTAGAGCCTAAGTTTACTTAGGCTATGTTATGGCCTGGAGTTAAGGCCAGGACCAGGATGCTCAATGGTTATAGACTTGAGGTCATCAATTGACCACTGCCCTAACAGAAGTCACCGTGATCTGGATGATAAAACCATGACTGCAATCCCAGGCCTTGATAATCTACCAAATCCAGAACAACACTCCAAAGGAAATGGACACTTCCAGAAGGATCTAGTAAGTCACAGTAGAAGTATGAAGTTCAGAGATTGCTCCTTTCCTATTCATCAGAGACTACATTGCCTTCTAGGCCACACAGTCCTTCCTCTGTGATGAAAGTCCAACCACTGGGGCCATCAGTTCCCCTCCGCTTTCTTTTCCCTCTCTTTTAAAGACTCACTGATGTTACATAACAAGTAGAAGAGAGAATCATAGAAACTAATTCATAAGTTCCCAATTTTTCAAGCCACTTATGATGACCTAATGGGTGACCTCACTTGACGGAAGAATCAACTCAGGAACAGAAATCCTCCAAAACAGCGCAGCTACAGGGAGGTGGGTAAGATGAAAAAGGCATTTATTTCCTGGATGGGCAGGGGGCAGGGGCATGTCTCTTCTACGTTTATTCCCTACCTCCCTGAAAGCACTCTGTTCCCTTTGAAAAGAAAATTAGGCAAGGAACACTTTAATTGACCCTATGACTCAAATTAGAAAGTTCCTTTTCTCCTCCACTACCTCAAATACATTTTACGCATCATGTCAGTTACTTTGATTGTGTACTTCTGTTCTTCCCAGAGTTCCCCATTATGCCAAAAGAATAAAATCCAATTTGTTGCCAAGGCTATCAAGGCTCTCCTGATCTGGCCCCTCACATCTACTAGGCGGACCCCAACTTCATTCTTAAGACTTAGCTCAAATGTCAATGCCTCTGTAAAAATGTCTTCATCTGCCTTTCCATCATATGCCTATCGTACCCACACTTCTATAACAGTACGTTGCCATTATTGTTTCATCATCATTGTAATTATCTGTATAAATGTTCATTGTAACTGTCTGTATAAACATCCCCCTTTGTACACTGTAAATTTCTTGAAAGTAAGAATTTTACATATATACATAAGTAGTAAAAGAAACCTAAACTTTCAGGACTTAGAAAACACCACCTTTTCTAAGAAAATGTCTCTTGCCATTACCAGAGAAAAGGTAGCTCTCTTAGCCAGGAGTGTGTACCATTTTCTAGACACCAAGGAACTGTTCTACTAGCTCTTTAGTTTGTCCTACCCAGTGGACAAACATAAAAGAATTTTTTTTTAAACTTTTCTCATTAAGTACTAAACTTTTTGTGCTTCCTAACTTCCTAAAATGCCTTAGGATTTTTCCACTCAGATTTAGTTTTCAGTTGAAGTGGTACATATTTAAGGAACACCCACTTTGTGGGAAAATCCCTGACCCCTGAGAACAGTTTTGGTCTTCCAGAGAGTCCATTTTATAAGGAAGTGACATACTTTTCATTGTTAAAACAATCTTAATTCCCTTACAGTTGGGGGTCAGAATATTTGAGGCACTGAATTTATTTTAGCCTGCATTTCCTAATCTGTAGAAAGCAGATAAGAACAGCCACCTCCAGGGTTATTGCAGGGATTTGTTTCTTCGACAAATACTTGCTAAGACCAGACTGCACTCTACGCCCTGTTCTTGGTGCCAGTGATGCAACAGTGAATGAAACAAACCCCCTGATCTTGAGAAGCTTCTATTCTAGTAGGAGAAACAGACAATTAATAATGATGATGAAGATAATGATAGTAGTTAACACTAAGTGAACACCTAGAATTTTATTTGAGTAAGCGCATTCATTTTTCTGACAACTCTACTGACTAAATACTATTATTATCTCAACTTTTTCATTGATTAAACTAAAGATTAGAAAGGTTAAGAAACTTGCCTAAAGTCAGAGCAAATGGCAAAGCCAAAATCAAAATAGGCATTTTGGTCCCAGACTCTGGAACTATACATACCGTGTCATAAATAATAGGGACTCTGCTAACAAATTCATGTTAGGGGAAAAGATAATGCCCCTGTGATCATGTTATAGTTGCTATTAAAATTTCATAAAAGGCTTATAGTAAGGCATCATTGATAAAGAGGCATCTAAGCAGAGGCCTGAGGGAAATGAGCAGAGATGCTATTCAGAATTCTAGGAGAAAAGGATTCCAGTCAGAGAACACACGGTCAGTGCGAAGCCTGAGGTGAAAGCATAATCGGTATGAAGGATGAGCAAGTCCGAGACAGAATGCCAGTTCAAATATGGCTCTATCGGCCATTATAAACACTTTGTCCTTCATTCTGGGTGAGACAGAAAAATCACTGGCAGGTTGTAAGCAGAGAAGTGGTGTGATCTGACTCATGTTTTATAAGGATTACTCTGATTGCTGTGGGGAGAACAGACTGTAGAAGGATAAGGGTAGAAGCTGGGAGACCAGCTAGACTAACGTAATCATCTAGACAAAAGAAAACAGTAGCTTAGACAAGGATGACAGTGGTGGAGATAGACATAGTGGTAAAACTCAGGGTGGTTTTGTTTTTGTTTTTTAGGTAGAGCAGGCAGAATTTACCAATTGATTGCATGCGGGTTGTATGAGAAAAGAAGTCATGATTGACTCTGGATTTGGGCTCAAGCAGCTGCAAGAATGGAGTTGCCATTTACTACTAAGGAAGATGACGAGGAAAGCAGGTTTGGCAGGGACTTGAGGAGGAGGATCAGGAGTTCGGCTTTGAATATGTTAAATCCGTGATGCCTATTTACATCCAAAGGAGGATGTTAAGTAGATGTGGAATCTGGTGTTCATGAACATTCTGGGCCAGAGATATAAATCTGGGAATGCTTATGAAACTCATGACACTGGAACAGATTACCTAGGAAACAAGTATGATTTTTTTAAAAAAGCAGTGAGGACTGAACCCTGTAGTATGATACTACAAGGTAGGGGAGATGAGGAGGGACTGGCAAAGATGGCTGAGAAGGAAAGGTCAATAGTGTTGGGGGAGAACCAAGACTGAGGGGTTTGGTATAGGAAGTATTTCTAAAAGAAGGAACTGAGGTAGCCTAAAGATCAATGGGAGAGAATTGGGAGTCCAGAAATAAACTCTTACACTATTGATCAGTTGATTTCTGACAAAGATACCAAGACCATTCAATGGAAAAAAAAATATTCTCTTACAGGAAATGCAGCTGAGAAAACTGGATATTCACAGGCAAAAACATGAAGTTGTACCCCTATCTCACACCATCCACAAAAACTAACTCAAAATTAACACACCTAAATGTAAGAGCTAACACTATAAAACATTTAGAAAAAAACAAGAGTAAATCTCTATGGCCTTGGAATAGACAATGGTAGAGTGCAAAAGAACAACCAACACAAGAAAAAAAACAGATAAATTGAACTTCATCAAAACTTCATTTAAAACTTTTGCACTCTACCTCATTATGATGGCTATTAAAACAAAACCAGGAAGTAACAAATATTGGCAAAGACATGGAGAAATTGGAATCTTTGTACACTGTTGTTATGTAAAACGGTACAGCCACTGTGGAAAAAAATATGGCAATACCTCAAAAATATCAGAATTACTATATGATCCAGCAATTCACTTCTGGGTATATGAGGTCTGTCTGGAAAAAGTCCGACCATTGTTAATATAACAAGAACGGTTTGAACAACATTGACATAATGTAGCAGCCAAGGAGAGTGGACTAGAACACACATGTGTGAACAACTTCACTGTACTAGTTGGTGGGGAGAGTAGACACCGTTGAGTGAGCACGTGTATTGTGTGGCCATCACATTCAAAATGACTGAGCAAGTAGAGCAATGAATCTGCATCAGATTTTGTGTTAAACTTGAACGTTCCTCCACAGAAACTACTTCGATGATTCAGAAAGCTTTTGGAAACAATGCAATGAGTGCAAACCAAATAAAAGTGTGACACAAACACTTCAAAGATGGTCAAGAATCTGTTGAAAATGGTCCATATTCTGGAAGTCCTGCAACAAACAGAACACTTAAGAATGTTGAACATGTACAGGTAGCAATCAGAAAGATTGGCAAGTGACAGTGCGAGAACTAGAAGCTGATCTTGGGATTCCAAAAACTACTGTGTCTGAGATTTTGATGCAGGATCTTGGCATGAAATATGTCGCGGCAAAATATGTTCAACGGCTTCTGCTACCAGAGCAGAAGGAACTTCATGTTGCACTGGGGAGATACTTTAGAGAGGACTGAAGCATCACTGTCCTATGTACAATATTTCTTTTTTTAAAATATTTTATTTAATTATTTTTAGAGAGACGAGAAGGGAGGGAGGAAGATATGGAGAGAAACATCAATGTGTGGGTGCCTCTTGTGCATCCCCTATTGGGGACCTGGCTTACAACCCAGGCCTGTGCCCTAACTAGGAGTTGAACCAGTGACCCTTTGGTTCACAGCCAGTGCTCAATCCAGTGAGCCACACCAGCCAGGCTGTACAATGTTTCTTGTATCTTGTATTTTCTTCAACAAGTCTCTATTTTTTGTATTACATGGCTGGATACTTTCTGGACAGGCCCCGTATACACAAAATAAATGAAAGCAAGGCTTCAAACAAATATTTGCACACTCATACTCACAGCAGCATTATTCGTAATATCCCAAAGGAGGAAGTAACCCAAGTACCCATCAGTAAGTGAATGAACAAAATGTGGTATATGAGTATATACATAGTGAAATACCATTCAGGAAGGAAATTCTGACACGTGCCACAATTAGGTGAACCTTGAAGACATTACACTGAGTGAAATAAGCCAGTCACAAGAGGACCAATGTTTGATTCCACTTAATATGAAGTTATCTAGAGCAGTCAAACTTATGGAGAAAGTAGAATGGTGGTTGTCAGTGGCTACGGGTGGGGAGGAGGAAAATGGGGAGTTAGTTTAATGGGTGCAGAGTTTCAGGTGGGGAAGATAAAAAAGTTCTGGAGATGGATGGTGGTGATGGTTGCACAAAAAAATATGAATAAACTTAAAATGGTTAAAATGATAAATTTTATGTTATATATATGTTACCACAATAATTTTTTAAGATTTTATTTATTTTTTTAGAGAAAGTGGGAGGGAGGGAGAAAGAAAGGGAGAGAAACAACGATGTGTGAGAGAGACATCAATTGGTTACCTTTTGCACACATCCCACCTGGGGATTGGGCCTGCAGCCCTGACCAGGGATCGAACTGGCAACCATTTGCTTTGCAGGACAATGCTCAACTAACTGAGGCATGCTGGTCAGGGCCACAATAAATATTTCAAAAATAAAAATAAAACATTTAGCCATGACTGGTGTGGCTTAGTGGGTTAGGTGTCTTTCCACAAGCCGAAAGGTCGCCGGTTTGACTACATGTCAGGGCACATGCCTGGTTTGTAGGCCAGGCCCCAGGTGGGGATGAGTGAGAGGCAACCAATCATTGTTTTTCAATGTTTCTCACCCTCTCTCTTTTCCTCTCTTTCCTGCTCTCTAAAAATAAATAAATAAAATATTTAAAACAATAAATGAAATATTTATGCTTCAAAGGATACCATTAAAAAACCCCACAGATTTGGAGAAAATATTTACAAAACATATGTCTGATAAGGGACTTATATCCAGAATATATAAAGAACTCTAGCAACTCAACAAAAAAACAAACAACTCAATTTAAAAGTGGGTATAGGATTTGAATAGACATTTCTCAAAGAAAATATAAAAATGGCCAATAAGCACATAAGAAGATGCTCAATATCATTAGACACTAGGGAAATGCAAATAAAAACCACAGTAAGATACTACTCACACCCACAATGATGGCTATAATAAAATACACAGACATTATCAAGTGCTGGCAAAGATGTGGAAAAATTAGAACTTCTGTGTTTCTGATGGGAATGTAAAATGGAAATTGGAAAACAGTTTGGCAGTTCCTCAAAAATGTTACAGATTTACCATATGAACCAGAAATTCTACTTCTAGGTATATATATACCCAAGAGAACTGAAAACATGCTCACACAAAAGTTTGTACACAAATATTCATAGCAACATTATTTTTAACAGCTAAAACATGGTTTAAAAAACCCCCCAAATGCCCATGAAATGATGAGTGGGTAAACAAAATGCAGTATACTCACACAATGGAATATTATTTGACAAAAAGAAATAAAATACTAATATATGTTTCAGCATGACTGAATCTTGAACATTATGCTAAGTGGAAAAAAAGCCAATCACAAAAGGTCACATATGGCCTTCGTATGAACCCATGTACACACAATTTCCAGGATAGGCAAAGCCATGGAAACAGAAAATAGATCTGCGGTTGCCAGAGGCTGGAGGCAAAGGGGATTGAAGAGTGACTACTAGTAGGTAAAGTGCTTCTTTTTGGACTGATGGGAATGTTCTGGAATTCATGGTTGCATAACTGTGAATATACTATGAGCCACTCAATTGTACCCCTTTTAAGGAATTTTAAGGTATATAAATTATAACTTAATAAAGCTCCTATAATAAAAAAGGAAGTAATCAATATGTCAAGTTGCTGATTGATGAAAAAGGGAACTGGGAATTTAGTGTTATGGGAGTGGTTAGCCAATGGCCTTGAGAAAAGCTATTTTGATGGAGTGGCAGTAATGAAAGAATTTTTATGTAATATACCTGAGAGTACTTATAACAGTGCCCAGTATATACTCCCCCTAAAAGAAGAAAGAAGATGAAAAATAGGAACTCAAACTAATGATAAGCAACTATTCATAAGCTTAGGGCCTAAAAGGTCTCAAGCAGAGCAGTGAAGAAAGTTGGCATTTCATTGTGGCAGCAGCCACTGTTACACTGAATCCGTTCACCAGGACAGGGCGGCTGCACCTGTGGACTCTGTGACAAGAGTCAGAGGCCAGCCTGCGGGCTCACCTTGTTCCGTCCCTCCTGCTCTGTGGGATGAATGGTGCTGGAGCCAGGCCCAGACCCAGCACTGGAGGGATGCCACCACTCCCTCTGCAGCCCACAGACCAGACTGGATCTTGGCTTGCTTGCTGCCTGATGCTTCAGAACAACTCCTCCTTCTCATTGTCACTGCTGCTGCCACCACCTGCTTATCATAGGTACTAAGTTCCTGCCTTCCCCAGCAGGAGGTCAGCCCGGAAGAGGAAGTTTGCAAGTTGAAGAGTCAGACCCAATATCCTGGGTGCTCATGCAAACATCAACGCGTCCAAGGTTCAAGGAGTTAGTAAGAAAGTACTGCTTTGGTATTTGTTGTTTCTACTGTTGCTGTAATGTAATAATTTCTAAATGCCCAAGGAGAAGGAAAAAGGGCTGTGAAGTTAACAAGAGGGAGAAATCCTTTGCAGCTGAGGAATTATAGAAAGCTTCCTGGAGGAGGAGATATTTTGGCTATATGCTGAAGAACTGAGTAAACTTTACTAGACTCATATGGTGAACACAGCACCGTAGGCTAGAAGGAAGCATGTATATGTGAATAGGCTGAGAAAGAAAAGTACAAGGAGAATTTGTGGGACAGCAAAGTTTCCTTTTAGGGGAGTATAGTGGGATAATGGGAGATAAGCCTGGCAATGTAAACTAGAGACCAGCTGTGATCATCTTAAATGCCAAGTGAAGGAATTTAGATTTTTTGATAAGCTATAGCGAGCAGCTCTAGGGATATTTGAAAGGAATGTGACATGATTTAAGTTTTTCATTTTTAATTTAATTTTATGATTGATATTACATTCACTGGACTAAAATTCTAAAAAAAAAAATAAAGGGTATGTAGTAAAAAAAATCTCATCCCATTAGTTTTTCATTTCATACCTCTCTCCCATGGGCAATTATGTATGAGTTTTTAATGCATCTTTGTTACACATTCTATACATATACAAATGGACGCTATGGGTTTGCATGGGTTTTCTTTCCCTCTCTTTTTTATATAGCTCTAAGCATCTTACACATAATGTTCTGTACCTTGTTTTATTCACACATCAATTTATCTTATTTTTCTATTTCAGTAAAAAACTACCTCATTCTTTTTATTGCTACATGGTACTGTATCCCATTGTTTAGACATCCCAACAAGATATTTAACCATTCTTTCTTAACAAACATTTAGGTTGATTCCAATCTTGGCTATTAAAAACAATGCTTCAGAAATAGCCTTGAACAGATGTCCCCTCTGTGTGTGGAAATACACCTGCAGGGTATATTCCTGGAAGTGGTGTTGGGGCTCAAAGGGTGTATAAGATTCTGATCAATTTTGCTGATTGCCTTCCTCGGGTTATACTACTCATTTACACTCCCATCCCACAAGCAATGTATACGTGCCTATTCCCTCACATCTTTGCCAACACAATATGTTTCACAATTTTAATTTTGACTTCGAAAGATTAATCAGGTTATATGCATAAGAGGACAATCCATTTACATTTAAAACTGGATAAGTACAGCATATGCTGTTTGGATAAATTTAATTTTTATTGGGGAAAGTAATTTTAAAGCTACATGTCTCCATACTGCCTAGAAAAGTTTTTATATTCCTTTTAGTCAAAACCATTCCAGACCCCGGTTCTTGGGTGAGCTGCCTCTGGCTGGAGATAGGAGGTTGGGAATAGGACTTGGGGAGGCAGAGTCAGGCTCTTGGGCAGGGCCAGCACTGTAAGCACTTCCTAGACGGCTCGAGGCAGAGATGAGGCTCTGTGTTGTCAAGTCCAGAAGTAGGAAGAAGATATGTGGGGATAATGAAAATCCCCAGTGGCCTACGAGGTGAAGAAGCCCCATCACCCGCTGGGGAAATGGCAATCTTATCTCAGCAAGAAACCCATGGGAATAATTTTTAAATGCAACATAGGGCTGCATTAGCCCCTCTAGTGCCTATGAGCAATATGCCTCATGCCCTACTTCCGCCTCTTACCCCACACCTACTGTACACCAGAATATCCTAAAAGTTCTACAGCTGTGAACTACTTCTGCCCAGATGTTCCTACCTCTTTTGAAAAGTTACTTTCTAAAGCTCTCCACCATCCTCAAGTAATCAGGAAGCTCTTTACGAGCAGGAACTCCCTTCCTGCTGTTTTAGAACCCTCTTTCACTCTTAATTCCCACCGGATTAGTTTAAAATCTATGCTCAAGTAGTTAGAGTGATTCAAGATGTGAACCTCCCCCTTCACCTTGTGGAACTCACCACCAAGCTATGTCTTATGCTGGCCATGTGCAGGCCATACCCAGCTGTGGCCCAATGAAACAGAGATTCGGAATACCTGGGTGCATGTCTTCTACGGAGAGATGATTTGCCTTCTGTACCAGCTCATGCAAAAGTTTTTTCTGCCTCAGTCTTTTCTCTCTCAGAACATTTTTAAAATTGTTGATACACCTGTTGAGGTAGATGGTCTCTGCACACACTTGCTCTAAATTTAGTCTGCCCTGCGTGGGAGATTCAGGCCCGGGACAGGTTTCATTCTCCAGGCCTTGACCTGGAGCCAGAATCAAACCTGGCAATGAATATGCAAGAGGTGAGTTATGAGAAGCCAGAGAGGAGTTGCTGGGACCCTGAGAGGCTGGGTCTCCCTGTGTGGCGCCCACTCTGCCAGAGACCACACTGAGCAAGCTCTCGCTCCCCTGACTCTCAGGGCTCTCCACAGAGAGATCCTGGGCGCCCTCTAAACTCACTGTCCCAAGAAGTCTATCACTGTTCTCTGACTGGGAACAACTCTCATTGCTTTCTGGGTCCTCAGGACTGATGGATGCACCATTATCCAGCTTCTGGAACACTCCCTGCAGGGCTGAACGAAAGTGATGAATTGCTCGGCCCAGTTTACTCGTGTAAAACTTAATTTCTATATCTTCGTCCTCCTGTGAGCCCCCCACACAAGAGGACTTTTCAAAGACATCTTTAAGGACCCGAGCAGCACGTTCCTCCTCTTCATTCAAGTCAATATGAACCATGTCACCAAAAGTTTCAGGCCTTATGATAATTTCCTTCATCATGCTGTCACAGCTCAGCGCTGCAAACCTTCTGGTCTTGTCTGTCAAGAGGTCCTCCAGTTGCTTTGAGTTCATAATGTCAAGCCCAGCTTCACAGGCCAAGAGATTTTCCTCTGTCTTAAGCAACCCAGATAGTGATAGGCAGCTGCTGGTCTCACTTTTATCACTGTAGTTGTTTTCTCTTTTTGCTTTTTCATATGCTTCTAGTCCTTGACTACACTGTTTGAAAACCTGGGGTTTCCCAGCATCCTCCTCTTTTGGGATGAACACCAGGGAAGGTTCCTCAAACTGATGGAGGGCAGACAGAGAAGCCTCTCTCCCTGTCAGTTCACAGCTGCCACTGATGACTTGGGATGTTTCTGATGGTCCATTTATTTCATCTCTGGGCTTAGACAAGTCACTTGGCTTTGCTAAATTGTTCTTGAGTGGGAAGCAAAGGCCTTGCTGCTCAGGGGTCAAGGGTTCTCTATGTTGACTCTGGGCTCTTATCTGATATGCTCCTGTTATGGGTTCTCCTGTTTCAGTCTGAAGAACTGGCTTATTGGGGATTAAAGAACTTGAATTATGATCCTGAAGTTGTTGTTGCAAAAATGACAGAGACTCCTTTGGGGAATTCTTATAGCACTGTGACCCAGTTGGTTCTTCTCTGATGGCAATCCGGACCCCTACACTCTGCAAGAGTATGGATTTCTGCAAGATGAAGTCTCTGTGCTCTAGATGGGCAAGCTTCACAACAGTGGGCCTGGGGGCTTGGGCTCTACCTGCCCTGTAAGCCTCTTTGATGTACCTGTTGCACTGCATGCCATTAACACAGAGGTGCTTGGCCAGGAAGCTGTGCACCAGCTCCATAGTATTTTCACCATCTTGTTCAGGAAGTCCATACAGATACAGAATGGCTTCCTCACTAAGTGTGTCAACATGGGGCTCCTGGACCTTTCCTCCTACACACACCTTGGCCAGGGAGCTGCTGCCCACCTGTAAGCCTTCTATTTCACTCAGAACTGAGTCTACACAGCTAGAGACTTCATCCACCGAACCCCGGACTTGACTCAAGTGCTGCTGCAGCTCAGCAATCTCAGTTTGGAGACGACTGATGCCTCGCAGCTCTCTGATTATATAGTCTACTACATCCCCCACAGGCTCTCGCTGTTCAAGGCTCCAGCCTTGGCCCCTGGACAAAAGGGGCTTGGTTTGATTCCTCTCTGAGGGCTCTTGGCAGCTGGTGGTAATGCTGGCAGATGAGAGGTCCTGAGAGCCAGACCCTGAGGCACAGGCTGTGGAGCCCAGAGGAAGCAGGCAGCTGGCCTCTTGTCCAAAGCTGCAATGATGGGCCAGGTCCCCATCTCTATCCTCATCAATGGCTGAGGCTGTTGACCCACAGCAAGGGGGCAGGGAGCTATTCTCCGGTAAGGATCCAGTAGAGCCTGAGGACTTGTTCTTGATGCCATACACAGTCTCTGCCTTGGCCTTATCTGGGGAAAGCCTGGAGGAGGATCCCAAGGTGACCATGATTTCTTCCTCTGACTCTTGCAACAATCGCTTCATTTTCTCCCTCAGGGTCTAAGGGATTCTCTGCTTCTTCCTCTTATTTCTGGTCAGGGTGCTTAATAGAGATTGTCTTGGAAGGCAATACCCTGTCCTGCTCTTTTCAGTCTACTTCTAGCAATCACTGCTAGCTGATGCCTTGGGCTTAGCCCACAGTGTGGCCCGGAATGGTCCCATGTGTGGTCTCCAAACCTGGCACATGCCCCTGGGATCCTGGCTTGACTCTTATCCTGTAGCTAGTGAAAAAGGAAAATAGTGCACTCAGGTCAGAAAGCAGCAGGGTAACTTCAACCTGAATCAAATTGTTAAGCAGGAATAAGAATATTACCTTCTAAGACTGTGGAAGTCAACCCTGACCTGTCTCCCAGTTCTGGCCTTAAAGACTACAGGCAGTCAGTTCTCTCCCCTTGGCTTCCCATCAGAGTATTGGTGCAAAATCAAATCAAGTCCTTGTGTTCTGGGAAAGTATCTGAAGGCATCAGGGTTGACACAAACTTCTGGGATGTGGGTGGGTGTCAGGTCAACGAGTAACTGAACCTTTACAAAATTCAACACTAGGATCTGGCTCAGGAATGAACAAATAGATGCTCAAACACCAAAGCTCAAGTCACATACACAGTGAACAACAAAGACAAGACATGGAATGTTATTATTTATTTATTTTTCCTAGTTGCTTATTCTGGTGGAGGCTCAGCTACTCAAAGGTTCACTTCTGCCTACAGCACAGAGTGACAGCAACCCTTCACTGAAGAAAGGGCCATGGCAAGTATTTAAAACTGGGGGTGGTGGAGACTTTTTCTACACCTAGTTCTAGAATAAGGTGGCCAGTGTGGGCCTACTCACTGTCCAGGCATTTAGCATGCTTGGATTAGAGGGCCACATGCTCAAAGACACACATGATGGTTACACATCTGAGGGTGAAAGAGGCTCAGGCTTAGCCAGAGTCCTGAACTCCATTTAATAGTCCCCAAGGGCTTGGTGCAGCCTAATCAATACACAGGTTCGCCTTTCCTGGTGCACACAGCATCTGGTCTAATGCCTCCTTCAGAGTACCAGGTGAAGTGATTTTTCCAGCACTGTTCACTCCTGGAGTAAGAGAGGGTTACTCTAGCCTTCTGATTGGCTTGTAAGGGAAGGTAGGAAGTTGATTCTATCACAGAGGGCTCCAGGGTGCTTTGCTATTCTTCAAAAAAGTAAAGACAGACCTGTCACTAATCTTGCCCATGCACCCTAAGCTACTGGAGCCAGTACTACAGAGGCGAAGATGACTATTACCTTATGTGGGGTGGGCATCCACTCCTTTTTTCCTGGAAGTGTGAAGAATGTAGGAAAGGAGGAGAGTGGAGGTACAAAGGGGAAGGCAGAGAGCCCAGGAATGCACGGGACTGCCGATATTCTGGCTCTGCTGGGTTTCCCTGGGAAGGGTAAAACCAGAGATGGTTCCCCCATTTTCTAGATTTAATAAAGATTTCTAAGTCTTTTCAACCCCTGCCTCCTTTTCTTTTTCCAGTACTCAAGTTAACCCCAAAGGGGAAAACCGCATGTGAAGAATACAAAATGAGAACCCCACAACAGTTCATTTTCAGGGAAGGCCACTGTCTAGGGCCAGTGGGCCTGCAAGTTAAAAGCACTGTGCCTTCCCAGACTAGAAAGACCCAAAAGGATGAGTTGCAAGGCTTGGGATAAAGATGAAGCTGACCCCTTTTACTGGAAATAACTAGGCCAAGAACCAAGAGACAGAAATTAGATTAACTCCCATTTCATTTCCTTTCTCTCTAGCTCATCTAAAGACTCTACTTCATCTAGGAATTCCTCATCTAAGAACTCTGCCCATCCTCTGAGGCATTAGAGAGACCCAATTATTGCTTTTCAAACATAATGTTTTACTCCAATGTCTCAAGGGGCTGAGATCAGCCAGATCCCTAGTCTGCCCAACTCAATCTAGTCTGAGAAAGAGAGAAAGAGAGAGAGAGAAAGAGAATGCTCTATATTCATAACAAGAACTCCTGGGTCTTCAGCTTAGTGCGCAGCTGTCTAAGCAGCAAAGCCCCCAATTCTAGGACTGACTCATAAAATTCTTCCTTCTCTCCTCCAACATGTAAAAAATTTATATTTCCAAAGTCACCCTTTTCTATTCTCCTCAACTGCGCAAGGTACTAGCACCTAGTATTAGCTTTGAACAATGTCCTTGGCCCTAGAAGGCCTGGAGCTGGCAATTAGCCTTTCAAGTTTCTCTCCAGGTGAAAGATTGCTTCCTCAACCAAGATGAAAGGTCTGCATATGACCACACGAAGCTATGAGCAAGTGCTTCTATACTGAGAATCAGGAGACTTAAGTTTGGGTCTTCCTTCACCAGTGACCTTTGATTAACACTTGACCTCTCTGTGCCTTGGTTCCCTCATCTGTAAAGTGAAGAAGTACAAATGTTATAAAGGTAAAATGTGAGACTGGTAATTAGTAAACTATAAAGCACTGCAGTGTTATTATTACTGACATGGCAAGTTCCTCAGACAAAGAAACAGGGAAACTAATATCTAAGCCAAACATGCAACACATCTAAATAGTATGATTTGAGTGAACTGTGACTTTTATCCCAGTCCCAGAACCCTACCTTTCCCAGCCTCTCTAATGATCTACAACACTGCCTGAAATCCCACCATTATAGTGACATTCTTTGTTAGTCCTGCTTTCTTCTAGAAGCCTTTTTATTTTTTAAGGTAAGAAAAGGGAGGAGCAAAACATTCAGTTCCCACTATTTCATTCAGGTGACAAGAGGCTTGCCATCCTCCTTAAGACAGCCCAAAAGCATGATTAAGGGGCAAATAGCTACAGGAGACAAGCTTTTCCTTTTTAATGCTGGTGAGGCCCAGAACTCATTTCCAGGTCCTCCAAGGTCAGCCTCACTTTGGTCCAGATGAGGCATTTTTCAAGGAATAAAAATGAGGCTTGACTCTCTTGCTTCAGTGCAGGCTGGGTTAACTTCAGGCCTGTTTGCTTCTTCCCCTTACATCAATACTCTAGACACTCTTGGACTAACTTCCTGGACATCTTGCTAGGTGTCCCCTCTAAGAGTACAGTGCCTACAACACTTGCTGGCCAGCCACACAGGGGCAAATGGCACAGCCATGTGTTCAGAGAGCCCTTTCCCATGGCCTCCTGAAGAACTGAAGGCAAAGCTGCTTGGTTTCCTGTTACTGACAAATAGGAAATTTCCAAACAGAGCTACCATATCAACTTCTCCCAGCCCCAAACACAGAACTTTGCTTCCATATTAAACAAACAAAACCCTCCAAACCATCTTCTGAATGGCTAGTCACTGTGCTTAGATGAACTCTGAACTTAAAAATCACTTCCTGGGGATATGAGTTCCCTAAAGGCACAAATCCACTCAGTCATCCAAATATTTAAGTTTTGAAGCAAGGGACAGACAGAGCTCAATATGATGCACAGAAGATCAACTAGTCATTCTGCTCAGAACCCAATAGGATACCAGAAGCCAGAGTGGGTTGAAGGGGCAACCCTCAAGGCCAGGAGGCCCAAATCAAGGCCACCTCCTTCTCCAGCCTGTCTTTGCTACTACTCCACAGGAATGAAAGAGCAGGGGCCAAAGTATGAGAAGGACGGTTTGATCTCTAAATCAAATCAACAAATGTGTCAGGCACTAAGCTATATGCCAAGGATGTAAGACATGGTTTTTGTTCTTTAATATATTAAGGTTTAGAGAGGGAGGCAGGCATTTAGACAATCACAAAATAAAGTAATGCATGTTATAGTAGAGGTTGTAATAAAAATCAAGCATTTAAGTCTATGGATGTGGAGTGTGAAGGCAGAGAGAGGCTCAGCAAAGCCTGAACAGGGAAGGCCATAAAGAAGTAATATCTGAGCTGACAGGATAAGGAAGACTTGAGGTCCACCTACCTCAGACCTGGCCCACTAATTGCCTCTAGTACCTACCAGGTTCTGTCATTCTGTCTTATCCTGTTGGCCAATCCACTCTAGTCAAATCTCATGTAAACTTGAGAGAGTTTACAAAGATCACCATACTTTTCTGTAATCTTTTCCTAAGGAATGTCTAAGGCTAGGGACAATAAAGCACACCTTTCAAGAAATATCTGTGTTTGAAAAGGGAACACGTCAAAACAAATGAATTAATCAAAAGCAGTAAAGCTTCAATGATAGAAAGCTAAGAACTATGGCAAGGGGAAAATTCCTTAAAGCACACAGCATCAGCACCAGCCTACCCAAAGTCATGAGGAAAAAAACCCTTTAATTTTCTGAAATGGCTGATTCTTTTATTTCTCTGTGACGTACCAAATAAATGTGATTTAAAACGTGCGTATTCCTAGTAAAATTGCTTCTGACCCAAATCTTGGCTCTGAGAAAACAACGGACCTCTGGGAACATGCCAGGACTCTATGTATATCAAGCAGCCTCTCACTTTGTGTGAAACAAGCTCAAACGGCAAAGAGCCAAGAGCTCTGAGCCCCCATTCCTCCCTGGGGTCAGATCATTCCTGGGCCATTCAACAATTATGTTATGTGGCCAATATGGTAGGAGAAATGGATTTCTAGGGCCACAGCAGGTAGGGGTCCACAGGAATGAATGTTACTCTCTGGGAAAGAATCAATGCTTACAGAGAATCTTGTCAGAGAAAATGATCAGGGTCATGAGGTATGCAGAGTGAGATTAGCCATGTGGAATAAAAGAATGCCCTAGATCAAATGTGGAGCAAGGTCAAAGGACTGTAGCTCATAGGACTTGCCACCCTTACTCACCAGCTTTAAGAGGAACCCCATTTATGGGCTAAAAGCTGGACGCTGGCCCATGAAGGAAAGAAAACCTCAAGCATTGTATCCAAGAAGGAAAAGAGAACCCTGGGTAATGTTCAGTAAGTTACTCTGAGTCCTCTTTCTGACTAGGCTCCTGACCCTGGGCTCTGTTTAGTCTAGTTTTAAGCAAGAATTCTACTGGATTCTTTAGTGAAAATTCCCCACCTTTGATATCTGACCAAATTCCTTATCCCCTGCCCTAGCCAGCCTCAAGCAAAAATCCTGTCAAATTGGTTTGGCCAGACTCCCCCTTACCCCTGATATTTCCTCTTAGTAATTTTTATCCACTTACCCTTAACCCTG
Source organism: Anoura caudifer (assembly GCA_004027475.1). Lineage (NCBI taxonomy): Eukaryota > Metazoa > Chordata > Mammalia > Chiroptera > Phyllostomidae > Anoura > Anoura caudifer. The sequence goes on from PVKU01000987.1 coordinate 255,652, forward strand.
CTCTTGGCTATAAATTCCCACTGTTCCTTGTCTTCAGAGTTGGGTTCAAGCTCTCTCCCCCATTACAATACCTGAAAGTAGTAGTCTCCCTGAATAAATTCTGCCTTACCATCTTTAACATGTGGTCAGAATATGTGTCAGAATAGCATTTCCTTAAGCACGCACCATGCTCTCTTTTCCCCGTATTCCCTCATGGCTCTTGTGAGCAGGCTAAAGGAGGCACGTGAGCAGGAATCTGGTCCTGGAACACCCCCACATCCCCTACCCCAAACCCTACATTCTCTATCACCTTACTCTGCTATAGTTTCTTCATAGACCTTATTACTATCTGACTGATCATATATCTGTTTGCTTGTTTATTATCTGTTTCTCCCCCACCTCTCTATCCTAAAATGGCAGCAGGGACACTATTTTGGTCATTGCTATATCCCTAGTGCCTAGAACAGTGCCTGGCACATACGGTGCTCAGAACAAACAGACAAAAAAAGTCCTGCCATTGAATAACAGGAACCAAAACACAAAAATCAGGCAATGTTAGAAGAGTCCTTTAGAGAATATGTAGGCCTGGAATCTCATACTACACTGTGAACTAGCCAATGCAGTAGTTTTGTTCAGCTATCACAGTGTTTTTCTTAATTTCAAATTTGAAAGTCTTTCGTCTGAGTAGCTACTTAGCTTCTCAAAAGCCCTATTCCTTAACTTTCTAACCTTTGACCTAAAATGATACCCTTGTTGTTGTCATTCATCTGTTTTACTTTGCAAGACCCCTTCCTGGGAGGTTCTTATTGAGGCCTCCAGTACATTGAAAGGTGTGTCTTATTTGTTTGTGAATTTCCAGCACCGAGCACAGAGCACTACCAGGCCAAGCCTGCAGCCTGGCCCACAGTGAGAATTCGGTGCAATGAAAAAATAAATAAGTGATAGGAGGGCTGAATTAGAATTCTAGTCTCCTAACTTCTAGTTCACTTCTGTTTCCATAACAACATTTAAGTTCTAAGTTTCCTTCTAGATTGATGGCTTACAATCCTTTTTTCATTGTAAAACTAAGTTGGAAACTTCTTGACAAGCACATTTACAATTTTTCTGGGGGCTCACTCAGGATAAACAAAGGGGATAGTGGCAGCACCGGCCTCTGCTAGAAGCTGGTAATTAGCTGGTATCTCTCCAGCATCTGAGACTGGAGGAAGAAGCTCCGCCACAGTCCTTGTCAGCCCCGGGGTTGCCATTTCAGGGCTTCCATTTGCCTTCCTGGCTGGAAGAGCTGCCCTGATCTTCGTGCTGATGACAGGTCTGCAGCAGCACTGTCCAATAGAAATATGATGTGAGGTACATACGCAATTTAAAAAATTCTAATAGCCACATAAAAAAGGTAAAAAGAAACAGGCAAAATTAATTTTAATAAATTTTATGTAACTCATTATCCTTTCAATGTTTAATCAATATAAAAATTATTAATCATATATTTGCATTCCTGTTTTTCATACTGAGCCTTTGAGGTCTGGTACGCACCTTACATTTACAACACAGCTCAATTTAGACTAGCCACCCCACAAGTACTCAACAGCCACATGTGGCTACCATACTGGAGAGCACAGGTCTAAAAGGTTGGGGCAGTGGACTCTGAAGAGACTTCAAAACCTGGCAGCAGATGCTCACTGCAAAGAGCAGGCTGTCATCTCAGGGGCAGCAGGATGCTCTGTTCTTTCATTCATTCTTTTACCTGCTCACCCTGATCCTAGCTGGAAGCAGCTTATTTCCATTTTGTGACAGGTTCAATCCTTTCCAAGGCTTCAAGGAATGAAGTATTAAGACCCCGACCTGCAGAGGATGAGAGCTTTCTTCTCTCAACCTGACCCTTTCTAGATACTTTGTAGCTCTACGTAGCTTCTTTCCAAGATGTTGAACAAAACCACAGGATAAACCTAGTTCCTTCAAGCTACTCCTTATCTCACAGGAAAGAGCACAATCTCAATGCAGCTGAGTCAAAGGTATGCTATCCTCCACAACTCACACTAGAGGGACATGTAACAATAGTGAAATTATGTTTGTTTTGAATGTTACAGTTATATGATGCTTATTTTATCATCACAACAACCCTGTGAAGTAGGAGAGAAAATTTACTTTTCTGTTTTCATGAATGAGAAAAATAAAGCAGAGAGAGGCTAAAGGTCACTTTGACTAGGATTTAAAAGGGAGTCTTCAATCTATAAACTTAGTGCTGTCTTTACCACACGTTCATGACACAAATGGACGGATTATCTATTATGCATGTGTACACACACTCAAGAATGAGAAAACTCAAGATGACTTTTCTATTTATATGGCACATACACACACGAGAGGGAAGAATGAATACATTGGACAGGAGGACACTATATACACATATATGGAAAATGGAAAGGTTTCTGAATATAGACAGGCTTATACAAGAATAGGAAAGTAACCTGAATACATGCAAACATGCGTGAGATAAAGGGGCAGCTATCTCTGTATGTATACACATGGCTTGTGTATATTTATATAACATGAATGAGTTCTCTACATGTATGTACACACAGAGAGGAAAGGACAGGTTATCTATAAACATGAACATAACAAGGGGCAGAAACAGATCATTTGTATATAAGTACATGCACATCCAGAGAGGTAGATGGATTATTTATATACATAAAGGAGAGTACCAAGGGAGAATGGATGGTCAGATTATCAGCATACAAACACGTGCACGTGAAGATTCTATCCTCAGTGCTGAGTATGCTATTTTTCACTCATTATAATGACCCACACCAGCAAGTTGCTCAAGCAGTTATATAATTAATGTAGCTGTTCCATATTCCACCCACAAATGCTTTGCTTTTGTCCCTGCTTGTCGTTCAAAGTCAGTCACACACTCCATATCACTTACCTTGCTGCTGCAACCAAAATAAGAGTTAAGGATATATTTTTAAAAAACACATTAAAGCACAAATATTAAAGTTTTAGAATGCAAGTGTTATCTTTAAGAGGAAATCCATTCAGAAGCACTCCTCGGTTTGACTGAGAAGCCACAGGATGAACTTTCTAAGCCACAGCACGGCTGCTTGCCCAAACAACGACGAAAAGAGCCAAGGAGCTATTATTCTCAGCTGCATCCAGCTGGCTGGCTCCACGGTGCAAAGTTGATGATAGGAACAATGCCCCAAAGAGAAATCCTCTCAGTGAAAGGCTGGGCAGGAGTCTTGCTGACTACAAATCTAGGAATCCAATCTGGTGCACACCTCTCTGCTGAGGGGAATTCTGACGACCAGCCTACTGAAAGCAATAGCAGCCAAACTTCAACAGGATGTGGAATTCTAACTCAATGGATTCCGGGCTTTGAGACTGAGACAGAAAGCAGGGCAGCTCCTGCTCCTGCTGCTGCTCCTCCTCCTCCTCTCCAGCTGCTTCCTGCCTGCAACCTCCCATAGGGCACCAGCCCTCCGCACACATTCCTGGAGCACACACCCCCTTCTCCAGCACACTCACGCACACACAAACCTCTCCAGCAAGCTCACTCATACACTCTTCGTGAGTGTCTCTCCCTCTCGCTAAATATAGATCTTACTCTCTCCCCTCCCCCGTTTCTTCCTCGCGTTTTTCTCCCCGCTCCTTTCTTCTCCCATGTCTATCCAGCTCTCTCATGTCTGGGCTATAAAGACACAGAAGAAGAATGCCTGTACTTTGAGGAGCTCCAAGTCTTAGAGGGAAGAGAGAACGCAGCAAAAACAAACTGCCAAAACACAATACAAAGGGAGTCTCCCCTTCCACTGAGACAAGTTCTACATTTCATTGTTTGTTTGTTTGGTTTTTGGTATTTTCATTTATTTTTGCATGTATATAATCTGCTGTCTGCACTTGGTGAAGTTGGAGAATAGGTAAAGCATCCAAGTGCAGTTAACATCAAATAGCACCAAGTTCTCAGAGTAGATATCTAGTCTAGTTTCTCCTGAATAGCCACAACAAAAGAAACAACTAGAAAACAACCATGCCTTTAGGCTATGCCAAGGCAATCATTAGAGAGAAGTAGGGGACACTGGGTGGGCTGAAAAGGACCCTCTACTGTAGAAGTCAGGACTACAGACTGTTTTTGTATCCAGAATTAGTAAGAACCAAAGTGATATCACACTGACCAAAAGCTGTCTAAGGTTCAGGGCCTGGTATCATGATCCCAAATTTCCCAGTACTTTTTTGCCAGTGGCATCCTTGTCTCCCTACGGACTTGCTAGTTAGGTGGCTCTCACATGGCCCGATTTCCTAATAATTCAACAATTCTAGGTAGCACTCATCAGGAAATTGAATGTCCTTATCTGTAATGGGCACTCAAGTTGTTCACTGCAACAGAATTCCAAACAGAAGCCACAGTCTCTCGAAGCCCTGGGGCACGGAATGTTACATACATGAAATACATGACACCCCTTTCTGGTCAGCAACCATAGAATAGGAGAAACACAGTTTGAGCCCAGAGAACCCCAGAGTTCTCAGTAGAGAGCTCCATTCAGCCCATACAAACCAGGGAAGTCACTCCTATACTACCTCTCTAATGAGAAAAGAAACCCCTCTTTCCTAGGCCAGCAGCAGGTGGGCAAGTTTGATTCACCCAGCACAGCCAAACCTGGCTCTCCAGTCTTGCTACTTCTGCTGCCTTGCAACCTTGAGACAATCCATGACAGAATACAGCCCTATTAGCCAGGAATCAGGTACTCAGTCTCTATGGGTGCCACCCTAGGATCTGTCACTGCAGAACAGACAGCCCTGTATGGTAGATAAAATAAGCTTTTAAATTAAGAATGATTTCCGTGGCTTACCCAAGATTCTGAGGAGAAAGAATTGATTCCAGAGCCAACATTTGCCACCCTACTGCCTTCTTCCAATAACATCGCTTCCCCCTCAACCAAGGAAGAAAATTTAGATTCCAGGAGATGTTAAACAACCCATTTCTTAACCATCCACCTCATTATGCAGCCAACACTGACAGCAGAGCACACACCTCCTAACCCAGTTGGGAGCTGGCTGGATGACAGAAGAGATAAGGACTGACAGTGCAACTACAGCCACATCTAAATACAGAAAGGGAAAAACCTTGAAAACTGTCAAATTTCAGTGGAAGTCACAGCCAATCTATTGTGGAGGTTCCCATACTTCAGCCAGGAGAAAGAGGTGAAGGATTTCAAATAATATTAAATATAGGGAAGACTAAGTCAGAATTCCCTCCCAACCCTGGTCAGAGCAGAGGCTCTCATCACTAGATTTGCACCTGAGCTTCCTAGACTGAGGAGAAGCTCAAAACTCAAGCCTGGGGAAGATCCCCTGAGCTAGGACACTGCCTAAACAACCTACTGCTTCCTGCCTCATCCACCAGTGGCTCCAGGCCATCGCTGAGGCCTTTAGAGGCTAATGTGACCCTGTCCTGTCCATCAGCCTGCCCAAACATGTTCAGCTCATCTTCTGAGCAGCTTGGGGTTTCCAGGCAAACAAAGGCTCGGGCAGAAGAAGATGTGTTTCGGACACGAGGCAAAGCAAATCTACTATCTCTAGTTATAGTCACAGCTTCAACCATAAATTACCTTTGCATCTTTCCATCTTCCCCTGTTTCAGCAAAAGCAAGAAGGAGAATAAGTGGGAAAGTAGTAAATAGCAGTCAGTGTAAGCTCTGGTAAACAAGCAGGGCTCCTTCTGCCACCATGCCACAGGGCCCACGGAATGCCAGACATATGACCAAAGGACCATCAGACCTCCCCAGTGGACTAGCCTTTGTGGGTAGATGAACTATTTCTGTTTCCTGGGCTGTGTGAGCCACACTGCAGCCCCTTGTTCCACTGGATCTGGCTCTTGGGAATCCTGGGCAGGCTAAAAGGATAGGGTTGCTTTTTAGAGTTAAGAAATTGCACAAGCTCCCACCCCACTTGGGAAGCTTCCTCAAAGCAGGGCTGTTCAAAAACTAGCTGGGCAGAACTGGAAAAACAGATTGGGTTAAGAAGGGAAAGGCATTTATCCAGAAGCTGTGACATGCTCTGAACAGACATTCTCAAGGTCTGGTTCCCAATTTAAATCTTTGCAAGGATCTTTGCCTAGAGACAGATGAGTCAAGATGGAAATTCAACATGAGACACTGACACTCACGCAGAGTTGTGGGAAGGTTCGGAGCTGCAGGAGTTCTAAAGGGGAACCGAAAGGGTGGGTTAGTCAGAAGACCACCTGGCGCATGGATTTCATCCTCAGCTAGAGCATCTGAGTGGAGTCACAGGGCTACTGGAGGAGGGGCTCACCAACCACAATTCTCCCCTCACAGACAAACCAGTCTAAATCTCCCTGGGGCCAGATACAGCTGGTTCAGAAGCAAAGAATGTGCCTGCCTTAAACCTTGCCTGCATTTTCAGGTGTCACTGCTAAAGTGTGGCTGAGTTGGGACCAGCAGATGCGTACCTTATCTCCCAATGTTGACAATCACATATGCAGGTGGAAAGGATAGGAGGAGCCGAAGTCCACTTATGCAGGAGTAAGCTTGTGATGCTTTTCCTTCTCTACTCTTAAGTGAAGCCACAAGCAATGTAAAGAGGCTGACATGTCACACAGCTGGGACCTGTTTCATGAGTAAAATGGTTTGTTTGGGTGGCTAAGAAAAACCTTTTTCCCCTGTAGAATTATGCCCTCCATAAACTATTCAAAAATTATATGTAGCAGAGAATTATGGGCAATGGAAGATGATTCTCCTTCCTCCCTCAGGAACACATCACCCTCGGGGAGTGATGAGCCTGGTTGAGATGTGCTGACTTTACTGATGGGCTAAGACATAGCTGCTGCACAGCCCAAATGAGAAGTGACAAGCTGCAAGGCAGGCCCAAGGGGTCACAAATTGCTGACAAATTTCAGTCCTACAATCAGGTCAAGCACCATCTCTGATTAGCAAAAACTTAAACACAAAGAGCTAATAAACCCAGGACTGCCCAACAAAATGGTTAGGTTTCCAACCTGGACCTCCAAAGGCTATGACCCCATTTCCATCCCAAGAGCAAATGATTAAAGACTCAGTCAAAGTTGTCTACATGGTTTCTCCCCTCTCACTGAACCTGGTCAAAGTCACAGCTCCCAGATTTAGGACTAAGGCTGATCCTGAACTAATATCGCCTTATACATGTCCCAGTTCGCTCCACAAAATGCATTTGCCCTGCCTCAGTCTCTGTATCCCAAGGAAGTCAAGAGGCCATATGCTGAGAATTCTCTACTGGGAATCCAGAATTTGAAATTTCATGGGGAAAGTGAACCTGTTGTACTAAAAGGTGCCTATGTTCTAACTGGCTTAATATTGATCAAATATCCCCTTCTTTATGTTCTTTATAGCTTGTTCTGAGATATATCTTAGGGTAAACCCAAATCTCGAGAATTCTCCTGGTATAGGACCTTGTTTCTATAAGCTTTTCAAAGTATGCCCCTAGCATATAGGTTTCTCCATATATTTAAAAATATCTGGTATGAAGCACTGAGTTATATGAAGCTAGTTAATATTCAAAAGGAGAAGAGAAGACCTAAGGGAGATCCACCCTTAGTTGGGTATCTCTGACAGAGTAACAGTGAATCATGGTGGGGAGAAAGGGATGCGCACAACAAGATGAGTCAGGAGAAAGAGCCAGACTTAGCCTGGAGATCAAGGAATGCCAGGGGAAAGCCTACTTATGGTGTTGGTATTGGTACTGAAGCCCTAGGCTGCCAGCTCACCCATACAAATCACACCTCTGCTCATACATCAGATCTTTAGAACCCTGTCCACTAATTCTCCACCCAATGACAAGATCCCCTGCAAAACCCTTTGTCTACTGCATGTCACCAAGTCTAATCTATTGTACCTTACTGCCTATAAAATCAGTCCCCTTCTCTACAACCCTTAGTCTAGGCTTCATTACTTCTCACTCGAGTTAATGCAAAATATTCATCCTCCCTCATCTCCCTTCCTCCAGAACCACCTCCCCACCCCCACTTTCCTCTTCCCAATCCATTCTTTACAATGTGCTAGCAGGGTATTTCTAAAATGTAGATAGATTTTGTCACTCATTCCCTTAAAATTCTTCTGTGACTGCTCTCAGTAAAAAGTCCAAGCTCCTTAGCACGTTATCAAAGTTCTTTCTTGACTTGTCCATGTCTAGAGGGATCCAGCTTCCCTAAGTGTAGTCGAACCAAGGTCCTTACACACTGAATGTGCCGTCCCTCCTTCTAATTCCATTGCCACTGTCTAGAGTGCTACCAGATAGTAAAAACCAGAATGGTGAGGAGGCTAAAAACCTTAACAAGAGCTTATCAGAAAACAAGACTTGGAACCCAAACAGTAAAAACTACTTTGGCATCTGTTATGGGTTGAACTGTGTTCCCCCAAAATTCATATGCTGAAGTCTAACCCTCAGTACCTCAGAGTGTGACCTTGTCTGAAGATAGGGTCTTTACAGAGGCAGTTAAGTTAGAGTGAGGCCCTAATCTGATACCACTGCTGTCCTTATAAAAAGGAAATGTGCCCACAGAGATATGCATAGAGGGGAAGACAATACGAAGAGGCACAAGAGGAAGATGACCGTCTACAAACCAAGGAGAGAGGACTAAAATAAATCCTTCTGTCACAGCCCTCAGAAGAAACCAACCATGGTGACACACCTTGATTTTGGGCTTCTAGCCTCCAGAACCGTGAGATGATAAAATTTCTGCTGTTTAAGCCACCCAGTCTGTGTTACTTTGTATAGGAGCCCTAGAAAGCGAACATAGTCTCTTTGAGAATTACTAAAACAATTCTACTAAAAAAGTTTTAATAAATAATAACTAAATACTTATTAAGTACCTAGGTTTTATACCAGGCATGATGAAAAGATGAGATCCTTGCCCTTAGTGAGTTCCTAATCTAATGGGGGAAATGTTACGGCATTTGATGTAGGCCTGTGACGGGGAGGAGTTTTAGACTTTGTGCATGGGAAAGTGGCAGCACCATTTACTAAGAAAGCATAAGGAGATAAGAGAAAGAAGAAAGAAAAGGCAATGGGTATAGTTCGAACATATTATATGCAGTGTCTATGAAAATGCTGGTGACAATATCCACAGGCAGTTGGATAGAAGAGTCTGAGCTCATAAAAGAGGACTGAGATAGAGATGGCAATTGTGGGTAAAGACACGAGTGGAATGATCTAGAGAAGAGAATGAGGTGGAAAATGGAGTGTTAAGGGGCAAGCAGAGGAAGAGAAATGCTGTAAAAAAAACAAAGATAGAGCTGTCAGAAATAAGATAAGGACTTGGAGGGAAAGATACAGCAAAATCCAAGAAGAAAAAGCATTTTAGGGAGAAACCAGTCAACAGTTTTTATTTCACCTGTCACAAGAACTGCTCCAGGATATTGGTTTTCATCTAGAATGCCCTTCCTCATCTTTGGCTATTTATTTCTGGATATCCTCAGGTGTGAACCAAACAAACACATTTCTCAGCATGCTTGAAGATGATAATCGGAAAGAAAGGCAGAGGCCTAAGGAGTTGGGGAAGACTATTTGATACAACTTGCCTCTTCCCTTTGGCTTCAAGAAGTCTTACTTTACACACTGTGACTACACTTTAGGATGTGCCTGTTCTGGAATGGTGGCAAATCTCAGCTGCATCATTTACAAAAAGAATACAACTTGCCACTTAGAAGGGGCCATGAATTTCCTTAATGACATATGCTGGTAAACATAACATTGACTTCCATCTTTCTAAGCTCGTGCTGTTTTATTTCTTGGGCATTTCCTGGTAACTGCTAATTTAGTACCCCCTGGTAACTCCTCTGACAAGATGTTTCTAACCACCCTAATTCAAAGGCCTCGCTCCCTACTTTCAAGTCCTATGGCAACTACTTCCTATTGTAAGTGTTAATCATTCCTTTTGTAACCAGTTACTTATGGTTTTGTAATACCACTTCAAACTTTAAAGCAATTGTTCCACAAAACTTTGCTAAATGTCTACTAAGTATTAAAAGCTATGCTAGGAATTTCGATCGGTTCTTGACAGTAAGTGCACCTAGCAAAGGAGTTAGATCATACACACATGGGCACACATGCACAGGAAAGCAGAAATAAAAAGAAATGCTAAACTGGTGGCCAGGAATAGGATCTCCGAATCCCTGAACTGTTTTTCTACCAACATGTTCCCTTGTCATATTAGGCGGGGAAGATGACTCAGGTCAACATCTGCTCTTAATTACTAAAATCAGGCTCAAATTCCTGCATGGCCTCCCACCTTGATAAGCTGGGCCTGACAAAAAAGGTGTCTTTAACAAAAGACCAATTCAAAAAACAGGTCAAGCAGTTTGCAACTTGATACCTTGTTCCACATCCTTGACTGGATATATGAATTTCTCTCACTGCAAGAAGAGGTACTAAAAAGAATAACAAAGGCCCAAAGCAGTTTTTTCAACTTGCCTTTTCACGCCTGGTTTATTCCCACTGACAGAGCTCCTGCCTCTAGCATTACAGCCCAATGAGAGCGACAATCTAGCCTTTGGGCCCGGAGTGAGGGAGCAGCCTTCAGCAATTCCTAAAGGGTAGACTGAGTGACTGATATGTATCATTAGAGATACAGATGAAATGCATGAGAATTTGAGAAAGGAAAATATTTCCAGCATTCAAGATGCTAGTGTGGATGGGAATGAGGGAAGGCTCTGTGAAAGAAGTGATATCTGAGCTTGATCCTGAAGGATAAATAATATTTAGATATGTGGAAACTGAAGACAAGAAAAGGCATTCAAGGTAGAGGATACAGGATGAGTAAAAATATGAAAAGGAGAAAAAGGAAGGTATGTTGTTGGAAAGAAAAGGAAATTAACCTTTACTGAATGCTAATAACATGCAAGGCTCTGCTCTACATATATTATCTTATTTAACCTATATCTAGTCACTGAGGCAAATGACATCCTATACAGACATAAGAAAAGTACGTTTCTAAGAGGCTGGGTAACTTGTCTAAGCCTAAGGTATCATGGGCAGTATGTGGTAGAGTCATATTTCAAACTCAGTTTCTGGCTCAACTTCTTTCAACTGTACAAAGTGGCCTCGGGGTTAACCAGGTTAGAGAAGTAGGTTGGGCCAAGTCATGGATAGTCATAGATACCAGGCTAAAAAGTTGAGACTGTATTTAACTACTAATGGAAAAACTTAATTAAAAAAAATAAACTTTCATTCATTCAATTCATTCACTCATTCACTTATCTGTTATGTGAGCTTAATGGGTGCCAGGCATCAGTGGTATTAATTTAAATTTAAATAGACATAGCCACTATTCTGTATCTCCATGCTATTTTCATTTAGCATTATCTAAAGTTTTTAATGAACTACTACATACAGAAAAGTGTACTAATCAAAAGCACACCAATGTAAATAGAATCCAGAACCAGAACAGAACATTATCAGAATTCCAGAAGCCTTGTGTTCATATCTAGTCACTACCAGCCCCTCCTCCAAAAGTAATCACTATCCTGAAGTCTGATACCACAGATTACTTTAGCCTGTTTCTGACATTCATATAAAAGGAATCATACATAGCCCTGGCTGGTACAGATCAGCAGACTGAGTGCGGGCTGCAAACCAAAGGGTCGCCTGTTGGATCCCCAGTCAGGGCACAGGCCTGGGCTGCGGGCCAGGTCCCCAGTGGGGGCCACGTGAGAAGCAACCACACATTGATGTTTCTCTCTCTCTTTCTCCATCCTTCCCCTCTCTCTAAAAATAAATAAATAAAATATTTAAAGATAAATAAATGTATATATAAACATAATAAATAAATAAATGGAATCATACAGTATAGATTCTTTTAAGAAATACATAGTCTGCCCTGGCTGGTATAGCTCAGTGGATTGAGTGCCAACCTGCAAACCAAAAAGTCGCTGGTTCAATTCCCAGTCAGGGCACATGCCTGGGTTGCAGGCCAGGTCCCTGGTAGCGGGTGCACAAGAGGCAACCACAACCTCTCTTTGTCTCCCCCCTCTTCTCTCTAAAAGTAAATAAATCTTTAAAAAAAAAAGAAATACATAATCTTTTTTAGGTAGGCCTGCAGTGCTATAAACTCTCAGGACTGGTTTGATCTCCAAAATATAAAGAATTCATATGAATCAACACCAGGAAGACATACAATCCAATCAAAAAATGGGCAAAGAACCTGAACAGACACTTCTCCAAGGACATACAGAGAGCTGATAAACATATGAAAGAATGTTCAACATCACCAGCCATTAGAGAGATGCAAATTAAAACCACAGTGATATACCATTTCACATCAGTCAGAATGGCCATTATTAACAAATCAACAAGTGCTGGCAAAGATGTGAAGAAAAGGGAATCCTGGTGCACTGTTGGTGGGAATGTAGAATGGTGCAGCCACTGTGGAAAACACTGTGAAATTTCCTCAAAAAACTAAAAATAGAACTGCCTTTTGATCCAGCAATCCCACTGCTGGGATTATAGCCTAAGAATCCTGAAACACTAATTCAAAAGAACCTATGCACCCCAGTGTTCATAGCAGCATAATTTACAATAGCCAAGGGATAGAAACAGCCTAAGTGCACATGAGTAAATGACTGGATCAAAAAACTGTGGTACAGTTTTACGCGATGGAATACTATGCAGCAGAAAGGAAGAAGGAGCTTCTTCCTTGTAACAGCATGGATGGATCTGGAGAGCATTATGCTGAGTGAAATAAGCCAGGCAGTGAAATACAAATACCATATGATTAGGTTCCTGTAAGAGGAACCTAATGAACAAAACAAACAAATGAGCAAAACAAAACCAGAGACATGAAAATGAGGAACAAGCTGACAGTGACCAGAGGGGAGGGAGAGGGAGGAAAGATGGGGAAGGGTCTAGTCAAGGAACATGTATGAATGACCCATGGACATGACAACAGGGTGGAGACTGACTGTGGGAGTGGGGGTGGGCAGGGCAGGGGAGAACAATGGGGTGGGGGGAAAATTGGGACAACTATAATTGAACAACAATGACATTAAATGAAAGAAAAAAGAAATACATTATCTTGAGGGCAAACCCTCCCACAATTCCAGAACAATATATAAACATCAAAATTTGACTGCATATGAAATACTGTAGGAAAATGAGTAACTCTACCTGGGGACCCTGGGGAAGACTTTAAAAGATGCGACATATAAGCTAAGCCCTGAGCACAAGTGGTAGCCATGACTAGTGCTCTGTTTCCAGAAGATAAATCTAGCAGTGGTGTACACAACGGATTCTAAGACAAATAAATAAAATCAAGAAACCTGTTGGAAGGCTAATACTAGAAGCAGTAAAGAGGGCCTGAACACAAAGAGGAAAAGAGAAGATGAGTCTTAAAAAAGTCACATAGAGAAAAAGAGCAATCTCTGGCAAATGATCCAATGTGGGAGGTAAGGAAGAAGGAAGAATGACACCATGGTTTTGAGTGGGTGACTAGCAGAATGATGGTGATTTTAATACAAATACAGAACAAAAGAAGAGGAAAATGCCCAGGAGGGAAGTTTCAAACACTGGAAAATTGTGAGGAAAATAACTAGTAGATAAGTAGGTACAAAGGATAGAACCTAAGGGGAAAGGTTGGAAGTATAGATTTGGGAATCATCTGCTTAGAAAGGCAAGTTGGAAGTCTACTGGCTGCCTACTATTAAGCCAAGATCAAACACAGTACTGGCCTTACAGTGGTTGCTCAATTAATGACTCTGGATTAGAGGCTGCAGAGATGCAGATTTGAGATGAAAAGAGATGCTGGAGGGGAAGGTTGTAAAAAGTAGAGTCAGAGATGGAAAGGAAAAGAGATAGGAAAGGTAAGAAAGGAAGGAAGAGAATTGGGAGAATCTAGAATAATGGAAAGCAGGAAAAGAGGAAGATAGAAGTAGGAGTTTCAAAAAACACTATGGAATGCTGCAGAGAAAAATGAGAACAAAGACTGAGGAAAGTGTCTGGGGGGGAAGTATTTAAATATTTAACTGTTTTATATTTCCAGCTTCCCTCTGACCTATACATTCTTTTTTTTCTATTTTATTTATTTATTTTTAGAGAAACAGAGGGAGAGAAATATCAATGTGGTTGCCTATCATGTGCCCCCTACCAGGGACCTGGCCCACAACCCAGGCATGTGCCTTGACTGGGAATAGAACTGGTGACCCTTTGGTTCACAGGCCAGCGCTCAATCCACTGAGCCACACCAGCCAAGGCAATTCTTTTTTTTTTAATTCTTAATTGTTGTTCAGTTGCAGTTGTCCCCATTTCCCCCTCATTACTCTTCCTGCCCTACCCATCCCCCACCTCCCACACTCCCCTCCTCACCTGTTGTCTTTGTCCATGGGTCCTATATGTCTTGTAAATAGACCCAACAGCAACCAGTGGTACCCACTTATCAGTTGGTTTCATTTAAAATGCAATAATTATGTTAGTTACTTCCTTTTGGATAACTTTGGCAAAAGGATGTTCCCTCTCACAGGAAGAGTTTCTTCCCAGCCAGTATCAAATGCTCCCATTGGTTGGATAGTCAAACAAGCAACAGGAGTCAGAGAAAGAAGTGGAAAGCAAGAAGGGCTGCTTTGCTTATTATTTGGAAGCAAATACTTTTGTACACAGGCATCAATCAGACTTATTCCATAACAGTTTATTAAGAACCTCTCCCTTTACTGAGCTAAGTCCTGCTGCCAGGATCTGATACCTTCCTCTGATTCTAGGCAGGTCAATGAATGATATGATATCAAGCATTCCTCAGAGATGTTTTGATATGCTCCTCAGAAACCAGAGGCAAACCCCACCCTTTCAGACAAGCTGTCCCAAATCCTAGTCCCAGATGTGATATTTTATAATTCAAAAGGTTCAGAACTAGATCTAAGGTTTATAGAGGATATACCACTGATAAACATCCAGATCCAAGCCATAACCTGTCCAGAATATTTTAGAGGGGACGGAAAATCCTGAGAAATGTTAAGCATCTCACCTGACAAGTATACTAAAGCAGCTCTTGGAAAATGCTCCCACAGTGCCCAGGGCAGCCTTTCACCCCCTCCCCTAGACTCCACGGGATGAGGCACTCCACCGACTTCTCCCCTGGGCCCCAGAGAAACACCAGTGTACCAGAGAGCCTCGTCTGAGTGATCCCATAGCAAGTTTCCCCGGAAACCCAGTGCCACCAGAGTCTAAATCCCTATAAAAGCCTCCAATGCTGTGGCACTGGCTCCTTGCCACTTCAGCCATCAGAAGCAGTTTCACTGGGTTCCCCCTGAGTGAACTAGTCAGCAATAAAAAGTGACTAATTTCCCTACTCTACACCCTTTTCATTCATCCTGAGAACAGATATTTATGGAGTGCCTATTATGTGTCAAAGACAGCTACCTTATTCTTCCCTCCCTTTTGAAGACAAGTGAAACTCCTACTCCTAATTCTTCTACATTATAGAAGGGATAGGTTTGCTTTCTCTTACCTCTCAAGAGCCCAATCACGTTTAGTGGGTCCAGGATTGGTTTGAGGAGCATGGGAAAAATATACAGCACACAAATACACACACACACACACACACACACACACACGCTTTGAGAGATGATGTCTTTTGGCTAGAACATGTTGACTTGAGATGCTCACAGGAAAAGTGAGTGAGTGTACGAGAAGTAGTTATAAATATGGGTCTAGACTTCAGGAGAGAGATGTGGGCTAGATATACAGATAGTAGAGCAACCCACATATAAGTGGCAGTTGACATTATAAATAAGGTTTCACAGAAAGAATGCAGTTATATGAAAAGAGGATTGAGGGAAAAACCCCAGAAACAGCAACATTTAAGAAGCGAGCAATCAGAAAAGGGATATTAGAGAGAAATCAGAAAAGGGAGACTGGAGAGAACAGAAGAGTGTTGGAGATGGTTTCTTAACAGGTCAAACCAGGAAGGAGTGTTCAGGAATGTCGAATACTGCAGAAAAGTCTAATAAGATAAAGACTTAATGCCCTAGCTGGTGTGGCTCAGTTGGTTGGAGCATCATCCCATAATTGAAAGGTTGTGGGTTTGATTCCCCGTCAGGCACATACTTAGGTTGCGGGTTCAATCCCTGGTCCAGGCATGTATGGGAGGGAACCAATCAATGTTTCTCTCTCTCCCTTCCTTCCTCCCTTCCTCTCCCTCTCTAAAAGCAATGAAAAAATGTCCTCATATGAGGATTAAATAAATAAATTAAATTAGATTTTTTAAAAAGACTTAAAAGCAACCACAAGGATTAGGTAGCTATCAGCTCACTGATGACCTTCACTAAAGAATTTTAATGAAATGACAATGAAATCATGAGACAGAATTTCCTCAAGTGTATTCTTCGGAAAACAAGTCCAACAGGATGTTTCTGCAATACAACTTCACGGTCAAATAAGCCTGTGATAATGCTGTGCATATTATACTCCCCTCTTTAAGAATCACAAGTCTAAGTATATGCAAGTATCTGACAAGTCTTATGATAAAGCGATCTGTTGGTATTATAACACTATTGGAACTCAATGTTTCCCAAATTTTTTGACCACAGAACTCTTTATCACACGATAAAGAACCTATTAACAGTTCTAGAAATTAGAGTTTGGTGGGAACAAAAGTCCCTCCAGATTACGGTAATTAAAAAAAGAAAAGGTTATGTTGGTAGGCAACCGTGTTAAGAACACAGGATCTGGAGTTAAACAGGTTTAGATTCGGATCTGTTTCTATTTCTTACCAGCTAGGTGACCACAGAGAAGTTTCTATCTTTCTAAAGCTCAGTTTCTTAATCCCTAAAATAAGTCCCATAACATAAGCCCTATTCATAAAATTGAGGAATTCATTTGGGTAACTCATGTAAAGCACTTACAGGAATACCAGTATTCAGGAAATATGGTTGCTATGATGATGGTGGTAGTAGTTGATATTAAAAGGAAAACTGATGTAGGCACTAAAGTTTTCAATGAATGGATAGCAGTTATGGAAAAGTTTGGATCTAACTGAAACAAGGAAGGTAGGTGTGAGAACAGGTTATGAGAGGAACTAGTAATGGCTTAGAAGTGGCAGAAGCAACCAAAGAAACCCAAACCCCACTCCTGACCCAGTAACACATAGGCATAAAAAAAGGCAGTCTTCCCTGAAAAGGGCTTTAGGGAGTGGCCAGGTTTCAGTCAATACAGAATGCATCCGTCTGGTCCCAGATACCAGACAGGGACTCCACCATGTGTCAAGGAGCAGAAGGGGCCAATTGGGAGCAGCAGCTAGGGCACTCGTCTGAGAGAGGTCTCTCTATTTGATGAAGCAGTAATAGGGTCTGTTCTTGGGTAGGGCTCACCATGAAGGTTGAAGATGGGTGCTAAAGGCTGTGGTTAAGAGAGATCTGGAAGTATTCAGGCTTACTCTAGGATTTGCATTGCAACACTGTGGTAGTAGCAAAATATTAGAAACAACTTAAAGATTCATCTAGAGGACAGAGAATATAAATATAATACCACCACAGAAAGAAATACTCGGCAGTTATTTAAAAAGAGTGTAGTAGCTCTATTTGTACTCATAAGGAAAAATCTCCAAAATACAGCAGTAAATGAAAAGAGGAAAAGGACAACGTGTGTGATATACATACACATGCAGTGAGCACACACATGCTTGTAAAGGCACTTTTTACTTCTGGGCCGATTCACAAGACAGGTAACAATGAAATGGGGAGACGGGGACTAGAGGCCTGGAAGTCTAAAGTAGGAGGCAACTTTGCATTATACATATCCTTTTTGCATACTTTTGTACTTTTACATTTATTATTTATTCAAAAAATTCTTTAGGTGTTTTTAAGTGTTAGGGAGAGGGCTGAAAGACTATGAGAGAAAGGAGGGATAACTGGTGCTCTCTGAGGGCAAAGAGTTGAGGCAGTGGAAGTTAAGATAGGTGGCCATGAGTCAGACAAAAACCTGGAGTTAAAATTTCAGAACTACTTTCCTGGTGCAAGTAAATTTAAGAGACAGGGGTAATCTAGGGCCCTCCCCTACAGCCTCATCATTTTTTTCCAAAAGGAGAATCCCTTTTTTAGGGAATCAATTAAACCATTAGAAGGAAGTCTTTTTGCTTGGGAGAGTTACAAGAAAGAACAGAACTTTGCAGGAAAAGAACAATTCATTTTCTATCTTAATGATCTTCCCTGAGAAAATGCTGATCTGTCTCTCAAGCTGACCCAGTGCAATTTTGGATCTCCTGGGATTGCTCCATTTACGCACAGCCCTTCTAATCTATTTGCTCAGTTTTATATCTGCTCACTGAGCCTCTCCTTCCTCAGCTTTCTTTAGCAAACTAAGAGCCTCTGTCAAGGCTTCCTCACAGCCTACCTCCAATGTCTTCTCCTTCACTGTCCCTTCCACCTGGAACACCCACCCACCTGCTGCCACCGCAGTCTCTGTTTCTAGAGCTAGAAGTCTCACCTCCTCCCCCAGATTCTTCTGCAGCTAAGCCAAATAAGGTACAAAATCATATCCATTCCTCCCACACTACCAACATTACTGCTTCATCAGCATTAGCAATATCACGAAACACTTATTAAGCATATCCAGCCAGGTGCTCAGCCAGCCCAGATACAGAGATGACCTCTATGATCTCTTCCCTCAAGTTGCTAACACTCTCACAGGAATTGCATAAGGGCAGCTAGGTTCCTATGGTAGCTCCTCAAAGTCTACCGTATCAACTAAAGACACACAAATGTCCTATAAATTTACAGGAAATATTCAGTCAAAGAAATGCAAATTAAAACAATGAGATATCATTGTTCTGCCAAATTGGCAAAAATCTTCTAAAATGATAATACTTAATGTCAGTGCAGCATATTCAAATATGTACTCAAAGCACAAATTGGAAAATTTTTCTGAAAACACATGTATAAGTTTATTAGAAGCTTTTAAAAGGTACATACTTTTTTTTTAGGGCATTTATAAAATTTGTACTTTGCTTTTTATGTATATTTCTTTTTATTAAATTACTTTTTTATTGTTGTTCAAAGTACAGTTGTCTCTATTTTCTCCCCATCACTTCCCCCCACCCCTGCCATTCCCACCTCCTGCCCTCAATCCTACCCGCCTTGGCTTTGTCCATGTGTCCTTTAGACACGTTCCTTGAGAGCATCATGCTAAGTGAAATAAGCCAGGCGGTGAGAGACAAATACCATATGATGTCATCTATAAGTGGAACCTAGGTATATATTCTTTAACTTAGTAATTTATCTGACTGTACTTTGAGAAAGCTAGGTTAAATAAATCATCAGAAATGAAAACAAACTTCACATAATGATGTTCACAGTGGCATTATTTATTTTAGTAAAAAAAAACAAAACAAGAGAAATTGTACGGAACATCTACATAATGGAATAGTATTAACCTATGAATAATTACTAAATCATGTTTTCAAAAATATTTAATAAACCAGGTTAAATCTCACAAAAACAATCTAAAAGATAAAAATTTTAAATCAACACATAATATGGTCCAGATTCAGGAATTTCATATTACTGTACATGAAAATAATATTAAAAAGCATAGCTAACTTGACAGTTAATGTTTTACTGTTATTGGGTGCTAGGCTTTGGGAAAATAAAAATAGGAATAATTATAAGAAGTACAGGGAGATGTCTGTGGAAATGATGATGGGCTTTTATGGCTAGTTAAGCACCCATAAGATGTTGGCTAAACAATCTGCTAGGTTCTACATTGGGCTCTAGAACACTAGCAGTAAAAAGCGTAGCCCCAACATTCAAGGATCTTACAAATCCGCAGAGAAGTGACATGTAACAACAAACGAGTAGCTCCATTACATCATGGTAAATGCCAATCTAGGAAAAGTATAAACAGAGCCAACCCCTTCCACTGGAGCCCAGCGTGAGTGGCTGCCAACAAAACTCCGCCTTGGCCCTTTAAGAAGGTGCCCATGTCTCTAGAAGACTCTCGTCTCTCTATGTGGACAGAAACCCTGCTGCTTTCCACAGCCAGGTGTTATATGTGCGCGTCTCTTCCCAGCTCTGGTGCCCTGGGTTGGCAAGCCCAGCTTCAGGTTTAGACCCCATGCTTCTCAGGAGCAACCTCCACAGCTGAGATATCCCTCTGCTGCCCTCTGGTTTCTGCTTTTTAAATCATAATTTTAATAGATAATTTATAATCCTAAAAGAAAGGGTACTTTTATCCTCTCCATTTTCTGGAGTAGGAAAACATGGCTCATTAAGGTTAAAAAACTTTCTCACAATGATATGCTGAGAAAAAATACTGAACACTCATATTTCAGGTAAGAGTTAATTTCCCTAAGACAATGAAAAGCTCCTGGGAATCAAAAGCTCAATAGAAAAAAACGGGCAAAAAAAATCAACAGACTGTTCACAGAAAAGTAAATATTAATAGCCTTTGCTATGTGAAAACATGCTTAACTCTACTGATAATAAAATATGTAAATTTGAAGTCTACTGAGATGCCATTGTCTTGCAGACTAGCAGAAATCCAAGTTTGACAAGTCGTTCTATTGGTTCGGTTTGGGAAGAAAAAAGCATCCTCCTGACATCACTAGTAGGAGTATAAATTGGTACGACCTCTGTTGAAGGCAGACACACTTTTGAATAATCACTAAAGCTGTTCACAAATCCTTTTCTATCTCTTTCATGGTAGAAGTACCACTCTCCTGAAGTTAGATATGGCTACATGATTTGCTTTAGCCAGGGAAGTGTGAGCAAAGTGACATATTGTATCTTCTGGGTAGAAGTCTTAAGAGCCAGAGTATAATTTGCTATGTTCTCTTTCACTTATTATCTTTTCTATCTCTCTACCACCAAAACTGGGAATGTTCTAGGTGTAGGCTATGCCATCAGCCTGGATTGCAGAGAAAAGACAACTTAAAGCAAAATTCCTGAACATGTAGAATGACAAGACACATGAGCAAAATAAACCTTTGTTCTCTTAAGCCACTGACAAATGGAAGTCAATCTGGCAATATTTATCAAAATTATAAATGCATATCCTCTCAGAAATGCATACATGCAAAATAACATGTAAAATATACTCATCTAGAATATGATTTGTTATAGCAAATGACTGGAAACAACCAAATAAACATCAATAGAGACTAAATGCTTGCAGTACAGTGGAATATTATGAAATCGTTAAAAAGAAAAGTACTCTTAGAGCTAAAATGGAAGACTCTCTTAAGTAAAAGAGGAAGATGTTCTTAGTGTATATAATATCTTTTTATTTTAAAGAATAGGGATGGAAGATTAGAATATATATTCATATTTGCTTGCACTTGTGTAAAGAAATTCCATAATAATAAGACTAACAAAAATTATTATCTTTGGGCAGACCATTAAGGGGTGACTAGATGGAACTTAAAACCATTCAGAAAAAACTCTTGTCACACTTCCTACTGTCTCAAAACCTCAAACAATCTATCAGCAAATATCATCTGGAGTATAAATGGTGTACTTTTGCTTCTATCTTAAACTGTTATCAAATCCTTCTTTGAACTCTGGCTTGTCTTTCTTCTTTTGCTCACATTCGATCAGCTTCTACTTACATTACCTGTGCTAATAATATAGTTATAATTGTTCCCTTATTCAGTTAAGTGGCAATGGTTCTTAATCACTCCTAAATGAACCATGCTTTTTTTATAAATGATTCCAAGCTTTGGCAACTGTTTTCAGCTATTCTTTTTGAGAGACTCTAAACTGCCTCTTTAGAAAAAGTCGTGACAGTTTCTGCTCCAATATATATTCTTGTTTTTCTCATTCAGTACTGTTCTTCTATGTGAAGACTACTTATTTTCTTTCCTGTATAATAAGAATTACAAGACTTCTGAAAAATTAGAAATAAAGCATTAATAAGCATTATGACACTGACTCCGTAACTGTTAACTCTAAATGTTTACCTCATGTCTGTCTAGATCAACAGACTCCTAATGGTGATGATAAGCAGCCCTTTTTAGTAGAAATCTATTTGTGTATCTCTCTCAATATTTGTATATTCATTTAAAAATCATATACATGTATAATTGTATTCATTTGTTACATTATAAAAATTACATGTAAAAGCACAAAAGAAACAGTTAATACTTGTTAATTATACAAAAATATTTTTGCTGTCACTATAGTATTAGCAGTACTAATAATATTTTCAGTGAAAGCAATGTGATATGATAAGCTTCATTATTTTTGAAATTGTAGTTTAACACTTTGTTATAGAATGGTTTGAAGGTCTAGTTCCACATTCGATTATTTCAATATTTAGTTTTCATAGCTAAAAAAGATACTGATAAATCATTCAAATGAAAATTGTAAAATTGTTTCCTACGTACCAATTATTCAAAGATTTTATTGGAATTTGGCTAAATTTTCAACTTCTCTGATGTCTTATGAAATAGAAACATTTTTATATTTTCAACAAATAAGTTCACATCTCACTGAAATTTTCATTAGAAAGATTTTTAATATGTTAACAGCCTCTTTCTAAGATTTTAGAACCCATAGTTACAAGTTTTTGTAGGTAACACTCAATGTTTCTGATAACAAAAGAACGCACACACAGATACATATACAAAAGGAAGCATTTCCTAATGTATGTATTGAAAATGCTTTTTCCGAATCAGCTACTTTTTCAATCATTTTAAAAAACATTATCTTCTTGCTGAAGGGTCAAATTAACAGTGCTTGTACAAAGCTAGGACAATTTGAGCATCAAAATAAATTATAGTAAGGATTATAATTCATATAATAAATTAGGAATCTATGAGTCCATACTGATATAAATTGATGGGAGAAAAGGGAAGTCTCTTTCTTATACTAGAATGCCAATTAGTTAATGCAGAAAAGATAACAGAAATAGAAAGTTACCATTTGGCAACCACCATTAGAGGCAGCAAATTCAGACAGTCATCAATGAATACTTAGCTGGTAGGTGGAGGTTTGATGAGGAACAAGATACGGTCATAGTTTCAGAGTATTGTACCACAAACACTTCTCAGTTACAAAAGGAAAAATGGTGCTGTGACAGTGGAGAGACCTGGCCAATATAAACTTAACTGAGTGATTAAAGTTACTATCACAAGGGCTAGGACAGGTTGACATCATGTACTTTCTGACGCAATTCATAAAAAGAGCTCAGCATCACTTTTGACTAATCCCTGCCAAGACAGCATGGTCTTAGTGGGGACATGAGGAAACACTGGATGGACCCAAAATGAAGAACACACTACAAAATGAAAAGCCTGTGCCATCTTTTCAAGATGAAAAAGACTGAAAAATGGTTCCAGATTAAAGGAGACTAAAGAGGCATGACTACTAAATACATCATGTCAGCCTGGATTGGATCATGGACCAGAAAAGAGACATTTTTGGAATGGCTGGCAAAATTTGCATGGGGTTTTGATGATAGTGTTGCCATCGCTGAGTTCCTGATTTGGATGGTTATATTGTGCTTACATAGGAGAGTAGCCTTCTTTTGGGGAAAAAACAAGTAGGAGCATTCAGGAATGATAGAACATCGTATCTGTAACTTTCTCTCATGGTTTAGAAAAAGATTAATCATGATGGATGGATAACAATGAGGCAAATGTGGTAAAATATCAACAACTGGGGCATCTTGGTGAGAAGGATATGGGAGATCTTTATACGACTTTTTGAGCCACTTTTCCCTAAGTTTGAAAAATTTTCAAGGGTGTTTACCCATGTGAGCGCTTGAATTTTAATATCTGCCAGGTACGACACTGATAGCCACTTGTCATTTAAATACATCTTTTCTGCCTGAAGACTACCTACTGACACATAGATATAAACACTTCAAACTTATACCACTAAAAATAAGAAATATTTTTTTATTTTTATTTTTTTACATTGTTTCAGATCTTACTGTGTTGATGCTTTGAGCCTTAAATTAAGGAAACCCATAGACATTTCTGAACAGTGTGTACAATTTCTAGCTCTGTGTGGGCCAGCTAATGCTACATGAACTGGCTGGCCAAGTAAAACAATTGACCCTAAGAGGCCTTGAAATAGTCCCCTGTGTGAATTCAAAATAAAATGGCCTCAAGGTGATTATGGTACTAAAAATAGCCTTTAACTCTGTCTTCGACTCTTAACACACTAGTTCTATTTGATTTCCATTAATTGGTATAGAAGGAGGCTGATGGCCACCCTCCCATCTCTTAAGGCTCTAGCTTACTTGTCACGCATCCCAGATGCACACTAAGAAGATGACTAATCACTGACTGCTTCTTTGGTACCATATGTCTCTCAATTTCAAGTGAAAAACTGTCCCAACTAGGATTAGAACAATAGATTTCCTACCTCCTGCAGCTGGAGTCGAACCTTGGTAACTGCTCGGATCCAGTGTGCTCTGGCTTGGGTAAATGGTGAAGATGCATTCTCCTCAGGAAAACTAGTAAAGGAAAAAATGTTCCTTTAAAATAGTCTGGCCAAAATGGTGATGGGAAGAGACTTGATTTGGGGTGGTGAACACACAACACAATATACAGATGATGTATTGTACACCTGAAACCTATATAATTTTATTACCCAATATCACCCAATAAATTCAATAAAAAAGAAAAAAATAGCCCAGGCCACAAGATAACAGTGCCACAGTGCCAAATATCTAAAGTAAAATGGTCTATGTTCATGCCTATACTTGTTTAGTGATTCAGGCCACTTAAAACAGCATAGTCCTGAATATCCAACGTGAAAAAAGTTCCCCTCTGAAATGACAACTCCTTTGAGTTTTTCATCTGTTCCCCCTCCTTCTTCCTCCCTTTCACTCACCCAATGAGGCAGCTCAGGGATCAGGATACTAGCAGCAATGACAAAGGCCCTGAGTAAATGTCTAGAATTAAAACTATGCAGAGAGGTATGAAATGACTCTCTCATCCACCTCTCAGGACCACCAGTCTCCCTTGGGGGTTCTACATAGAATCCTTAGGGCAGAATTTTGTTCGTGGAAACCCTTTCTGCTCCACTAAGTATTTTGGAAGGTTTATTAATTCCCAGACTACACCATCTAGGTGTTATGAAAAAAAGCACAACCCAGCCCTTTTTTGCCATGGTCTTATTCCTTGTGCTGCCTCAGGAATGCCCTCTGTGAAATGAACAATAAATATAACAAAGTAGCTTTGAGACAGAAATACTACCCTGTGTCATCATCCAGGTACTTGACTGTGGAATAGTGGTCGATTCTCAGTGATAATGCTTCTCCTGTCTCACACTGTGGTAACTGCCAAGGCAGCAAACAAGAATCTACTATCTAGACATGTAAAATATACATGCTGGGCTCTAATGCCACCTAAATGGGTCAATTGTTCTTAAACAATTGCAGGTCCTTCTGGCCAAGTAGAGCTGGACTTCACTCGCACAGCTAGGATCTGAGGGGACATAGCCAGTACAGGACAAATACTCATGCTGGTCACTTCTGCTGCTCTACCAAGAACTCTACCCAGACAACAGCATCTACCAAGTTTAAAGTCTACAAAGAGCCATCATTCAATGGGTTGCCAACCCAGTAAAAAAGCTGGTCCAGCGCTCAGTTTCCTGGATGTTTCATCTATTAGATGAGCCATCAGAAATGACTGAAGATCAGAAAAAAGGAGAAGAGAAAATATGTTTACACCTCCAGTGGTAGAGTTGACATACCAACCATTCTCTAACTTTTACTTTGAAATCAGCATTCACAGCTCTGATCTTTCAGTAACAGGCTTTATTATTAACCCTTGATATTTGAGAATCCAAGTCACACCTTCCCCTTATCACTCTACCCAAGTGGTTTTCAACCAGGGCAGGAGAAATCTGGCAATATCCGGAGACATTTTTGGTTGTCACACTGAGGGTTGCTACAGGCATCTACTGTGTACAGAGCAGGAATGCTACCTACTAAGCATCCTACAATGTATATAGTAGCTCCCAAAACAAAGAGTTATCAGGCCCCAAACGTCAATAATGCCAAAACTGAGAAAGCCTGTTCTGCCCTGACTGATCAGCAACATTACTGACCAGTTTAACTCAATAATAACACTCAAACTCTGTGCTAAGTTTCATTTTAAGAATGTTAAAGGGCACATTTAAAATTTTTCTTATGGGTACCAATTGCCAGATACACTGCTAGGCCCTGGGAGGCAGAAGGGGCTTAGATCTGGCTTCCATACCCATTCTATTTCAACTCTGTCCTGGTTTTCTCAGTCAGGGAAAAACAACAAGAAACAAAAAGCAATGTTCACAAAAGAATTGTGGAAGACAAATACCATATGATCTCACCTATAAGTGGAACCTAATCAACAAAACAAACAAGCAAGCAAAATATAACCAGAGACATTGAAATAAAGAACAAACTGACAGTAACCAGAGGGGAGAAGAATAATGGGGGAAAATAGGGGAAGGGCCATCAAGGAACACATATAAGGGACCCAGGGACAAACTCAAAGGGGGTAAGTTCGAGGGTGGGAGGCAGAAATGGGTGGGGCAGGGAAGTGTGGTGGGGTGAAAATGGGGACAGTTGTACTTGAACAACAATAAAAATAAATAAATAAAAAGAAAGAAGGAATTTTAAACATTAATATGCTGAGAAACCATTTCATTCTAAGCAGCTCCTTTGAATGAAATAATCTGCAGGACTCAGGTCAGTTCCAGACTCGGAGGCTGCCATATATGGGGTCAATTAGTAAGCCAAGAACTGCAGACTCAAGAAAGTCTGGTACACTGTAGCTATCTACGAGGAACCCAAGAATTCTTCAGAGATCCTCAAAATACATTGGGGCCTGACTGGTTTGGCTTAGTGGATTGAGCGCTAGCCTGTGAACCAAAAGATCACCATTTTGATTCCCTTTCAGGGCACATGCCTGGGTTTCAGGCCAGGTCCCCATTTGGGGGAGTGTGAGAGGCAACTGACCGATGTTTCTCTTCCTCTCTTTCTCCCTTCTTTCCCCTCTCTCTGAAAATAAATAAATAAAATCTTAAAAAATATATCTTGGGACTTATACCAAAAATCAGAGGAAGCAATGTAGAGCTAAACCTCAGTACCCTGATCATCACCAAAGCCAGCCCAAACCCAGCTGTAGGGAAACAAATGAAAAGCACCATACTCAGCAATATACCAGAAAAGGTATGAGTAAACAATGTGAGCTCTTCAAGGCAGCCATCACCTACCTCTCCTGGGGCCCTGGGACATGGTCTTTGTTTAGCACCAGATCTGGGGTAGGACAGGCTGTGACATCTTCTTTCTTCTCCTTGGATTCACATGCTCTCCCCTTCTCTTCTTCACCTGTCACTTCCAAGGCTTTAACTTGTTCTCCAAAACCCACTTGGCGATCTTTTGAGAAGCTACCAGAGCTGTGGCAGGAATGAATTGAGTCCCTCTCCCGATGATCATCATCTTGTTCATGACACTGATCTAGTTCACTCAGCTGAGAGCTTCCTTGGCTCACATTGCAGGAGGAGCCATACCTACTACTGCTGGTAGGGCTGTGAGAAGGAGAAGAAGACAGATGAGTAAATAAATGGACACTAAGGACCAGGGCAAATGTAATGGATGAATCTGGGAAATAATGAATAACAAACAGGACATTCCTGGGAAAAGAGGACAAAACTTTACAATCTAGAACTAGTCTCTATTCAGCAGGGTCACAACAGGGGAAAAACACATGTTGCTTTCTTGAACAGCACTTAACTTCAACCCTATAAAATTGACTTTGAAGTATACTTTATTTTAATGTGATATTTATAAGTAGACAAAGAATTATTAAAAGTCTAAAATTATTAAGTCTAAAATTCTTTACTCAGACTTCTAAAGAAACTTGTCCACTGGCTGTGATTTTCTGATTTCCACATAATAAAATGGATGAATTCTACTCCCTTTTGCTATTATTTGTTAACTTGAAGTCTCCTGTTCTTACTCTACATTTGTAAATGTGAATACCTATCCCATAGGATGAGCAAAGGACAGCAGACCCGTTCCTTCAATTATCTCTCCGCCATCTGCACAATGAGGTAATGGAAGGCACTGTCATGTGCAGGTAATGGAGGTAAGGATCAAGAAATTCCTCAGGGGATCTCATCAACAATTCACCTCCTAAATGTTACAATGATATCCCTGGCAGCACAGGGAATGTCCCAAAGATAAACTTGCCCATCTGCAACTGAGTTGCTCTTGGGACATAGCTCAGTTTTGGATAGAGTGGGCTGGACAAAGTTCAACTCCAGGATCTGGGTCAGGGCCATAATAATGAACTTCTCTACCTGAAGAGAGGCCAGCCCAACCCTCTCTCAATCAACTGAATCCCCATACCCAGAAAGGAAATACGTTCCCCTGTTATGAGAGACAGCAGCTGTAGCAGAGAAAGTGGCAATGAATCATGGCCAGAAAGAAGAGCAGTATCCAGAAGTTACTCCTTCAGCCATATACTGAACCTAAGGGATTCTGACCTATTCAAGGTAGAGGGTCTTGGTGATGAGCTGTAAGATCTATCCCAGCACATTTGGATAGTTCTATCCCAAGTCAGGTGTCCCTATTTTACTTCTGGTATCCAGCTGGAAAGCCTCCATGAAAAAGGACAAGGAATTTCCTTGCCACAGGGTCAAGCCTTTAACTAAAGGGCTTATGTTTATTCTTGGCTAAAAGAAGATAAATGGCTGTTTTCCAATGATATTTTCCCTATGGTTCCTCCCAATTACCTGGGATTGTCAGGCTGATTTCTGATCCTTCATCCCATGGAAATAGGACAGATACCAGGTTACTGTTCTGAGTAGTTCCCAACACCTACCTCCACCCGCCACCACACACAAACCCCTAAAGCCCCTGACTGGCCCCTTTGGACAGTTTTGGGCCAGAGATCAAGGCATCATTCCTAAACTGCACTGCATGGTGCTTCTTCTTAGCAGAAATAATAAGACCCTTTGCAGATAGACCCTGAACAATGGTCCAGACTGAAGAACTACAGCTAACATTAGCCCAGAGCTCCTGTGAGACTACTCAAAACACTTATCAGACACCAGTCTCAAGGACAGTAAAAGGCAGAGACTACGGGAAGTTATGCAAATTCAGTGGAATATGATATAGAATATAGATTATCCTAAGCTGTCCTTTGCACTTCGTATTTTACTTAATATCCTCATTACCACTGGAGAAAGATCGTAGAAGACTTAGAAAAACAAAGCAAAGTAGTCCCTCCCCAGCTATTACAGACATTAAGTGCCGAAGGCCCAAGGAAGTATCCTAGCCTATCATGTGATTGTAATTAATATATGCTACTCAACTACTTGTGGCCTCTTCCTACCCTCCCTTCTCTATTCCACATTATATAAGGCAGAGAAAATCAGAGTGAGTAAATCTCAGGGCCTAGCCTTTCCTTTAAGCAGAAGCTCCTTCTTCTAATAAACAAATTAAATTTGGCACTGGAGAGAAGGGAGAGGATGAAAAGACCCACACACTATTTCTTGTTACTTAACCTCTAATTAACATGAAGCTCAGGTGCTAGGAAAGACACAGAAAGGATAAAAAGCAGGCTATGACTAATCTACCACTAAGCCACTGCATCATAAATGGTCAATTCCTTAAAATCATTTATGATGCTTTAGTTGACAACCGGCCTTTTGTTGGTCTTAGGTTCTTTGACATCATGCAGAGTAACTGGCAGCTGCACATTCAAAACAGAGTCAGTGCTATCAGGCATTGCCTCCTTTTCTTGTGTTTCTGGTTGGTGAAGTAGCTCAGAAACAGTGCAGTGCTCTTCCTCATGATTGCCTGAAGGGCTGGTGAGGCCAGAGAGGTTGTCTTTAGTACCCCAGTCTTCTCCAGGTGCTGGGATTTCCTGTTGGCTTTCCACTTCTCCAGACCCTGAAAGCCCATGAGTACATATTCCTGGTTCAGCCTCCAGCTGCTCAGAGGTCACAGCGAGCTGAGTAGAGACCTTTGCAGGCTCAGCACTGGCCCCAGACATTTGAGAAGACTCCAAAGCTTTGTCAGCTTCATTGGAGTTAAGGCCCTGATCACTGCTGATAACCCAAACTGGAGAGGATTCTGTAGGCATTTGTTCAGGGCACCCTTTACTCTCTTTTGGCCATGGGAATAAAAGATCCAGCTTCTTTCCAAACCTTAGTTTGGGATCACTTGCCACCACACTCTCTTTTCCCTCATCACCTCCCTCAAACAGAGTTGACAACTTTTTAAAACCAGACATTAAACCAGTCTCTGCTGCCCTATTGCCAGAGGAAGAAGACGAGGAAAAGAAAGAGCTTAGTGGTTTCCCATAGTCAGTAGCAGAGGATGGGAAATGGAGCTTTGGCCAACTGGTCATGTTTGGGATCTCAAAACGTGGTCTCGGCTGCTCTGTTTCCTGGGGGGTTGCAGTTGGATCTTTCTGGGCATCAAGTGTAGCAGAACTTCTCTTGGCACAAAACACAGGTTCCTCTAGCAAAGGGCAAGAAAGGGATCCTTGGGTTTCCAGTGTGGTACTCTGGCCAACTGAACTTGTCTCATTAAACAGTGTAGTAGTATTGGTTTCTAGTGAATTGGTTGCCCGTAGCTCTAAGACGTCTTGTTTTGTAGAGGCAGACTGCATAGCTGGCACTGGCTCAAGAGGAAGAGGTGGCTGAATTGGAGGCGGAAGCTCTTTGGCGATCCAGAGAGGATCTGTATGCAACTGTGTTGGCAATGAGATATGCTCTGCTTCAAATGATGCCTCTGTGTCTGTGCCCTGCAATATCCCCATGTCTCCTTCATCACTCAGAGATAATATTCCTTGCCCCGTATCATCCCCTGAGACAGAAGATGCAGCCCCAATTGTTTCAGAACCCTGACATTCTGGGCTATTGTCAGGAATAGCATTTTCCATTTCATCCACTAGTTTTAGATCATTTGTCAAGGTCTTGTGAGGAATATTACTGTTTTCCATTTCAGTTGTTAGGTTGGGATCATCTGTCAAGGTCTCTGAGTCCAACTTTGCACTAACTGCATTCATTCCACAGTCACTGAGAGTAGATTCCAAATTTATTGATTCAGAAGCAGAATCTCTCCACAAATTTTCTGGAGGTACCGATCCTACAGCATCTCTGGAACTAACATTTTGAAGCTGTGCAGTAGCTGGGATAGATGATTCTTTTTTGTATGTCTCTGGTTTGGGACTTTTAAAAATTCCAAATAACTCATCTTTGAGTGGCTGAGATGATGCACCAGAAGACAGAGAGAAAAAGGAGTTTTTCTTTGGGGGTTTAGAAGAAAAAAATCCAGAGAAAGTTTTGGGAGGTTCAATTAAGCTCCCAGAGAAAGATTTCACTTTGGTCACAAACCCTGAAAGCATTTCTACTGAAGAATCCAGCACTGATTTGTCTTCCTCTTTATGTGTGTCTTGGCTCTGGAGGTGCCCTGCACACCCTAGCTCCACAGAGCTTGAAGAGGTTGGCTCCAGGATCTGTGTTAAGATCTCAACAGGGGCCTTTTCTAATGGCAAGTGCAATGGGTCTCTAGAAATTCTTTCATTTTGGTGATGGTTAGTACAAGTGTCTAAATTGTTGAGATTCTCAATCAAATGGCTATCATGTGAAAAAGACTTGGCCAGCAAGCCTCTAGGGAAGGCTTCCTGTATGAAATGTTCTTCATGAGAAGCTACCCCAAGGGCCTCTGGACCAGTGAGCTGTGTTTCAGTCTGTGCCTGAAATCCTGGTGAATGAGGAACATTGTCTTTTTGCAATTGATTCATCTGGAAATCTGGTAAAGATATCCCAGGTCCATTACTGGACTCTAGTTTTCCCTGATAGGCCTCCCCTACATTAAGCCCATCTTCAAGGAAGGCAACCTCAATAGTGTTGCTAATGGAAATACAAGGAATCATTTGATGTTCATGAACTACCTCCTGGACTACGCTATCTCTATTGCCACAGGGACTTTCAGTCATTGTGCCACCCATGTCTACAAAAACACTTGGCTTCTTACAGGGCTGGGAAGTCACTGGAGTAACAGTTGAAAGGCTATGCTTTCTCCCAGGAGTCTGCTGTTGTTCATCCAAAAAGGACAAGCTGAAGAAACTAAAAGAGCTATTATGAGAGGTATCCTTCTTGATGCCTGAATTAGTAGTGGAAAAAAAGGAAGGAAGTGTGAATAGCCCTTCTGCTTGAGATTTGGTTTTTGGTAAAGTAGCAGAGGCTCTGTTGTCAGATTTTTCGGATCCAGTCAGGAAAGAAAATATACTCTTTCTGGTAGGCAACTCTGGTTGGGATGGAGATGTTGTAGCAGCTGAAAAGCTTAAGTCTTTGTCAGAAAAATGACCTTGTTCATTTGAAGCTTTTCTGCTCAGAATATCAAAAGATATTTTATTACTTCTTGAAACTTCTGTCACTGCAGACACATGACTAGTTTCTATTGAATCTCCTGGTGACTCTTTGAGACAATTTTTTGAGAAAGATGGATTTGGCGACTGCTGGATTAGGTGGTCTCTGGAAGGTGCCTCTTTTTCAGTCAAATTATTACCCTGGATCTCCTTAGTTGATGGCTCCTTTAGTCCACTGTCATCAATAGTAGTCTGTTTATTCAGACTTCTAACTTGAACTTTCCCTTTAGAGGAAACTGGTGCAACAGGAAAGTTCCCAACATCCTGGCTAGTTAGTTTTGTGGGATTAGGACTTGACTTGACCTCATCCTTATTAGTCATTGAAGAAACACACATATTTTCAGTTGTCTGTGTAGGAGATACATTGGTTTTAAAGAAATCTCCCAGAGTACCAAAAAAATTTGAAACACTGGAAGATTCATTCTTTTCCTGAGATGTTATCTTTTTACTTTTATCACCACTCTTTTCTAAGTTTGGTGATCCCTCTTTATTCACCTGGGTTTTAAAAAGGTTCAAAAATCCAGATGCCTGTTTTTCACTTGTTGTTGGACTTACTGAAGAGTCTTCTCCCCGAACAAAGAGTTTCAATGCACTTTTAAACAATGTTCTCTCAGACTCTTTGGAAGGCTGGTCTTGGGGAAGGTCACAATTCTTGCGTTCATCCCTATTAAACTGTGATGCACGAGGAACTGAAGTAGAGTCAGATGTGATTATTTCATCATCTTCTTTACCTAATTTAGCCTGAGGAGTTGTTTGGCTTACCTGGAAAACAGATTTCAACAAACTTTGTTTTTTCACATGAATGTCTTTATTTAAAGGGAAATCCTGCTTCATATTTTCAGTAGATTCCAGCTGTTGAACGTTGGATACTATTTGTCTCTCTGAATCCTTCTTAAAAAGCTTTTCCTCTTCATTTTGGGATTTACTCTCTGATTGTTTACTCAAGATTAATGACTGAAGATCATCATTTGTAAGCACTGTTAAGTTAGACTGCTGATCCTTTTTATGCAGGGCCAAAGACTCTAAGGATTCATTCTTTTCAAAATTCAAAGCACTTCCAACCGAAGCACCCAAAGCAGAAAATAACGAAGTCACTTTGTTTAACGATGACATCTCTTCCGCTTGCTGTGGGCTGTCAGTCATATTATCAAGATGAACCAAAGTGGCACTTTCTTGAGAAGACTGAAGCCAATGAAAACTGGAAAGGTGAGATAATGAATCCTTAGCTAGAGCCTGGTTCTTATCTCCTTCGTTAATTTGATTTTTATTTAAGACATGATTACCAATACTTTGGGGTTGATTTCTGAGATCCAAGGTACATTCAAAGTCTTCAGAACCACACGGCCTTTCTTCAAAAAATCCAAAATCTTTTTCAAATTTTTTAGAATTATAGACTGAAAAATCTAATGGTTGATCCCTTTGGCCATAACTTGATTCTTCATGTACTTGTGAAAAAGCTCCTAAATTTAGATACATTGGTTCATCACTTCTTGGCAAAACTATAGATAAATCAAGTGGGTCCTCAACTGGTTCCTCTTCAACATACCACAATAACTTATTTTCCTTGTCTAGTACTCTAAAACTACAGGGAGAAATAATGCTGTTATCCAATATAATACTTGAAAGATTATTTGTCTGCAAATCACAATTCAAATACTCTTGATAAGAATAATCAGGTATAAATAAATAAGCATATTGCCCAGTAGAATCAGTGAGGAGAGAATAGATATATTGACCATCATGGAACACAAAATATCCATAGTCTCCATCCTCTGATGGCCACCACACTCCATTTTCAAGACATGACAACCATTCCTGGTATTCATAACCAACACTTGGAAAAACAAAATTTTTATCCATTCTTAATGATTCTTGATCTACCATGGGGTATGTAGTCTTTTCATGCCCTGAAGAATAACTTAAGTCAATGGGCAATTCTTCCAGTGAATTCTTAGTCTCATTAATTGAAAGATGACAAGAATTTCCATATAATGAGTTAGCTGCCCACATATCACCTCTTAATAAGTAATCTTCATTAAATGTAAACTGATTGAATGATTCATATGGTAAGTCACACCAAATGACACTGTTTGAATTTTTTGTCCACTCCAAGATGTTTGCATTTTTATCTTTTTGGCAAAAATTTATTGCTGAGTTTTCTGAGTCAGGCCACAAAAAAACATCAGCTGATGGAAATGCATTTTGATTAAACATATAATAAGCTGGCTGAAGTATTCTGGAATTTTTAGAGAAACTTTTTCTATCAAAGTCCCATTCATAACAGAAAGGATTGTTCATCTCTTCAAAAGCCTGAGAGTGATTTGATATATTAAGAATGTTAGTACTCAGTATAGGTGAATTTAACTTATTTGAACTTTCATATAGGTTTGCCTCAAGAACATGGTATGGTGCTGGCTTCTTCGGCAAAGATTTCTCTACAAGGTCCTGCGTAGCACTTAGCGTACAGTGAAGTACACTGTTCTCAGGAGAGGGGCAATGCTTTTCACTGTGTTGGTTTTTCCATGCAGAAGAGCAATAATGATTATCAACCCAAGCATCAGCTAATGGTATGTTTTCTTTAGGGAAAGATAAGAAGCTTTTTATGAAGCCAGAAGTTTCTTGTTTTTCAACATGGTCCCTCTGGTTCTCAGAAGTCACACATGAAGTAACAGCAATCTCATCCAAGGATAAATGCTTATTTCCATTCAAACTCTTTGTGCCACCTAAAGACATGGACTCTGCTTCATCTGGTTTATAATCAGTTATACTGCTATTGGATATCAAGTTAAATATTCCTGAGAATGAGCTTTGGGTGTTATTCCCGTAATGAGAGTCATCATTTTTCAAATTAATTTCTTGTGAACTAGACAAGTTTTTAAGAGAAGAGAATCCATTAAGTAGGCCAGAAAGGAGGCCTCCTTGGGTTCTTTTCTTGGAAGCTTTATCTACAAGTTTGTCTTCACCAATTTCATTAACCAAGGTTGATTTTGAAATGGTAGGAACCAATGCTAACGAAGAGTCTGATACTGTTAAAGATGTCACTTCTGTAAGGGTCTTACTTTCTCCTAAAGAATCAGAACGTCTACGTTCTTTGGGCACAACTTCAGGGATGGCTAAAGTATCTCTTTCACAGTTCTTTTCTGTTGTGTGGTCATTTGAATTTAATTCCTCTATACTCCCAAATTTCCCAAGATCATTATTTATATTTGGGACTGAATCAGACATTATTTTATTAAGTGTAGTATCTTCAGAACATTTTGGGGGGTCATTTTTATTAAATGTCTCTGTATCACCACATTTTTCTAGATTATTACAAATATTTGGAACTGAACTAGATTTTATTGAACTAAGTTTGGTATTTTCTTGGCAGTTTCTTTGAATCTCTTCATTGATGGTTACTTCAGAGCCATGAAAACTCTGGTCATTAACAGTGATATGGCTGTCAGTGAAAGGAAATTTAAACAAAGAAAAAATGCTTCCTTTCTCTTTTAAATCCTGCTGCTTTTCAGAATGACTACGAACTCTGAGAAATGGCATATGCAGTTTTCCACTGAAGGAAAAGGAATGTCCATCTTTCTTAGGAATCCTTTCCCATCCATCTTCCTCCAATGGGTGAGTTTTCCTAGATTCTGACAAAATTTCCTTTGAACAGTTTTCAGGGGAAGTGAACAAGAACTGGCTAAAGGATCTTCTGAGTGGCTCAAGGAAATTATCATCACCAGTAACTCTGTCCCCCTCTAATAACTTTGAAGCAAGCCCTTTGTTTGTAGTTCCACTACCAGCTATACAAGGATGTCCTGGAGTATCTTTGACACATATTTTTGGTTCATCTGGTAACAGAGACAGGTCTATATGGGGTTCTTGCTCCAACAGACTATCAGTATCATTATTCTTACTTGCAGAACTAGCTAAGTTTGAAGGTTCATTGGCTGTTTGAGAAGACAACAAATTCTCATTTGTGGGCATTTGGGACAAGTCTGTAGTGTCTCCATTATTCCTATCTAAAGCAACAATGCTACTGTCATTGCCAAGGGTGCATTCTCTTTGATTTGACTCTGAACCACACCCAACAATGTTTTCCTTTCTTTTGGGCTTGTTTTTGTCATCATCTTTTTTAGTTTCATCCTTTTCCAAAAAGGTCTTTAATGGACTTAGCATGCTGAAAACACACTTTATAACTGAACTCTGACTCTGTGGAGCAGAGTCCCTTCCAAGAGTTTCTGTTGCACCCTGACAGCTTAAACTTCCAGTTTTACTGCTGGTGTGCTCATTTTCAAAGGTTATGTCATGTTTGCCAAAATCTTTATTGTCAACATTCTGAGAAGATAACAGAGACTGCGTGGAAAGATCCTTCTCTGATACTGACTTGGCTCTGGGTCGAGATCCCAAATCAATTGTCTCTATTTGATTAACAGTTTCTGTTTTCTCTGGAATGAAAGAACCCAGCTTTTCCACTGAGATTGTTAGATGCTTTGTACCTGAGTCCATCTTTTCTGTGACTGAACTAAACAAAGAATCAACAGCACCTTTCACTACATTTAACTCAGGGAAACAAATGGCCTTGTCTTTGTCATTCTTGACAATGGTTATAGGTGGTATTTGATCCCCAGGCTTTTCCTGTTCTGCATTATCAAGAGTACTATTATGCATAGGTATTTTTTTAGTTTTTGAAAGGGAACCAAATTTATTAATCTCCTCTTCCTTCTCTGCTAAATATTCTGAGACTGTTTCTACAAAACACTGAAGCTCATCCATTGTATCAATATAGTGGTCCCTGGGTTCCTCAATAGAAGAATGGGTCATTTCTTCCATGGGGAAACCAGACAGATCTCCAAGTGTGTTTGCATAGCAATTCATCTTTTGTAAAGGGAATGCTGGATTTGCTACATAATGTTCTTTAGGAAAGCTTCCAATATGATGGACATTGGGTGGATGGCATGTTGGTGACAGTAAACCTTCCTGCTTATCAGAAATGGGGGAATCCAGAGGTTCATCAGAAGTACTGCTAGTAGAATCTTCAAGAATATCCAATGGAATGAAATCAGTGACATGCTGTTTTAAGCCAGGTAACTTTTCACAATTCTTAAAACAATCAGGAAGATCATAATCATGACTTTCCAACTTAGTGGTCCACATGCCACTATTAACCACAAGTGCATTTTTGTAGGGATGGGAAACTGGGTAATTTTGTTTCTTCTTTTCAATGTGGCAAAAGTTACAATTTTCACTATAAGGATATGTACTTTTGAAGTTAGTCTTAGTTCCTAATCTCTCATTATATTGTTTTCTTTCACTGTTTCCAAAATGACTGTACAGGGGTTTCTTTTTCCTTCTCCTATCAATTGTATTATATTTCTGAGGATATCTGGAGCAAACAGATGTTTCAACTGTAAGGTCAAAATTAAAGGCAGTAGAGAATTCTGTTTCTTGGCTTGGAGAGGGTATCTTTTTCCAATTCTTGTACTTTGGTTGTACTTTTTGTCTATAATATTTATCAGTTTTTGAAAGAGTTCTAATTTCCTTTAGTTCTGCTTCTTTTACATTTATGTTACTGTTTTCTAGAAATTCTTGTGATATTTTCCCCTCCATCTGCTTATATATACCTTCTTGCTCTTCATAGTCAACATCAGAGAAAGCAGAAATAACCCCAATTCTGTCAGTTTTAGCCTGCAGGCCTTGTCTGATGTAAAGAGATAAATTTGAAGGAACAGTAAGGCAAAGAAAAATAGGGAAAAGAAAGAAACAGATGAGATTTAGTGCACATTCAATGAGAAAACTAGAATTAGTAAAATTGTCAACTTGATAAAAAACCATTTGGACTGAAAAAATACAAGGAAATCCACATAATCTTAAATCGATATTATAGCACTGTAATCAAAGAGTATTTTCCACATCAAAAAAAGAACAGCTATAACAATAACTTTAAAATACTTCACTTGCTACCATGAGCTTTCCAGATCCTTTATTTTCTAAGAAAGAAACAAATAAAATGAACATGTCTTATCAATATATAGTAGTAATTTTCAACCTTTCACATCTCATGGCACACATAAACTAATTACTAAAATTTAGCAGCACACCAAAAATATATTTTTTTGCTAATCTAACAAAAAGATAGGTATAATTTTGATCCATTCACACAAGATGGCTATTGTTGTGTTGGCCATTGTCATTTTTTTATCTGACAATTTAAGAAGAAAGAAGTCTGTGAACCTGACCAAATAGTCAGGTATTACATATTTTAAAAATTCTTGTAGCATACCAGTTGAAAATCACTGATATACAGGATGCATCTACGATGACAAAGCTTAGAACTGTTACGTATTTTATGAAAATATGTCAAAAGATTTCAATAAACCTAAATTTGCTGATGAATTTGGGTCTGAAGAGAAGCCAAGCTCTTAACCTGCTGAAAGTCAGACCTGAGGCAGTAAGCAAAGAATATGGTCAGACATATTTCTTTTAGAAAGAAAAAAATATATACATAATGAAAATAATCTTTGACTTATTTTCAGAAGTGAAAAAGAGCAAATTATTTAAAGGTTATAATTTGTTTTTTTGTGTGCAATATAAGGCTGTATGCATTCAGGATTACAGTGAAATGAATGTCTTTCTCTATACTGATTACAACGGCAGAAGCGACATGCACAACTTAGGTCAATGAATACAGAAGACAGCGGACCTTTCCTTCGGTTAGGTTAGACTGCCTGTTTCCCCTGTAGTGAGGTAGGAGTGTAGAAAAGGCCTGCAGCCTAGAAGCTTGTCAGCTTAGTGTTTTCTTTTTTAGATTTCACATCCAATGGTGTTTTTTTAGGAAACAGAAACAAGATCAAAGTGGTGGTAACTGAGTCACTAAAAATCTTTAAGAGTGAGACCGATAGTCT
The DNA here is from genome assembly GCA_004027475.1 of Anoura caudifer. Classification (NCBI taxonomy): domain Eukaryota; kingdom Metazoa; phylum Chordata; class Mammalia; order Chiroptera; family Phyllostomidae; genus Anoura; species Anoura caudifer. Next base: position 294,864 of record PVKU01000987.1, read on the forward strand.
TTTGACACCTCTTAACATGAGAAATACTTTGGATACATATTATCTAACAAAGTCCAATTCTACTGTCAAACCTCAAATTCTGTATTTTTGCATAATTTCCATGCATTTCCCATTACTCGTTAGGCAAAAGCCCATTTCATAGAGTGAGGAAATCAACTTTACCTATTTTTTTTTTACATGCAGTTTCATTAATCTCCAGTCTCCTCAGAAACTCAAACTAAACTAATTCCAGTCTTGGAGAGGTCCTTATAGTTACAGCTTAAAATCAATAGATAGCCATAGCTAGATTGAACAGAGCTATTTATTTTTACACTTCTAATTTACTGGAAGGTACTGCAGACACGTTTGTTCCCTTAAGGATTTTAAATGTTCCTCTTAAAAAACTTAAGAACTCAGACTATTTCCAAGAACTTGGTATTTATAGCAATACGAAAGTTTAAAAATCAATGCTAGTGATACAATTTCTTCAAAACTTTTTAAAGGAGAAATCCTTCCAACATTTAAGTTAAAAATGTATATAATAAAAGTTCACTTAAAAATCATGTTAACTTTTCCTCTGCTAGAGATAATAAATTATTTACCTTTTAATCAAATTTATATGGGATCAATTTTTAAAGATTTTTTTAATTTGCAACTTAAAATACATCACTAATGCTCATCAAAGTGTTATTATTATAGCACTAGCCCAGAAAATAAATGGAATGATAATAGGGAAGCGATTAAGTAATTGCAGTTGTCCAGCAGAGTACGTAGTCACTTAAGTTGATGTGCCATTATCACTACTGGCCTGCGCTTAATGTTTGCAAATACAGAGGGGAAAGAGGGCCAACATTTTCTTTCTATTATGTTTTTGTTCTTACAGTGGGAAAACATAACTAAAATAACTAAAATCAAATAAATAACATATGCAAATATTCAATTTATTAACCAGTAAGGAGTAGGAACCAACTTTGGTAGGACTCCTGGCATGTTTCTTTTTAGAATCAGATTATAGAGTGAGAATTCTATCTGATAGTTGATATATGAAAAAATTTCATTGAAAATATATTCAGTAATGATAGTAAACTGAGACAGGATGATGTCTAGCAGGTAGTTCACCATCTGAGGCTCAGGATAAATATCCACCAATTTTGTAAGGTGGGCAAAAAAATGAGATCACCCTATTATATGGTGACTGTCATAACCAAAAGTACGAGCTAAATTGGAATGGTTTTTTAAAAAGTAAACTCCATCGCTTCTTGGCCTTCTGGCAAAACCAAGTGTAGTATCTGTTCTTATCATTTTAATATCTGATACATCCTCTATCCAAGGACATTATATTAAATGGATTTTTGGAGCTGGGAGATACAATAGGAGGCTGCTCCACCCACTCCACGCATTGACCCTGTATCGCAGTACTTCCAGGAATGACACACCAAGAAAACAAATAAAAAATAAATAAAAACTAAACTCCAACCAGTGAAATAACTGGTTCAGGCAAGGATCATCAGTGGCTGCTAAAGTCAATGAGTTAAAGGTTGTTGGGGAAACAGAATATTTACACGATCTCAGGTATCACCCCAGATATACTTAATCACAAAGGGGAAAGGGAACTTTACATTGAAAATATCTGGTGTATACAGATTTCTTAACCAAGAGAACAAACTAAACATCAATAATGAGACAAAGTAATCTTATGTGAAGGAAACATCATCTACACGGTGTTTTTGCCAAAAATGTTTAATCTGATTCTAAACATGAAGAAGCAATTGAAAACAAAATTAAGGGGCATTCTCAAAACTAGCGTGAACTCTTCAAGAAATGTAGTGTCTTAAAAGACCAAAAAAGAAAAGTAAGGGCATTTTGTTAGATTATAGGAGACTACAGAACCAGGAACATCAAATGTAATGCACCAGGAACACTGACTAAATCCAAAGGGTTATCAAAACATTTAACATCTGTGATTTCCCTTTTTTGACCGTGGTGAAGGGTGAATCAAAATCTCTGGGCTGTGCAGAGACGCAAACAGGCTTTTTTCAGCCATCCACCCCCAGTAGGCATGCTGTTGCCAATTGAGAGTCATTAATCATAAAGAAAAATATTACTGATGGAAATATAAAAATGTGAATGTGTGGAAGAGAAAACAATAAAGACTGAGAATCTCACACAATGGCCGTCGCCTGGCCCGTACTGCTGCTGCACATCCACTACCACCTCCGGTTAAAGTGCCCAAACCCTTGATGTCAGTTGTATCCCAGGATCTGTGTACTAGGAAAAGAAAGTGCTTTGTTCCCAATACCTACCTGAGAGCCCGCCGCTCTGGGTAATCGAGGTCATAATCATAACTTTGCACAGAGTCATTGCAAGAGTCCCGGCAACTGCTGTGAAGCAGCAGCTGCTGTGGCAATCGCACAGGCACAGGAAACTGGTGAACAGAAGCGTTGGGCTGCGAAGTCGAATGGTAGGGTGGTGGGATGCTGTTGCTGGTCTCACTGCGGTAGTCACTGTCTCGGTCATCCACGGCACTATCAGGATCTTCAAAAGCTGTGGAACAAGCATAGTCAATCAAAGCACCCCAGCTTTATTTGGTTCTTCGGAATTTTTCTGCTTCTAACTTGGGGAACCACAAGCCTTGAGAACAAGAGCAAGCTGAACTGCACATGAGTCCAGTGACTTCCAAGCCATGTGCAGAACTGTCTCAATGCCCACAAATCTCTCTCCTTATCAAAAGAGATAGAACACGGGTTTAATTTTAGTGCTGATTCTTGAAGGAGTTCCAAGTTGCATTTTCACAATGCAGAATTCTTTTGAATTGTACTTCTCTAGCTATCATACCCATAATGAAAACCTGCTTTTAAATGTCAAAAAAAGATTCTGGTCTCTACTATCATTAAAAAGGGGCAAAAGGCGGGGGCGGGGGGGGGGAGCTTTTCCATACCTTAAAAAAGAGAAAATTTTGTTTAAAATTGACTTGGTGATTTCAGACTTTAAAATACATGGCTGAACCAAACAAACAGGTCCAACATCAGAAGCTGGTCCAGTAAATCAAGAAGGTCAAAGCCAAGGCTTAAAAGTCAGCCAAAAGCTCCAGATGCAGCTGAGAAGAACAGCAGTTTTACTGTCTTGCTGCAATGTTGGATTTTTAAAATAATTCCCATCAAGCACTCACACCTGGGGTTCAGAACTCCTTTTGAAAGCATGGGCTGAAGGAGGAGAGGAAAACACATGCACTGCCAGTGGGATCATGCTAACAATGCAGCCACATTTATCTAACAGTAGTGACTACAGTTGCATAGAATTATTTTTGTTTTTCAGGCCAGCACTAAATGATGAACACAGTTATACAACCTGCTCCAAGCAAAAATGAAAATGTACAACACTTTGCTTGGAAAGGAAGCTCAACCTAATAGTGCTTTATATTAGGCTGGCCAAAAAGTCCATTAAGTTTTTTCCATAAATGATACATTTTTCATTTTCACCAATAACTATATTGATTTGGATATTTTGAGTATGTTGGCTATCTCCCCCCACTAGCTGCTAGTGGGTAGAGGCCAGGGATGCTGCTAAACATCTTCCAATGCATGAGACAGCCCCACAGCAAAGGATTATGTGGCCAAAATGTCAATAGTACTAAGAAACTTCGCAAACCACGTTTGACATGTTCAGTCAGTCACAGCACCTTCTCCATACACTCCGCAATTTTTTTTTGCTTTTCAGTTGTGTTTTTATCTTTCTTAAAACAATAAAACATAATATGCCTAAAATGTTGCGTATCTTATTCCATCTTCAATATTAAAATGGCTGCACAAAAAACTCACCAATTTGTATAAGTTTTCTTAAATGCATGCTGATGTGACAGCTGTCACAATACAATCTAATAAAATTGTTTTGGATGAAGTTAAAGACAACTAAGCACTACTAGAGCCATTGTATGGAAAAAGCTCAACGAATTTTTTGGATAACCCAATAGATTTATTTACAGGAAAGCCATTTCTGACACTGTCCCCATATGTGTCTAACAAACTCCCCTATGTCCTTTTTTGCCAAGTTCCCATTTGGCTCACAATGAGGAAAAGGAACATGTACCACCCCAAAATTGGCATACATTTAGCAAGTGATGGACTCCTCATATTAGTAATTAAAAAAAAAAAAAAACCTTGGTAGTAGTGTGGGAAATGGAAGCCTCTTGGAAGACAATAAGATCAGGCTCTTACAATTTCTCATGAAGGAGATAAGAACCTGCACCCATTCCGTGGAAACAGAAAAAAGTTAATGAACTGGGGCGGGGGGGAATCCAAACAGTAATGACAAAAGTTGGAGACAAAAAGAAGGTAACAGGAAAATAACTCTTTGGCTTCTACATTATACAACCTAGTAGATAACTCCACCAAATATACAACCTAGTAGATAACTCCACCAAAATAGACAGGGAGCACAAACATGTGGGTTTTACACACAAAGAAGAAAATTTGAACATTGGATTCCAGACAACACTTGTGGATACAGCAGGATGCAGGGGTAAGCTTTTCCTACTTGTTTAGAAAACATGTGAACATAAAAGAAGAGGATAGCAATCAGAACCCCAGGGAAAATATCAGTACAAGAAAGTGACTAACCTTCAAAATGGGCAGGAATAAGATTAGTCAAAAACTAGGGGATGCAAAGCATTCTGCTTACAAAGCATTCTGATCACACATTAGGAAAAAGACTTTGGAGGCATTGGTTTTAACCCTTGATGCATCTATGTTCTGAAGACTAGAAAGGATCAAGGGATGAAAACCAGTATGTGTTTCAGATTTCATTCTCCCTGAACCCACAGAAGCGGTAAGTGTGGGAAAAGTCAGTACTGTATTATTCATGCATACAGATAAAGTGGGAGATGCAACAAAGGAAACAAAGCAAAAAGTCTACTTAAATTTGGAAGGAGAAATATTAGCACATAACCCATAAAACCAAGAGTGAGTCCCCAAAAAGAGAGCAGTGATAGACAATCCTACTGATTATGAGGCCAGGGGAGGGTAGCTCAGCCAGGGGTAGAAATCCATGATCCAGAGCCAGAAACTGAGTGGATGGGCCCTTAGCTTATTACTGCATCTGACCTATTACTTCTAAATTGATGCTTTGCTTTTTAATTTTGCTAGGCTAAGGGGAGGAATATTCTAAAACTTTCCTAAAGGCTAACAGTATTTCTACACTAAAGAAATAAAGTACAAATATTAAGAAACAAAGTGTCTATGGAAAGAAAAGTTTGGGAGTAGAAGAAAAGAGAATATGAAAAATAGGAGGGAACAGGAAGAAGGAAACATGGAAGTGAAGTGAGATGAGAGAGAAAGAGAAAAAAATAATATGAATGGGAATGACAGAAAATAAACCTGTAAAATTAAACTGGGGAAAGAATTCAATGTGGGGCAAATATGAGCACAGGCACAGAGGAGGCACTCGAACAAAACTGAATGAGATACCGAACAAGAAGGCTCTCCCGTCTGCGGTGGTCCTGGATTGAGTCCCTGTCTTTAAATTCAGAGTACAGACAGAACTTTATCAGCCAGAGAAAAAAAGGAAAAAGAATTCAAACTTTTTTTTAGAGCTTAGGTATTTTTTCTTTTTTGTTTTTTTGTTTGTTTTGATTTTTTAACTTTATTTTTATTGCTTACACTATTACAGATGTCCCCATTCCCCCCCAATTTGCCCACCCTTGCTCCCCCTTCCCTCTGGCCATCACCACACTGTTGTCTGTATCTATGGGTCATGTATATATGTTCTTTGGCTAATCCCTTCACCTTCTTTCATCCAGTTCCTCCCTTACCCGCCTTTCCTTCGTCAGTTGGTTAAAACCTTAAGTTATCTGAGCTCTCTTAGGCTGCCTTTGAGCGGTTCCCTAGTGAAAATATTCAGGATTCAAATCACAGAAAACACATACTCCATGAGAAATTCCAGTGATAGGACAAAACTTGGCCTCTCTTAGGACTTACTGGACACCTAATCAGTAGGACTCAACCAAACCCCTTTGCCAACTGGATAACACAGACAGTAATGTCAGCCTATGGCTATATATCTTGCTGGAAAGACCTGGCTACCCACTCTCCAAGCTCTTAAGCAAAGTTGGCCTCTAGCCTACCCGAGTTGCTTTAAGGAAAGTCAAACCATGTCCTCAGCCTCTTGTTCACCACACAAAACCGATGACCTTTCCCAGAATGAAACACCTCCTTCTGGTCACTGCACTCCTTAGTGACTAAACCAAAGGAACCAAACCAAACCAAAGAAAAGGGTTTCCTACACCAGGGGTTGATGGTATTACTTGTCTTTGGGGAAGAAAAATCAGTAGATCCTATCAAGACTGTAACTGGGACTTTGGATTGAAATTTATTAATATCATACACACATAGTCTTCAAGAAACCAGTCTGAAAGGATGTAACATTTCACTGCAGATAACTGTCTCCTGAGATTTAATGAGGAGAGGGGAAGGGGATGAAATTGTATATGCTTATATGCATGAATATCCAGCTTCACAGTTCAGAGAGAATATGTTAAAGGGTAAGATCAAAAAAATTATAAGGAATTCAAATTCTTACGTACTCTGCTGCTCTCCCCATCCCAAATAAATCCAGTGACCTAAGAACACCGCAAGTGGTAGCAAAGAAAAAGAGTGACAGAGACAACTTTAAGAAGAATTAAAAGATCACTTCCCCATCCCACCAATTATTATATACCTTACCTTATTTGAGCCTATCCTACTTGTATTCCATTAATTTTACATAACATGTAGAGGGCATCTCCTACTACCAAGCATAATACAAATCTACATATAAAGTACCTTTGCACTGTGCTAGTCACTATATAGAGAATAACAGCAACAAAAAACCCACAACACTGCTTCTGTACTCTTTCAAACCTCCTCCTTGCCTAGAACATCATTTAGAAGATGATATACCCTTCTTTATTCAAAATGAGAAAAAAATGCCTCCATGAAACACTTCCTTGTCTCTCTGTTCATTAAACCTGAGCCTACCACAGTATACCCATGAAAAGCTCAGCACTGATACAGTGGGAGAGCGATTCCCTTGTCTGGAAGCAATGGTGGCCAATTTTGCTGCTCTCTACTGAAAGCTAAAAGGTCAATGAATGGTCTTACTTTCTCTTTTTCGAATAAGTAGCAAAACACCATAGCTGTTGGTTGTGCAAAGATGGCCATTTTTTTCAATTACCCATACATTTTTAATAACATCTATTAAAACATAGAAGCTTTCAAGGACAGAAGAAAACATTTTCTACTCATTTTTCAAAATAAAAAATTCAAAGTTAATTAAATTTAAATCCTATCCTAAATTCAAACTGAATTTGAGGCAACCAAAATGACAAAGAAATCACTAAAAAATAGGACTTTACCCTAAGAAACAATGAAAAATTTGACTTCTTCTGGGTATTGAAGTCCAAGCTAAGTTCTTCTGTCCCTGCCATGTACCAGATATATAATTTTGTAAAAGGTAGAGATGTTTCCTAACTCTAATACGAGACTAATGATAGCATGAGTCTCACTGTTTACTGTAAGGATTATAAGAGAAAGTTAGTTTTGTCATGTTGCCAGATTTTTGCTTGCCTTATAGGTGCCCAATAAATGGGTGGTGGGAAGATCAGCACACCATGACAGCCTCACTGTCTGCAGAGAGGTCGCCAATGCCTGGGTTAGAAAGCCCTAGAGCTGAGAGTGCAGTTCCCTTGAACACTTGCCTTAAGACTCAAAATTCTGGAAGCATCAAATGATGCCGACACAGGCTAACTTCATTACCTGAGCTAACTTTCAATGCTGGGGATATGAGACTACTAGTCACAGGCTGTTTAATTTAACTATATGCTGAGAAGTCAGTTTTCTTCCTATGTACTTACCTTCTTCCTACCACTTATATCTTCTTCTCAGAAAGGACACATTGGTTTACTGTGCCATTTTTTAATTTTTATTTTTTTCACATTTTTTAATTGTTCAAGTACAATTTTCTGCATTTCCCCCCCACCCCAGCCCAACCCCCCAGCCCTCCCCACCTCCCTTCCGCCTCCACCCCCCTGTTATCATCTATGTGTCCTCACTGTGCCATTTTTTAATTTTAATAATTTATTTAACTTTCTAACCATGGACGGAGAGGAGGTTTAGCAGAGAATTCTCCCAGGCCATAGCACAGTTGCCATAGCAACTGCTATGGGTAATTACTTCATTTCTTTTTAAAAGAAAACTGAAAAATAATCACATAGAACTTCAGATTATGTCTTTCAACCTAGACTGCTCCAGGCAAGTGACAATGCTGTTTCTCAGTTGAAACTCTGGGACCAAAGAAGCCTCTCCTTGCAAGACAGTGCCTCATCTCTGAATGTTCCATAGCTCTGCATAGCAGTTTCTCATACATAGTAGGTGTTCAATAAATGTTTACAGCATGAATAAATCAGACATATGATCTGATCCCATCTACGGGATTCATCCCTAAAACATGAAAATAACAATAGTTCTGCTCTCTGATCAATCAGTTCCCCTTTGTCACTTCAGTCACATAGCACTGTAAGAGAAATAATTCCAGGTTAATGAAGAAAGTTTCCTTCTCCACACCAAAAATACACTGAAACATTTCACTAGCCAACAGAAATATTAATGAAGACAGTTAGGTTTTGCTAGGCACAGGTACCAAGAAAGGGAAGGGGGGGAAATGTTCCAGGAAAATGAAATTATACATTTAGTGAACTGAAAATAATTCTAGCATATCTGAAGGAGAGGATTCAGGGTTATAAAAGAACCAGATCAAAGCAGGCCTAAGTAATGTTGAGCAATTTAGTAATCTTAAGTATTTGGAATTATCTGGAGGGTAATACAGAGCTAACACTGCTTTTAAGAAGGGGAACAAGAGGATGAGATTTGTCATTTTAGAAGGATAGTGGTACAGTGTGGCCAGGGGTTGGTAGGGTAGGGGGACTGGAGACTGGTGTCAGGGAAGTTGGTAAGGAGGCTGCACTGACCTGATGATGGCTTGAACTAGGGAAGTAGCAGAGGGAGTGAAGTGGATACATTCATGAGATACTTTGAAGATATACAGTTTAATAAGCCATTGAATGTAGGAAGTAAGAATAAAGACTACATAATATTGCTTAAATTTAAAAATATATATTTTATTATGCTATTACAGTTGTCCCATTGCTTTCTCCCTTTATTTCCCTGTGCTGTGCATCACCGCTCCCACCAGCATTCCCCCAACTTAGTTCATGTCCATGGATCATACATATAAGTTCATTGGCTTCTCCATTTACTATATTATTCTTAACATCTCCCTATATATTTTGTACCTACCATTTATGCTTCTTATTCCCTGTACATTTTCCCCCATTCTCTCCTCTCCTTGGCCCTGCCTATAACCCTCCATATGATCTTCATTTCTGTGATTTTGTTCCTGTTATTTGGGGAAGTTCTCCTTCATTATTTCTTCAAATAAGTTTTCCACTTGTTGCTCTTCCTCTTCTCCTTCTGGCACCCTTATGATTCAGATGTTGGAACACTTAAAGTTGTCCTGGAGGTTCCTAAGCCACTTCTCATTTTATTTGAATTCTTGTTTCTTCATTCTGTTCTGGTTGAAGGTTTATTTTTTCCTTCTGCTCCAAACCATTGATTTGAGTCCCAGTTTCCTTCCCTTCACTGTTGGTTCCCTGTATATATTTCTTTATTTCACTTTGCATAGCCTTCACTTCTTCCTCTATTTTGCAACCACACTCAACCATTTCTGTGAGCATCCTGATTACCAGTGTTCTGAACACTGCCATCTGATATGTTGGCTATCTCTTCATCTGTTAGTTCTATTTTTGGAGCTTTGATCTGTTCTTTAAATTGGGCCATATTTTTTTTGTCTTGTCATGTCTTACATATAGTAAGAGACTGAGACTTAGGTATTCACCAGGGCAGGGCAACCCATGTCACTGCGTTGTGGTGCTATACATGGGGGAAGGGTTGGAGAGGGAACAATTCCACTTGCTCGGCTCTTGGCTGGCTTTCAGTCACTTCCTCCATTACCCACAAGCAAGTTGGTCCCTTCTAATGCTGATTCCAGGATGGGTGGTTTTGTGTATGTTCTAGGACCCTGTGGGTCTCTCCAATGAACTCTCTTGTGAGGCTGAGAGTTTCTCCTGCCACTGCAACCCTCACTGTTTTTTACATCCAGAGGTTTTGAGGCTTTATATCCCCATGCTGGGACCCCGGGTTGCACAGTCTGTCTGACTCCCCCAGTTGTTCCTACCAGTTTATCTGCAAAAAATATAAGACCATTCAGTCTGTCAGCCACCACCTCACCTGGCCCAGTCCTCCAGCCACCACCTTGCTATGCATCCTCTGAGCCCCTCCTACTAGTCTGGATGAATGTTTCTTCTTTAACTCCTTGGTTGTTGGACTTCCATACAGTTTGATTTTCTGGCAGTTCTGGCTATTTTTTGATTTTAAATGTGTTGTTGTCCTTCCTTTGATTGTGCAAGGAGGCAAAGTGTATCTACCTATGCCTCCATCTTGGCAGATGTCCATATTGCCTTAATTTTTTAGCTTGAGCTAAAGGGTAGATAAAATGGCATTCATTAATAAGAGAAATACAAAAGAGGGGCAGGTTGAGGGAGAGGACAAATTAATTATTAGATATATTCACTTTAAAGTATTTATTAGACATTCAAAAGAATATGTCTGGTAGACAGATGACTACATGGGTGCGGAGCTGAGGAAAACAATGTAGAGCATAAGACTTGGCAGTTTTCAGAATACAAGCTCCCATGAGGAGAGGGATTTTTCTACTTGTTCATTGCTGTATTCACAGTGTATCACTGTGCCTAAACAGTGCTCAGCACAAAGTAGGTCAACAAATATTTAAAGAAATGGGTAAAAATTAAAATGTAAATAAATAAAAATAATGAGGCAGAGAATGCAGGATAAAGGGTGGAAAAGCTACATAAACAGAAAAAGAGGGAGAAGTTAAGGAACAGCCACATTTATAAAGCAGACAGAAATAGAAATAATACAAAAAAAATTGACAATACAAAGTGTTGGTAAGGCTATGGAGCAACTGGAAATCTCAGACATTGTTGGCAAGAAGGGAGAGTAGTAGGCCACTTAGGAAAACAATCTGGGTATTTCTTATAAAGTTATACGTACACCATACAACCTAGCAAGCCCTCTCCTATACATTTACAAAAGAGAAATAAAAACATGTTCACACAAAATCCTATAAAGAATGTTTACAGTTGTTGAATTCATATTCACTAAAAACTGAAAACATGAGTATCCTTCAAATGGTAAATAGATAAAACAAACTGTTGTACATCCATACAGTAAAGTACTAATCAAGAATAAAAGGGAATGAACTACTGACACACACAGATGAATCTCAAATGCATTATTATAAGTGTAACAAGCTAGACTCAAAAACCCACATAATATATGATTTCATTTATATGACTTTCTGAAAAAGGCAATACTATAGGGACATAATATAGATTAGTAGTTGTCATGGGCCAGGAGTGGGAGAGGCTAACTACAAAGTGACACAGAGAACTTTTAGGGTTGATAGAACTGCTCTATATCTTGACTATGTTTGTGGTTACACAACTATACGTGTTTATTAAAACTCGCAGGACTGGCTCTGACTGGTGTGGCTCGGTAGTTTGGGTGTTGTCCCACAAACTGAAAGGTCACTGGTTCAATTCCTGGTCAGGGCACATGCCTGGGTTGCAGGCCAGGTCCTTGGTTGGGTGTGTGCAAGAGGCAACCAATTGATGTTTCTCTCACACATCAATGCTTCTCTCCCTCTCTTTCTCCCTCCCCTCCCCCTCTCTAAAAATAAAATCTTTTTAAAATTCTTTAAATTTTTATTTTTTTCCACAAAATAATTTTTTTTATTGTTCAAATACAATTGTCTCCATCTTCCCTTCACCATTCCCCCTGAAAATAAAATATTTTTAAAAACTCATAGGACTGTACACTAAAAAGGAGAACTTTACTATCTGTAAATTATACCTTAATAAATCTGACTTTAAAATAAGAAAAAAAAAAGAGTCCATAAAGGTGCCTGTGAAGAAGACAGAGATGAAGAAAAGATGGCAGTGTGGTCCCTGAAGTCAGGAAAAACAAGGTTTCAACACATGGTGAAGTTCTACAGAGTAGTGAAAACAGCACTGAAAAAAGCCTACTGGATTTAGAAACAAAGTAGCTACTAATAACTTTAATGAAAGGAATTTTAATGAGCTAAAGCTAGAATACACACTGCTCAGAAGCAAATGGAAGCACATGCAATGGAATAATGAGATATCAAGAGATTCCACAATTCATACAGAAAAATGTTGACCACAAGCAAGGTGGTTTGCACAGGATGCCGAAGAGGAAGTAAGCAGGGAAAAGTCAAAGGCCAAATGAGCAATGGAAAATACTGAATACACTAAAAGTTTATTAGAAAACCAGCAACATTCTCAAATTGGGCATTCGCATATATCAAATGAGTGTCACACTATTTTAATGAGCATGTTAATGTTTCCCACCTCTCTGAAGCCCCAAACCTCAAAGCCAGCTCACCCATTTAACAAATCACTAACCAATTACCTTCTAACTCAGTGGCACCTGATACTAAGTCAGGCAGTGTAGAGAACTAGGGTCTCCATTGGCAATGACATTGTATTTACAATGTTAATGCACTTCCATCAGACATGTTAGCATACCAAGTACACCTCAAGTCCAAAACCACTGAACTCCAGACACTTTCAAACCAGAAAACACAGGACCATTCCCAAAATTCCTATATACTTTATCTCCCATGTCCAATCTGTCAAAAAGCTTAATAGTTAATTCCACTAAAGTCTCCCTCTTATTGTCCCTTCTTCTGTCCTTATCAAGGAATTTATTACCTCATGCCTGAATTATTGCAGATTTTTTGCTGGACTTACAACCTTCTAATCTCTGTCCCATTCAATCTATGTAGCAGATTGGCAAACTATACTAATTTTCCTAAGTCCACCTTGTGATCACATCATTACCCTTTCATTAATTTACGAGAGTTAACCTTTCTTTCCCACTTGATTTTCTTTTTTTATTGTTGTTCAGTTACAGTTGTCCCAACTTTTCCCCATTGTTCACCCCTACACGGCCCTCACCAACTCCCAGTCAAAAGAGTGTGTTCATCCTCCTGGTGTTTAAAATCCTCTATAACATGACACCAAATAAATAACAAACCTCACTGTTAACCAGTCCCCCAAACAAAACCTTTGTTATTGGCAAACAAGTATTGTCAAAGTTCCTATGCTTGCCACACTCAGGAGGTGGAGAGAGGAGTGAGCTCCATTTCCCCCACCTATCCCCCAACTTCTGAAGCTGGAATGTTGTACACTTCTACCTTGTTGGTGTACTGCAAATGGTTTGAGCTTTGGAACCAGACAAGCCCAGTTCAAAGCCATCACTTACTAGCTGTGTGACATTAGGTTGGTTAACTTTACTTATGTCTGTCATCTATAAAAAGTAAAGAGTAACACCACTTACTTCTCGGATTTGCATAAATATTGAAAATCATGTATGTTGCATTTAACGACCATGTGCTAGACAAATAGTAATTACTCAATAATGTTCCCTGTCCTCCTTGACATAGTTGGTACCCATTCTTAAGTTCCCCTTAATTCTCCTTAACAATGCTCAACAATTCTAGTACAGTATCTCTGTTAACAATCAAAATAAATGTCATCTGCCTATTTCTCAAAAAGTTAAACATATACCTATTCATATGATTCACTCATTCCACTCCTAGATATTTAACCAAGAGAAATAAAAAATATAATTATGCAAATGTTCATTTTTTCATAATAACCAGAAACAACCCTAATGCCTATCAACAGGTGAATAAATAAACAAAATGTGGTATAGCCATATAATAGAATACAACTCAGTAATAAAAAGAAGTGAATTACTGATATACTCAACAAAATAGATTATTCTGAAGATCCTGATGTTGAGTAAAGGAAGCTGGACACAAAAGAGGACATCTGTATGGTTCTATTTTTATAAAATTCTGGGAAACCAAATTTAATCTTTAGTGATAGAAAGCCTATCAGTGGATGCCAGGAGCCAGGGGTGAGGAGATGGATGAACTGCAAAGGGCACCCAGAAACATTAAGAAGTAATAGGAATGCTCTGTATCTTGATTATGGTGGTAGCTTCCCTGGTACATACATTTGTCAAAACCAATCAAACAGTACATTTTAAAAGGGTGAGTCTTTTGTATGTACATCTCAATAAAGTTGATTTGCAAAACAAAACAAAACAACTGCCTTAGAAGTTATTATCTTATTGTTTGCCTTTGTTCAATCCATTCCAACAGTAGCCTAGGTTGTAAGTTCCTTGAATGTAAGATCCAAATCTTTACTTCCTTATTTCTCCCAATGCTCAGCACAGAAATTCTATACTGAATGAGGATAATGAATAAATCAAACAGGTTCTTTTTATCTTAGAAAGCTGTGTCTTTAAATTTAATAAGAATTACTTGAGACTCTTGTTTAAAATCCCCAGAGATTCTAGGACTTCTGGCCAAGATGCAGGCATAGGTGGACACACTGTGCCTCCTCTCACAACGAAGATTAAGAATAACAAAAATATAGAACCAAAAAAACCCACCCAGAACAGATAGAGGATTGAATTGTACAGAAGTCTGACAACGATTCACCCAGACCGGTAAGAGGGGCGGAGTCGGCGGCCAGTGAAGAGGGGTGGAGGCGGGAAGAAGTAGTAGCTGGTGGTCCCGGGTGCATAGGCGGCTGTTACCGAGTGCAGGGAGGCAGTGAGCAGACCAAGCAAGGCGCACAAGGTGGCTCACACATTTGTGCGCAGATAATCCAGGCAAAAACGGCAGCAAGACAGACTGCGCAGCGCAGGGCCCCAGCACCAGGAAATAAAGCCTAAAAAGCACCGATAGAGAACACTTGTGTGGGTTAGGGTGCCGGGAGAGAATCCCAGCCTCATGGGAGAGTTCGTTGGAGAGACCCATGGTGTCCTAGAATGTACACGAGCCCGCCCACATGGAAATCAGCACCAGAAGGGCCCAATTTGCTTGGGGAAAGTGGCAGAAGGGACTGGAATCCAGGAGAGCGAGGAGCAAGTGCCATTGTTCCCTCTCAGACCCCGTCCCCACATCCAGCATCACAATCCAGTGACTGGGTTGCCCCGCCCTGGTGAACACATAAGGCTCCACCCTTCACTACCTAACAGCCGGGACCAGACCAAAACAAAAACAAAAACAAAAACAAAAACAAAAACAAGGATGGCTCAAACAGGAGAACAGATCGGGGCCCCAGAGCTAATTCATCTAAACAACCAAGAGGTAGCCAACCTATCAGATGCACAGTTCAAATGGTGATTAGGAAGCTCACAGAATTGGTTGATTTTGGTCGCAAATTAGATGAAAAAATGGAGACTACAATAAGTGAAATTAAGAAAAATGCACAGGAAACCAATAGTGATGGGAGGAAAACTGGGACTCAAATCAATGGAGTGGACCAGAAGGAAGAAAGAAACAACCAAACAGAAAACAAGGAAGAAACAAGAATTCAAAAAAATGAGGAGAGGCTTAGGAACCTCCAGGACATCTTTAAACATCCCAACATCTGGATTATAGGGGTACCAGAAGGGGAAGAGGAAGAGCAACAAGTGGAAAACTTATTTGAACAAATAATAAAGGAGAACTTCCCCAACCTGGCAAAGGAAATAGACTTCCAGGAAGTCCAGGAAGCTTAGAGTGTCCCAAAGAAGGTGGACCCAAAAAGGAACACACCAAGGCACATCATAATTACATTAGCCAAGATTAAAATGAAGGAGAGAATTCTAGAAGCAGCAAGGGATAAAGGCACATTCACCTACAAAGGAGTTCCCATCAGACTGTCAGATGATTTCTCAAAAGAGACCTTACAGGCAAGAAGGGGCTGAAAAGAAGTATTCCAAGTCATGAAAGTCAAGGACCTACATCCAACATTGCTCTATCCAGTGAAGCTGTCATTTAGAACAGAAGGGAAGATAAAGTGCTTCTCAGATAAGGTCAAGTTAAAGGAGTTCATCATCAGCAAGCCCTTCTTATAGGAAATGTTAAAGGGACATATCTAAGAAAAAGAAGATAAAAAATATGACAGTAAAAAGACAGCAAACTCACAGACATTAACAACCACACCTAAAACAAAAGCAAACTAAGCAAACAGCTACAACAGGAGCAGAAACACAGAAATGGAGATCACATGGAGGGTTAGCAACAGGAGAGTGGGAGGAGGAGAGAGGGGAAAAGGTACAGAGCGTAAGTAGCATAGACGGTGGGTAGAAAATAGACAGGGGAAGGGCAAGAATAGCATGGGAAAAGTAGAAGCTAAAGAACTTATGACACATGGACATGAACTAAAGGGGGGAATGTGGGTGGGAGGGGGTGTGCAGGGTGGAGGGGAATGAAGAGGGAAAATGGGACAACTGTAACAGCATAATCAATAAAATATAATTAAAATAAAATAAAATAAAATCCCCAGAGATTCTAATTCAAAATGCCTGGGGTAGCTTAGGAATCTGCATTTATTGTTGCTCTTGTTGGAATCTGCCTTTTCAATAAGCAACTCTGGGATTCTCATGCCTATGAATCCTGAATTACAGTTAGAAAAACACAGCTATAGAATTGCCTATATGAAAAAAGCCAATCTTTCAGACAGAGGCATAGTGGCTCCTGCACTGACAGAAGACAGAGGTAGCCAGATACACTATCCTACAGAGCTCAGAGCAGTTCAGTGTAATCATATGGACAAGTGAAAAAATTCTAGCAGGTCCAGGACCCAATTAAAAATGAATCTTCTTTCTTAAAAGGCAAAGTTTCTGTACTTATCCCCGTTGACTAGGTTACAGCATCATACCTACAGGCTACCTCTGCCTATTACTTCTTGTTTTACTGGAAAATGTAAGAAATCAGAAATAGTCACATAAAAAAACAAGGTCTATAATTATCAAACAAAACACCCCCAGGCAACATCACCAATTGCTGGTCAATTTTTCTATGACAATAAAGTGACAGCATATTTGAAACTCAGACTTCAAGTGAACATCAACCTGTCTAGGCCATGACAGGACTCACCTATTACTAAATTGTAATAATTACCAGGTAGTTCACAAAGGACAACAAAGTCAAACATTAGGAATTAGTCCCTTCACCCTTGCAAGACAATAGATAAATACCATAGAACTTCCCTTCCATGGAAAATAGTAAAGAACCCATCATTAGGAAAAGCATTTCAAATCTAACATAGGAGAATGACAAAAAGAAATGAGGATATTGACCAGCCTTCCCTATAAGAATATAGATATAAAAATCCAAAATAAAATATGTACAAGCAAATCAAACCTAGCATTGTATTACAAGAATAATTCACCACCTTGGCTGATGTGGCTCAGTAGGTTGGGCATCGTCCCGCAAATCACTGGTTCAATTCTGGGTCAGAGCACATGCCCAAGTCTTGGGCCAGGTCCTCAGCTGGGGTTGTGCAAGAGGCAACCAATCAATATTTCTCTCCCTTTCTCCCTCCCTTTCCCTCTCTCTAAAAATAAATAAATAAAATCTTTTTTTAAAAGAGTAATTTACCATAATCAAGTAGGGGATATTACAGAAAGGCAGAGATAATTTATTAATAGAAATTAATTAATGCATTCATCCATTAAGGAAATAAGGAAAATATAAGTCAAAGGAAAATAAATCAAAGTCAAAGGAAAGTATCTATAAACAATTGGTTGAATACTATTAAGACTTTTGAAATGGTCAACATCCACTCCTTATTTTTAGCATAAAAGCTACACTGCAGTATAAGATGCAGAAAAGTGCACAAATCATAAGTGTACAGCTCAATGAATACAGTAAACCCACATGTGTAACCAGCACACAAATTCAAGTAACAGAGAATTACCAATACCCCAAGAGACCTCTTGCTCTCCCTTTTCAGGCACTCAACTACCCTTTGAAATAGCTGTTTCCTCTGCTTATCATATTTTGAACCCCAAAAAGCCACATTGCTAATTCCCTCACCTCCTTCAAGTCTTTATTCAGAAGTCATCTTCTCACTGTGGCTTATTCACTAGCCACCTTATTTAAATTTATAGCTCAATTTTAATTCTAGCATTCCCAATTGCCTTTCACCATCTATTCTTTTATTGGCCCATTCTCTAACATCCTACCTATTTCCCTTATTAATTATGTTTATTGTAGATCTCCTCCCACCTAGGATCTTTGTCTGTTTTGCTTCTTAATACATCCCAAGTACCTAGAACAGAACCTAGAATGTGTCAAAAGTGTGTAGATGAAAAAAAACAAGGCTGGAGGGAGAAAGTGGGGAGGTAAAGAGGGGTAGTATGGCTGGATGTGAGAAAACAAGCATCAGTAGTAGGAATACATAAATAGGTACAACCTTTCTACAGTATAATTTGACAATATCTAACAAAATTTAAAATGTGTATATTCCTTACCCCAGTAATTCCACTTAACAGAAATGCATTAATTTGACTAATAGTCATCAAGAAAGGTACTAGAATATATAGATAAGCCTTTTCTTACTCAAGAAATTTACAACCTACAAAAGTAAACAAATATTAATCAAATAATTACACATATTACATATTATGAAGAAAGGTACATAAAGGTATATAAAAGAATATATAATGGAGGAAAGAAGATGTATTTGTACATTTACAAAAATGTATTTTACAAAGTTTCTCACTATAGCACTTTTAGTAGCTAAAATTTGGAAACAAACCAAATATCCACCAATATAAGTGTTTTAAATTATAATATATTCCACTCTGGCTGTTGTGGCTAAGTGAATTGAGCACTGGCCTGTAAACTGAAAGGTCACTGGTTCGATTCCCAGTCAGGGCACATGTCTGGGTTGCAGGCCAGGTCCCCAGCTGGGGGTATATGAGAGGCAACCAATCAATGTATCTCTCACACATTGATGTTTCTCTCCCTCTCTTTCTCCCTCCCTTCCCCTCTTTCTAAAAGTAAAATAAAATAAACAAAATATAAACAAATTATAAGACATTCCAACTATGGAATATATCAAATTTGAATCTGATCAATCTTATAGGCCCAACCACCAATTTACAGGAAATACAGAGGACATAAAAGTGTGTTAAACTAAATTATACCATGGAAATGTACTGAACAATTTAGAATATGGGAAACTCTATAAGACAAACAAAATCACGTAGTTAAATGGCTTGATCATTACAATAAAAAACTGCAAGGAAAAAAATTAAGAGGTAGAGGAGGAACCCATAGAATAAACAAATTATAATATATATATAAAAGAGAAAACAAGCAAAAGTAAACTCTAATGTTTAGTGATTTACACTAAAAGCAAGGAAGAAAAAGCAACTGTGTTATCATAAAAGTCAAGATAGTAATTACTTTCAGGGATGAGAAGATCGTGATTGGGAAGAGGCATGTGGAGGGCTTTCTGGGGTGCCTATCTCATTAATTCATTAAACTAAACATTTGTTTTATGAGGTTGTCTATATATCTGTGTTATATCCTACATTAGATTTTTTAGATACATCAAACAAACTGCTCATATCACTACAACCACCATCATCTGACTGTTCATTCACCTGCATACAGTCTTCAAAGGCTCCTCACTGTCTTCAAGATAAAACACAAATAGCTTTCTATGTGTCTCTCTGACCTCATCTCTGACCCTTCCTCACTCTTCCTTCATTTCCTTAAGCCATCTAGAATTTTCAACATGCTTCAGTCACAATTTTTCATCTTAGTGTCCTAGTACCATAAACTCTTTTCTCCTTTACCTGACTCCTACTCATGCTTCAAACTCAATTTATGGCACAGGTTTGTGGGTAGGAAGAAATGAATAGGTAGAACACAAGGGAATTTTGGAGCAGCAAAACTATTATGTATGCTATTATTAGGGTAAATAGGTATCATTATAGACGTCAAAACTGATAGAATGTACAACAAAAGAATGTACCATAATGTAAACCTATTAGACTTTAACCCTTTAGACTTTAGTCGATTTAAATTTTTTTTCCCAATTCAGATATCATTTTCTCTAGGATGCCTTTTCTAACCATCCCAAAGTTGGATTAAGTTTTCTTCTTCTATACTCCTCTACTATTCATTCACTTATCAAATGGTACTAGTTACATGTTCCTTCCTCTCTGGACTTGAGCTAAGGTCAAGGACTTTCAGCTTTATACTCCCAGTGCGTAGCTCGGTTCTTGGTTTGAGGAGGAAGTATTCAATAATTGTTTGTGTAATGAACAATTCTATCAATTCTACCATAATTCTATCAATTATGTTTTATCAATCAATTAATTTCTTACCACTTTGTACTAATGAAATGGATCATAGGTAGCCATGCTTTTATGGGAATAACATACTGATATATATATATCAGTGATATTTGTGTTGTGTCACTGTGCCCAGGATAGGCACCTAAGTGTTTAATCAAATGAAATTCTGACACATTAATCTGACATTTTTAACATGCATAATTGTGTGGCATAATAATTGAAACAGAAATGATAATAAGTTGATGTAATGACTGTAATTAGCCACCTCAAATTCTTTCTGGAAGAAGGCAGGATAGGAATAAATAAATGAGTCAGAAACTACAATTAAACATTTTTATTTTTATGAGCCAAACCATATTGTTACAGTTTCTTACTATTTTTGTTAGTTTGCCAGCACCTAGAATCAGCATCAGTATCAACTGCTTCCACTGATAGCACATGTACAGTGTAAAACTCATCACCCACTCTTACTGACAGATGTCCTAGACGAGTTGACTGCCCTACTACTAAAATAAGACTCCCTGTACACTCAGAGTTTTCCTGTATCTAAGAGTCCTAGTGCTGGAGTAACAGAAGCAAAAGCTGTGGAGTGACTAGCCCTTTACTACCAATACCAAGAAAGGAGAATATTCCAGCCAGTATTAGCCTCCTTAGCTTGGAGTGAGGGAGTGGAGGGGTTATCTTTTGAATCCTCCCTTCATACTTTCATTTATTCTACTATGAATATCTTTATTTTCTATAAGTACATTCCAAATTAGCATCTTCAAAAGTCATCTCTGAACTCATGTCTTCTGGAAAGCCTTCCTAAACAAACTACATCCTTAACCATTTGCTTCTTCCTCTAACACCTCAACAATTCTTTCTCTGTTTCCACGGTATTACATTACTACCGAAAATGAGCTGAAAGGAATGGCCCACAATTAAAACATAAGCAGAAAGACAAGATGATAAACCTGAGAAAAAAGTTTGAATAGGATACCAAACAGAAAGAAGGACCCAGTTACCAAGAGCCAAAATAGGAAGTCAGGAAATAAGAGGACCAGGATGGTAGAATCTCCAGAAAGGAGTTTCTGAGTGAATCGTGGCACAGGAACTCTCATCACCTATGGCTGTTTTCACTGTGCTCTCTGTGATATGATTTCTAGGAAAGCTAGCTATACCAAAATCCAAGGGAAGAGAAAGCACTCTCACACTTTGCTAGCAAGGAGAAAGTAGTGCAGCCTCTTTAGAGGACAATTTTGTCATATCTTCCAAAATGTTAAATGTATTGTTAAATGCACAATGCTTTGACCCAGTAATCCCACTACTAGCTCTTCATCCAATATGTTTACATGTATAAAATTATATATGTTAAAGTGATATCAACTTCAGCACTGTAACAGGAGATACTGAAAGCAACTTAAACATCCATTGATAGCAATTCCAATCTTAGGTATATACTCCAAAGAATCAAAAACAAGTATTCAAACAAATGCTTACACACAACTGTTCATAGCAACACTACTCACAATAACCAAAAGTGGGAAAAACCACAAATGTCCATCAACTCTAAATGAAAGAACAAAATGTGGTATATCGATACAATGGAATATTCAACCATATAAAGGAATAATATAGTCTACAACTTGGATGAACCTTACAAACATCATGCTAATTGAAGAAGCCAGTCACAAAAGGTCACATATTATATGATTCCATTTATATCAAATACCCAGGAAAGATAAATCCATAGAGACAGAAGGTAGATTAGTGGCTGTTAGGAGTTGAGGGAAGGGGAGGATGGAGAGTGAATGCTTAATGCGTAAGGGGTCTCCTTTAGGGGTGATGAAAATGTTTTGAAATTATACAGAGATAATAGTTCCACAGTACTGTAAATGTACTAAATGTCACTGAAGTATACGTTTTTCAGTGGTTGATTTTATATGAATAAATTTCATCTCAATTTTCAAAATGTCCATTAATGGAAACTAGTTCCCTACATGTAATGGATATCATATATATTGTTAAGTGGAAAAAAAGCAAGGCATGTAACACTGTACAAAGCATACTATCATTTGTTAGGAAGGTAAGTACATATATGAGTTTATGTTTGTGAATGTATAAACTCTTTCTAGAGAAATCACAATAAATAGTAATACTAGTTCCCTCTGGGTGGAAACTGAAAGACTTTGTTTTTCATAGCTGTTAGGAACTGTCCTACCCAGTTTCAGAAGTTGTAACCCCCCAGGGCTAAGGCTGAGTAAAAAGACCTTGGGACCATAAGCCACTACTAAGGAGACAAAGCTTATCTTCCTGGCAGGGGCACAGCCTCTGCCCCCTTTACTTCACCCTGCTTGGCCCCAGGCAGGTGACTGGTTAGCCAATGATGGGTAAGATTCCTCAAGGGAGAGACAACCTAAGACAGGCATGGCTGCAAAGGGACCATCAGGGAAGGACTTATGGGACTATAGAAAAGGGATGATGGACCTTCACCCCTCAGCCTTGTCATAGCCTGAGTCCTCATTCTATCTGTAAAAAGTCTCTTAATCTCTTGGCTGCCCGAATCTCCCACCTGCATCAGGCCTGAAATAATGTCAGAGGGTGGTGCAGCCCTGTGCCAGAAAGGGCAGTTCCCAGCAGTGTGTGTGTGTGGGGGGGGGGGGATGCCGATCAACCCTAAGAAAGAATGCATAAAATCCTGTGAAACTTGCTTTGCTAAGAATATCATCAATTTAAATGATCAGAGTGAAAGCATAAAACGAGTTTGTTTCCCAAAGTTTTATGGTCCTTTGACATCACTCTATCTATCTGACCCTGACTCAGAATAAGCCCTTATGGTTATTTGAATATCTATTCCTTAATCATTACAGTCTGACAATGACTGATGAGCCTTATACCCTGCATTCCTATGGAAACTAAACCCAATAAAAGCCCACTGAGAAACAGGCTCAAGGCCCTTCTCCTCTGAGAGATTGGTCACCTTTCCTCCCCAAGCAGATCATGCCTTGGTAGACTTATTCTCATCTGTGGTGGCCTGGGGGAGCTCTGCGAGTGGAGCCCCCCTACACACAGCATTCAGTGTATCTTTTTTTTTTTAACCCTCACCTAAGGATATGATTTATTGATTTTAGAAAGAAAGGAAAGGTGGGGAGAAAGAGAAACATCTGTGTGACAAAGAAACATTGATCAGCTGCCTCCCACACGTGCTCCGGCTGGGCATTAAACCTGCAACCTAGGTATGTGCCCTAACTAGGAAACAAACATGCACCCTGCTGGTGCATGAGATGATGCTCCAACCAATTGAGCCACCTGGCCAGGTCTTCCCTGTATCTTTTGATATAAAAATGAACCTACTTGACCATAAAAAAAGAAAATTTTACCCTTCACAACAGTGTGGATGGACCTGGAGAACACTATGCTAAGTGAAATAAGATGGTCAGAGAAAGACAAATACCATATGATTTCACTCACATGTGGAATCCAATGAACAAACTGAACTAACAAGCAAAACAGAGACAGACTCATAGATGGAGTATAGATGACATATAGTGGGTGGGGAGGTTAGCAGGAGGAGGGATTGAGCAAAAAGTAAAAAGGACTCATGGATTTGGACAACAGTATAGTAATTGCTGGGGGAAAGGGGTATTAAGGGAGCAAAATGGTAATGGAAATAATATAGAATAAAGATTAAATTTTTAAAAAGAGAAAGCAGTCCTGGCTGGTGTGGCTCAGGGGATTAATGTTGGCCTGCAAACTAAAGGGTCATAGGTTCAATTCCCAGTCCAGGCACATGCCTGGGTTGCAGACCAGGTCCCCAGTAGGGGGCACACGAGAGGTAACCACACATTGATGTTTCTCTCCCTCTCTTTCTCCCTCCCTTCCCCTTTGTAAAAATTAAATAAATAAAATCTTTTTTAAAAAAAAGAAAGTAAGAAAGCAACATTCCAAGGCCAATCCTAAATTTAGCTTTAGTCCAGGGTTAACAGTCTTTTTGTTAAAAGTTAGATAATAAATAGTTTAAGCCTTGTTAAAACAAATAAACAAACAAACAAGAACCTTATACATGTTGTTCCTTAAAGTGTGGGGGAGGTGGGAGGAGTCCTAGGTTTGAGGTAACCAAGAATCAGCTATCTAGGAAATGTCAGAATGATTAGGATGCTTTAATGCAAAAACCAGAATAGTAGACACGGATAAAGGTGGCAAATGGTGAGAGAAAGAAAGAATATAATATGAACTCTGGACCTCTGCCTTCTAGGATTTTAGAAATGACAAAGGGAAAATAGAGGAAGCTGATGAGGTGGGAGAATCTGCAGGACTGAGGCCAGCCGGTCATGAAACCCTATTTTCCTGCAGTGCCTGTGGTTCTAGGTAAGTAAGTGAAAGTAATCAGTGACATAAATCCGGCCCTTAAGCTTCCAGCGCTCACAGAAGTAGGCCATCAGTAATAGCCACCAAAATTTTTAGTGGCACAAGCCTTTCAATCCTATAACATTAAAAGGGAGAGTGACAGGTGACAAGAAGGACACTAGGTAGCTAAAGTAAAAAGTAAGAAAAGTTTCCCAAAGGAGTGAACCTGCCCTGCGTATCTTCACTCTCCGAAAAAAACTGTACAGCACAGGGACTCTTTTCCTTCGGCAGACTAGCAAGGGCAGCTTTGATGTCATTGTACTCCTTCCAAGCCAGTATGTTTGGCATGCAATTTGGCATCTTTTTAATCCTCTCTCCATACTTTTCATTTATTCTACTATGAGCAATCTTACCTTTCAAGGATTACATTTTGATTAGTTCCTTAAAATCATCTCTAAATTCATCTCTGGAATGCTCTCTTAAACAAACTTGAAGCCATTCTAAACCACTTGCTTATTCCTCTGTCACCTCAACACATTCCTCTCTATTTCCAGGATATTACTGTGCACCTGCTCAGGACCACCACATAAAAAAACATATTCAAGTTGTGTGTCTATCTCTTCTGACCTGAGCCAGAGCTTCTGATTCTTTGTGCATCCTCCCATTAATTCTTCTTTGGACCCCACAAACATACTCCCCTGGTCTATGTTAACTACCCATTAAGAACAAGAATACTCCAAGAAAATATATAAGCCTTTGGGGAGGAGGAAACAAAAGATGTGTAATAAATAAGTTTATACTTAAGAGCTTTGGATTTATTTTCTTTAATGATTGTCTGGAGTCTCAAAATTTCACAAGAGAAATTGAGAGAACTATGACAATTCTCTTTTCTGTATGGCATCTGCCAAAAAATCTTCATTTCCACTAAGGATAAACATGAGCACTCCAGTGCTTATAAATTACCCTACAATACAGCTGACAAAGTTTTAGTTATTGCCAACCTCACATCTCAGTTACCTGAATATGAGTCAAGCAACTTTAATTACAAAAGTACCATAGGAAACTATTGGGCTGGTCAAAAAGTCCTCTTAGTTTTTTCCATAAAATAAAAGACACATTTTTCATTTTCACCAATAATTGTATTGATTTGAATATTTTGATTATATCAGCTATCTCCCACTATTGGCTTCTAGTAGGTAGAGGCCAGGGGTGCTGCTAAACATCTTCCAAGGCATTAGACTGACCCACAGCAAAGAATTATTTGGCCAACATGTCAATAGTACCAAGAAACTTCACAAACCACTTTTGATACATTCCATAACTCACATCACCTTCTCTATACACTACACAAATCTCTTTTTTGTGGTTCAGTTGCATTTTTTCCTTTCTCGAAATAGTAAAGCATAATGTGCCTAAAATGTTGTGTATCTTCTTCCATCTTCAATATTAAAATGGCTGCACAAAAAATTGATAAGTTTTTTTAACTCACACCAATATGAGAGCTGTCACAATACAATCTAACAAAATTGTTGTAAATGAAGTTAAAGACAACTAAGTGCTACTAGAGCCATCTTATGGAAAAAACATAATGAGCTTTTTGGCCAACTCAATACAAGCTTTGGAGAAAGGAAATTTCCAACACAAAGAAAAAGATGCCAACTTCCAGCAAAAATTGCAAATTATGCTCTTTCAATAATAATTGTTTTCCTTTTTTTTCCCCCAGAAAGGCCAAATTGTCTTTTCCTAAACCTAGGTGGGATGAAGTTTCTTGGGGCAAACAACCAGGATTCATTCCCTGGTATCTAACACACCAAGGAATGGGACTAATAGCTGTGCAGATTCCAGAAAAAAACAGAACACTACCCCTGCAATTTAACAGCTTCGTGGAGAAAAAAATATCCTGCCACTCAGGAAGCAATGGAAAGCCTAAGAAAAAGCTTAGAGTATATTACTAAATTCTACTAGAAAGTAATGGGTGATGGGCTCATGGGTGTTCGCTCTATTATTACTCCCCAAAACTTACATGTTAAATGTATTCTTTCACATATTCTAATACTGCATAATTAAAATTTTAACTTGTTTTTTTAAAAGAAAAATTAAGATGTTGGAAAAGTAAACATCTAACGGTAAGAGCAGTTATCTCAGAGTAAACTAGAGAGGGGTTATTACAGAGAACTTTCACTTTCTCTATCATACATTTCTGAATCATTCAAAGATTTTTTTATTTTAATTGTTGTTCAAGTACCATTTTCTGCCCTTTACCCCATCCCAGTCCACCTCCCCAACCCTCTCCACCCCCTCTTGTTATTGTCCATGTGTCCTTTACACTAGTTCCCATTGGAAGATTTTTAAAGTGAACATGTTATGTATTTTTTTAAGTAAAGGGGGACCTGATTTAATATGTTGAGGGAGAAAAAAACAATTCTTCACAACACCATGCAAAGTCACCACTAAGAATTCAAAATTAGTGAGAAAACTAACACATTCTGGTGGCATAAACTGCAGAAAGATCTTAATCAGTAACAAATGTGTGCAAGTTGTACTAGGAGTGTGAATGAGGACAGAGGAAACATTCCTATTGTATTCATGGAAAGGATTTCAGGAAAAGAAATCTTTGCCATGGAAAGCAACCCAGAAAGTAAACAATGTATTCTCTGTGGCTTCAATAAATTCTTAAAACACAGTAAGAACCCAAAAGAAACACTGATCAAGAATTCAAATCTCAAATATTTAGCTGTGAACATTTTGTTGTAGTATGTGATACTCTATGAACAAATTTAAGAATGGAGAGAATAATCAAAAGATTTCTCTCATGTATACAAGGTCTGTCCAGAAAGTATCCAGCCATGTGCTACGAAAAACAGACATGTGTTGAAGATACAAGAAACACTGTACACAGGACAATGATGTCTCAGTCCCCTTAAAAGTAGGCACCTTGGGACCTCACACAATTCTCCCAACTGCAGTATGATGTGCCTTCTGCTGTTGTAGCAGAGGCCACGAAACAAATTATGCCACAACATGTTTCAGGCCAAGATCCTGCATCAAAATTTTCAACGCAGTAATTTTTAGAATCACTGACCAGCTTCTAGTTCTCACACTGTCAGTCGCTGATCTTTGTTGATTGCAGCCCACACTCGTTCAACATTCTCAGGTGTTCCTGCTTGTCACAGACCTTCCAAAACATGGATCACTTTCAACAGATTCTCAACCATCTTTGAAGCATTTGTGCCACACTTTTATTGCAATGCACTCATTGCATCGACCCCGAAAGCCTTCTGAATCATCTGAATAATTTCTGTGGAAGAGTGTTTGACCTTAACACAAAATTTGATGCAGATTCATTGGTCTACTTGTTCAGTCATTTTGAATGCAATGGCTACACAACACACGTGCTCACTCAACAGCGTCTACTGCTCCCACTGACTAGTGCAGTGAAGTTGTCATTGTTCACACATGCACATTCCGGATCACTCTCCTTGGCTACCAGGTTACATTGATGTTGTGCAAATTGTTCTCATTATATTAAAAATGGCTGGACTTTTTCCAGACAGACCTTGTCGCTTGCTTGGACAAGTGTAAATCCTCTCAAATGATTCATAAAAAACTGTTAACGATGATTGCATTTGGGGAGAGGACCCAAGTGCCTGGGTACAGGAATAGCAGAGATACCTTTTTACTATATTCTCTTTAATATTTTAGTACCATTATTATAGTACCATAATCTTCAATACTGTATCTATTTAATAAATGAATTCATTTTAAAATGAAATAAAACAAGTAGCTAAATAAGAGAAGTGGAAAAAAAGACCCAGAGCTGACCTTACAATGCCATGCAAAGTGACCACCAAGAAATAGTAACTAACAAAGAAACCAACACAGTCTGCAACTTTTAATCACTGGCCACTTGAAATGAGACAGCAAAATTTTAACCTAGAAGGCACTGGACAGAACACTCAAAATCCATGATAGATACCAAAAGCCATATTCTGACATAAAATGATGGGGAAAGTTATGGAGCAGGAACATTTCTTTTATGATAGCACAGCAATGGATGAAGCTAAAAGCCAGCTAGTGTAGGTACTAAATAGCCCACTCAACAGGCTCTGAATTTAAGTCAACAGCATAAGCATTATATTACAGCTTTGAGGAGTGCATAAATCTGTAATTAAGTCCACAGTGGCAGTGTCCAAGAGGAGCCTGGGAATAGGAGTTCAATAATACCTCAGGTTTCCCGGGACTATCTTCGGCAACTATCCCCCAATTTCAGTGCAGAACACTGTTTAAAAAGAGCAGCAGAAGTCCGAGTAGGCCATGCCTTCAGGTCTACTTCATGGTCTACCATGTCTAGAAGGGGCCTACCATGCAACAGCAACATGATACTGCAAAAGGATATAGAAGATAGGCTGAGTTTTGTCCCTTCAGAAGGGACAGATCTCTTCAAGACAGTTGAAAACATGTGTTCACCTACTATAGCCTTTTAAAAGGATGCCAGTACTAGTTGAGACTGTGAGGCCACAGAGTTCTCTAAAAGTTGGACTTTCCAATAGGTAGTGGCTATCAGCATGGTGGCTATTGTCTTCTAGAAAATAAGTAGTACAGACAGCAAATGGCTAGAGAATAGGCCACAGGATTGGTGCCAGCCAAGCTTCCTTTACATCTGGAGCTATGCATGGTGGTTAGGTCTGATAATGAGAAGGTGCCAGGTCCTCTCAAGTTGGTGTACTCTGTTATACAATGCTGGAGTGATAGTCCCATAGTCTACTCTAAATGATCATGCCTTGAACACAGTACCTGTCAGTGGGGTCCCCTTCTTCTGGCAGGGGGTAAATCTAGAATGGAAGAAAGACATTCTGGACCAGAAACAGATGGACAAAATTTCCTGTTTTACCAAAATCTACTACCATCTAACTAGAAAAAGAAGTCCTGGCCTCCATCAGCAGACAACCAGAATACCCCACAAGCTTCTTTTTATCTTTATTGTGTTTAATCCCCACCCTGTTGCCCATTAGAATGGGTCTTTTATACATATTCTTTGACTAGACCCTTCCCCTTCTTTCCCCATTTTCCCTCTGCCCCCTCCTCTCTGGTCACTGTCCATTTGTTCCTTATTTCCACATCTCTGGTCCTGTTTTGATCATTTGTTTGTTTTGTTCACTAAGTTCCACTTATAGGTGAGATCATATGGTAGTTGTCTTTCACCACCTGGCTTATTTCACTTAGCATAATGCTCTCCAGTGCCATGCACACTGTCACGAAGGGTAGGAGTTCCTTTCTTCTTTCTGCTGTGTAGTAATCCACTGTGTAAATGTACCACAGTTTTTGATCCACTCATTTACTGATGGGCACTTAGGCTGTTTCCAGCACTTGACTATTGTAAATAATGCTGCTAGATATCTAGACTTCCGGCCAAGATGGAGGATTAGGTAGACACACTGTGCCTCCTCACACAACCAAAAGGACAACAACAATTTAAAAACAAAAAACAACCAGAACTGACAGAAAAACTGAACCGTATAAAAGCCTGACAATCAAGGAGTTAAAGAAGAAACATTCATCCAGACCAGTAGGAGGGGCAGAGATGGGCGGCCGGGTGTAGAGGACTTGCGGCAAGGCAGCGACTGGAGGACCAGGGTGGGCAAGGCAGCGGCTGGCTAGCAAGGTGGCAACTGGCGGACCTGGCAAGGCAGTGGCTGGTGGAGTGGGGGTCCCACATTCACATGCAGATAAACTGGGAGGAACAACTTGGAAGTGAAACAGACCACACAACCCAGGGTTCCAATGCCAGGAAACAAAGCTTCAAACCTCTGAGTGAAAACACAGGTCGGGATTGAGGTGTCAGGAGAGACTCCCAGCCTCACAGGACAGTTCATTGGAGAGACCCACAAGGTCCCAGAATGTACAAAAACCCACCCACCTGGAATCAGCACCAAAAAGGCCCAATTTGATTGTGAATAGTGGGGGAAGTGACTGAAAACTGCCAGAGAGCAGAGCAAGCACCATTGTTCCCTCTCAGACCCCTCCCCCACATATAGCATCACAACACAGCAACATGGGTTGCCGCGCCCTGGTGAACACCTAAGGCTCCACCCCTCATTACATAACAGGCATGCCAAGACCAAAAAAAAAAAATTGGCCCAAATGAAAGAACAGATCAAAGCTCCAGAAAAAATACAACTAAGTGACAGAGAGGCAACCTATCAGACGCACAGTTCAAAGCACTGGTGATCAGATGCTCACAGAATTGGTTGAAATTGCAAATTGGATGAAAAAATGAAGGCTATGCTAAGTGAAATAAAGGAAAATGTACTGGGAATTAACAGTGACGGGAAGGAAACTAGGACTCAAATCAACGGTGTGGATCAGAAGAAAGAAAGAAACATCCAACCAGAACAGAATGAAGAAACAAGAATTCAAAAAAAAAAAAAAAATGAGGAGAGGCTTAGGAACCTCTAGGACATCTTTAAACATCCCAACATCCGAATCATAGGAGTACCAGAAGGAGAAGAGGAAGAGCAACAAATTGAAAAGTTATTTGAACAAATAATGAAGGAGAAGTTCCCCAATCTGGCAAAGGAAATAGACTTCCAGGAAGTCCAGGAAGCTCAGAGTCCCAAAGAAGTTGGACCCAAGGAGAAACACACCAAGGCACATCATAATTACGTTACCTAAGATTAAAGATGAGGAGAGAATCTTAGAAGCAGCAAGAGAAAAATAGAGAGTTACCTACAAAGGAGTTCCCATCAGGCTGTCAGCTGATTTCTCAAAAGAGACTTTGCAAGCAAGAAGGGGCTGGAAAGAAGTATTCAAAGTCATGAAAGGCAAGGACTTACATCCAAGATTGCTCTATCCAGCAAAGCTATTATTTAGAATGGAAGGCAGATAAACTGCTTCTCAGATAAAGTCAAGTTAAAGGAGTTCATCATCACCAAGTCCTTAATATATGAAATGTTAAAGGATTTATCTAAGAAAAAGATAAAAAATATGAACAGTAAAATGACAGCAAACTCACAGTTACTAACAACCAAACCTAAAACAAAAACAAAAACAAAAACTAAGCAAACAACTGGAACAGGAACAGAATCACAGAACTGGAGATCACATGGAGGGTTACCAGCAGGGAAGTGGGAGGGGGAGAGAAAGGGGAAAGGTACAGAGAATAAGTAGCATAAATGGTAGGTAGAAAATAGACAGGGGGAGGTTAAGAGTAGTATAGGAAATGTAGAGGCCAAAGAACTTATATGTATGACCCATGGACATGAACTAAGTGGGGGAGTGTGGGTGGGAGAGGGTGTGCAGGGTGGAGGGGAATGATGGGGGAGAAATGGGACAACTGTAATAGCATAATCAATAAAATATAATTTAAAAAAAATAATGCTGCTATGAGCATTGGGGTGCATAGGTTCTTTTGAATTCATGTTTCAGGATTCTTAGGATATAATCCCAGCAGTGGGATCACTGGATCAAAGAGACATTTCATCTTTAGTTTTTTTAGGAAATTCCATACTATTTTCCACAGTGGCTACACCAGTCTGCATTCCCAACAACAGTACACTAGGGTTCTCTTTTCCACACATCCTTACCAGCACTTGCTGTTTGTTGATTTGTTAATGATGGCCATTCTGACTGATATGAAGTGGTATCTCATTGTGGTTTTAATTTGCATCTCTTTGATAGCTACTGATGTTGAGCACCTTTCATGTCTATGTTCCCTCTGTATGTCCTCCTTAGAGAAGTGTCTGTTTAGGTCCTTTGCCTATTTTTTACTTGGACTGTTTGTCTTCCTGGTGTTGAATCATGAGTTCTTTATATATTTTGGAGATCAAACCCTTGCCTGAGGTATCATTGGCAAATGTTTTCCCATACAGTTTCCTTTTCATTTTGCTGATGTTTTCTTTAGCTGTGCAGAAGCTTTTTAATTTGATGTAGCCCCATTTGTTTATTCTTTCCTTTATATCCCTTGCCCTGGGAGATATATTGGCGAAGATACTGCTGCATGAGGTATCTGACATTTTACTGTCTATGTTTTCCTCTAGGACTAGGGTAAGTCATTTTATATAAACATGTCTCTTCTAAGCATGATGGTAAAGAAACCCTTTTGAAGTTAGTGCTGGTCAAATAAGACATCACAGGTAGCCAAGCAGTATATTATTTACAGAGCTTCTGAATGTTTGGTTCCCTGTTATTCACAAGCGTGAGTCACGCCCAACTGTTCTGAACTGATTCATTCTTTTAAAAAATTTTAAACAATATGTTGTGTTATGTCCTACTTTATTATTTTAAACTGCTGATTCATACTCAGAAAATTTTGGTTTATGATCTGATGTTACCATTTATAGGCAATACTGTAACAAATCCAATAAAACACACCCTTAACAGACAATTTTAGAAATCTCTTTGAGGCACCAATGGTGGGCTGTATCTGAAACAAAAATTCAGGGTGTCTTTGAGATCATATTACAAAGAGAAATAACACAGATCCCAAAACTTTTTCATTTCAGACATGATTATAAGTGACCTTAGAGATATCACCAATAAAAGGGACACAGATTTTAAAAGCTACTTAGCACTCTCCGTAAGGAATCACTAATGTTGTTGAACTAAAACTGTGTCACCCTGAACAACCAGCTATCACTCAACTAAGTCTCAAACTCAAACTCAAAAAGTAAATCTACAATGACTTCCCTCTACACTGGCAGATCTGGGGTCATTTTTAAATACATATTTTTTTAATTATCATACAAAGATACATTTAGAAAATTGGGAAGGTACAAAAATATAAAGATAAAAATGAAAAAACTTACCTACAAACCTACCACCGAGGGTCACTTACAACTGTATTTCCTTGGGTTTTTTCCTATGCCTATGCATATATAATTATTTTTTTATTTTTTATCCTCACCTGAGGATATTCTTATTGATTCCAGAGAGAAAGGAAAGCAGAGAGAGTAGGGAATGGAAACATCAAATGGCTGCCTCTTACATGCACCTCAATGGGTAACTGATCCCTCAATCAGGCATGTGTCCTGACCAGGAATTGAATCCACAACCTCTCTGTTTACAGGACAACACTCCAACCAACTGAGCCACATTGGCCAGGGCTATAATTATTTTTTAGATTATTGATATTATAATACTGAATCAATATAGGATCCAACTTTTTAAAACATATTCATATAAATATTCCTTTATCTTAAAAATTATTTAGGCCCTCTGGTGTGACTCAATGGATTCAGCACCAGCCTGCAAACCAAAAGGTTGCCAGTTCAAGTCCTGGTCAGGATACATGCCTGGGTTGCAGGCCTGGTCCCCAGTTGGGGCATGTGAGAGGCAACTGATAGATGTTTCTCTCACACATTGATGTGTTTCTTCCTTTCTCCCTCCCTTCCCCTCTCTCTAAAAATAAATAAATAAAATCTCTTTTAAAAAAATCTGGATTTAAAACACAGTTATTTAAGAGCATATTATTCCATCATATAAATGCCACAATTACCCATTTTTCCATTATTTTTGCAATTTTTCTCCATTATAATTAAATCCTATACATGAATCTTCCTTTGTATCTCAAATTATTTTTCTTAAATACTTCCTAGAAGTGAAATTACTGAGTTAGAAAGGCTGTTCTAATTTACACACCTAGCAGAATATGTGAGTATTTTTCTCATCAAATCTTTGCTAGATGCTGAATCAATTTTGATTCATTTCTCAATTGCAGCAAGTGATACTATCATTGATAATACAGTGGGTGGGCAAAGTAGACATAAAAATTGAAAAGAGCAAAAAAGTTGTAGAACTTAGTAGTCATATGAGTATTTGGTGTGGCAACAGAGTGTGCTGCTGCATTCTTTGACAAAACACAGGTAGAAATGTCCTTACTAAAGAATGAACTTTGAATACCTTAGAAAATTTAGATACATTTGGAAAGTAACAGACCATTTTATATCCCTGTATCAAATTCTGGTTATGTTTAGACCCGTGGCTAAGATAAATTTTCACAAGATTTGTCTCAAATACAGACCAAATTGCACAGTATCAGAATAGTTCTATAAATTTAGGAGCAAAAATTATTCAAATATGAAAAACCTGGCATGCCGATAAGACCTGAAAAAGGAAACATGATGTCCTGAGGTTTAAGTATGCAAAGGGTGTGCTTCCTGTGGTATCTGCCACCAACCCTCAGCTGAGCACACATCTGAGGAACATGTCCTAAAAGAAAGTATATTCATTCTCTTTCATGTGACTGTATAAATTAAATATGCTAAAAAGTCCCGGAAGGGAAATAATGGGCTTTTATGCTGATAATTAGAATTATTTAAAAAAAATACAAAAGAAATTCAATGAGGGAAAAATAGCCTTTTAAACAAATGATGCTTAAAAAAATGATGCTGAAACACTTGGAAATCCACATGCAAAAAAAAATGATTTTAGACCCTTAACTCACACAACATTCAAGTGCAAGTGATGATCCTTGATTGAATCCTAAATTGGAACCAAAACAATGCAAAAATATTTTGGGGGAAATTGGAGAATTTATATATAGAATGGTTATCAGAAGACATTAGGGAATTTTGTTGAATTTTTAGAAGTGACAATGATTTTGTAATCTTATGTGAGTTATAACCTAAGGTAAAAAAATAACTTTCAAGAACCTTAAACTTTAATTAATCAGCTTCTCGTTGGTAATAACATTAGCATATTAATACTAATATTCGTATATTAACATGCTTTTGCACATTAATAAAGCAAATGAGTAATTACTTATTTGGTGTTCTTGGGAAAAAGCATTCTCACTGAGAGAAGAAAGTCACAAAAAAATCCTGTAAAGAGGGTATTAGTTGGAGATATTGGTATGAACATATGAGTTGTGTGTGTGTGTGTGTGTGTGTGTGTGTGTGTTTTCCTCATTCTATCCATTTAAACAGCCAAGAAACAATTGCACTCCAGCAGCAATGAGCATAATGAGTTCCAAGAGCTTCTAAATACTATTTCCCACCAAAAGAACCAGGGCTCATTAGAGAAATTATTTATTCTATGACTGAGGCAGGGAAAGAGCAAGCTGAGTGTGGAACATCTTGTACCAAGAAAGGAAGTGGTCAAATAATAATAGGGTCATATCAAAAGGACACAGGACCTGGTTTAAAGGGACTTCCACAGGCCAAATGTGGGACAATTTAAGCATCAAAGAGAATGACAGAATGGATTATAAAACATTGAGTTAAAAAAAGAATGCATAAGTTCAAAGTGATAATCATTAAAAAAAGGAGGATAGGAGAAGAGGGAAAGCTCTTCGTTACAGAAGACTGACAGCTACTCAATGTAAAAGTTAATGAGAGAATTTTTAAAGTTATCATTTTGCAAACTCCAATGCAATAATAAATTAAGGCAATGATCATAATAGATTCTACTACTAATGAATGAAAAGCTGCAAGAAAATAGAATATCTATACACAGTCTCAGAGTGGTACCCATTCCAGGTTGCTTATTAATTACAAAAGGGAAAAAAAATACCCCAACAGTGGAGAGATCTGGAAAACACCATCTGAACTAAAATTAACATCAGCATCACAAATGAAGGAATCACAAATAATTTTGCAAAACTGACATCAGCTATATAGTATCCAGAATCTAATTGTAAAGAAACAATCAGGCAAATCTGGATTTTAGAAAATTTCCTATGACAATTTAACTGTATCCTTGCCTTGTCAGTTGTCTTGCAGAATGTCTATGTCAATGTGGATGGGACTCTACAAACTTTTGGAAAAGCAGTTGTTGGTGAGAAGAGGTTACCCTTTCCCTTCCCTGTCTCCTGGGGAAAGGGAAGATTAATGTTTCTTCTCTCTGAATCCAAGTGAGAAGAATCTCCAAGCTTCACAAAGTTTGAGGATGCTTACAAGAATGAGAGCCAGAAAGATTAGATGTCTACCTGGGCAGGAAAATGGCTCATCTGATCCCTGCACCTATTTGCAGGTACAATCTAAAGATCATTTAGACCAACTCTTCCATTTTATACACAAGAAACTGAAGTAGCCCTGACCAGTGTGGGTAGCCTTGGTTGGGTGTTGTCCCACAAAGTGAAAGGTTGCCGGTTTGATTTCCAGTCAGGGCTCATGCCTGGGTTGCTGGCCCAGCGGTCCTGGTTGAAGCACATGCGAGAGACAACCAATCAATATTTCTCTCACATATTGATGTTTCTCTCACTATCTTCCCCGCTCTCTAAAAACAAATAAATAAAATCTGTTAAAAATAAAATAAAGAAAAAAACAAGTGTTGGAGACGATGTGGAGAAAAGGGAACCCCCAGTGCACTGTTGGTGGGAATGCAGACTGGTACAGTCACTGCAGAAAACAGTATGGAATTTCCTAAGAAAACTAAAAATGAAGTGCCTTTTGACTCAACAATTCCACTGCTGGGATTATATCCTAAGAAACATGAAATACCAATCCATAAGAACCTATGCACCCCAATGTTCACAGCAGCACAATTTACAATAGCCAAGAGTTGGAAGCAACTTAAGTGCCCATCAGTAAATGAATGGCACAAAAAACTGTGGTACATTTACACAATGGAATTTTACACAGCAGAAAGAAGGAAGGAGCTCCTACCCTTTGCAACAGCA
Organism: Anoura caudifer; assembly: GCA_004027475.1. Taxonomy (NCBI): domain Eukaryota; kingdom Metazoa; phylum Chordata; class Mammalia; order Chiroptera; family Phyllostomidae; genus Anoura; species Anoura caudifer. Next base: position 332,136 of record PVKU01000987.1, read on the forward strand.
TAGATGGATCTGAGAGCATTATCCTAAGTGAAATAAGCCAGGCAGTGAAAGTCAAACACCATATAATCTCACCTTTAAGTGGAACTTAATCAACAAAACAAACAAGCAAGCAAAATATAACCAGAGACATTGAAATTAAGAACAATCTGACAGTAACCAGAGGGGAGGGGGAGGGGATAATGGGGGGGAAATGGGGAAGGGTTTTCAGGAACAACTGTAAGGACACATGGACAAAACCAAGGGAGGGTGGAATCAAGGGAGGGAGGTGGGGATGGTTGGGGTGGGAGAGGAGTGGTGGGGGTAAATGCAGACAACTGTACTTGAACAACAATAAAATAACTATAAAAAATAAAATAAAATAATGGAACTGAAGTGCACAGGTACAAAGACTTCCAGAGTTACTCAGAAAGATGATAGCAAAACTAGATCTAGAACAAGTACTCAATGGCTCCATTACTCCTCTTAATAACTTTGACTATTAAAAGTAGTACTTTGTTAAATATTTAAAAATATAAGAAATGCAGAAGAGATTAAAAAGCCATAACCCCACATACAAGGGACAAATTTGGTTGATATTTTGGTGCTTCTTTTTCCAGCTATTTTCCCCCAATTACATAGATATATTTACCTAAATCTGCTCAGAGTTGCCATAACAAAATACCATAGACTGGGTGACTTAAAACATTACAAATTTATTTTCTCAGTTTCTAGAGACTGAAAAGTCAAAGATCAAGGTTCTGGTAGAGTTCAGTTTCTGGTGAGAGCTGCCTTCCTAGCTTGCAAATGGTACCTTCTTACTCTGTCCTCACATGGCAGAGAGTGCTCTGGCAACTCTTCCTGTTTTTAAAGGGGCGCCAGCCATATCAGATTAGGGCCGCAACCTATGACCTCATTTAATCTTTAACACTTCCTTCCTCACAAATTCCATCTGTAAATACAATCACATTCGGGCATTAGGGCTTCCACATGAGTTTTAGGGGGACTAGGGGGACGTAATTTAGCCCATAGCATTCTCCCTGTGCCCCCATCCCAAATTCATGTCCTTATCACATGCAAAATACATACATTCCATCCCATCAGCCCCAAAAGTCTTAACTCCTTCCAGCATCATCTCAAGTCTAAAGTCCAAAGTTTCATTTAAATATCAATTAAATCAGATATGAGTGAGACTACAGGTATGATTCATCCCCAGGCAGAATTCCTCTCCAATGTTGTGAAATCAGAGAAGTTATGTGCTTCCAAAATGCACTGTTAAAACAGGCTTAAGAGAGATATTCCCATTCCACAAGGGAGAAATAGGAGAGAAGGAAGAGGTGACGGACAGATCACAAGCAAGACAAAACCTAGCAAGGCAAATTCCATTAGATCTTAAGGCTGGAGAAGAATTCCCTTTGGTTCAATGTCCTACCTTGCAGGCCCACTAGGGTAGAAGTGCACCCCCACAGCTTTGCAGCTGGCCCTGCCCCCACAGCTCTCTGGGGTGAATGGTCTTGCCCCCTGGGTCTCTGCTGGGAGTGGCAGCCCTGATATTCTCTGAATCACCTTGTGGGTCATTCTTCCCTTTCCTCAAAAACAGCACACACTTACAGCCAATAAATAACTAGAGTCTCAACCAGTAGATTCCAAGAACTACAACAGCCTTCCTTCATTCCATCCCTCTTTCTCTGCCCCTGTTAGTTAAAATGGGCAGTGTGTCTGGTATAAATCCCATCTCTATTCCCGGCTTCTGCCTAGATAGCTAATTAAGCCCACGTGTTGCATCCATGATCTCTCTCTCTTTGTCCTCACCAGAGGACATTTTTTCCATTGCTTTTAGAGAGAAAGGAAAGGAAACAGAGAAACATTGATGAGAGAAGAGTATTGTTTGGTTGCCTGGACTGGGGTTTCCAACGTGACCAGGATCATGTGTGTCTAGACCAGGGGTCAAATACACCCTCACCCAAGCTGGGATAGAACCTGCAAATTAGGTACGTGCCCTGACCAGGAATCTAAGGTGCAGCTGAAATAACGCTCCAACCAACTGAGCACACAGGCATGGGCCATGATTTCTTTAAGAGTTCCCTTCAGACCACCCTTTCCCATTGTTTACAATACGAATAGGCTAAGAATTTTCCAGATCTCCAAACTCTTGTTCCTTTTTGCTTAACAATTCCTTCTTTAATTAAGCTCTCTCCTCTCACATTTTACCATAAGCAGTAAGAAAGACCCAAGCTGCACCTTCAATATTTCACTTAAAAATCTCCTCTGCCAAATATTCAATTTGAACTCTTGCAAACTCACTTTTCACAAAACACTGGAACAATTTAGCCAAGTTCATCACCACTTTACACACTTTACAACAAGGATAGCATTTCCTCCATTTCCATATGAGACATCTGAGATGGCTAATTAAGTCCATGGGTTGCACCCATGATCTCTTTTATAGTTTTGGAGGTTGAAAAGTTCATGATAAAGGTATCAGCTGATCCCATTCCTAGTGAAGGTTCTCCTCCTGGTTTGCAGATGCCCACCTTCTTGCTATGTCCTCATACAGACAGTTCCATTGTCTCTTCCTCTTCTTGTAAAGGTACCCATCCTATCAGATTGGGGCCTCATTCACATGATCTCATTTAACCTCTATGACCTCTCCACAGGCCCCCCCCACTCTTGCTATTATATATAAATTTGGGAGCTACACAATTCAGTCCATAGGAATGTCTTAAATTATATATGTATATTTGTATTGGATTGACCAAAAAGTCCATTTCATTTTTTCCATAAAATGAAAGATACATGTTTCATTTTCACCAATAATTGTATTCATTTGGATATTTTGAGTATGTCAGCTATCTCCCGCTACAGGCTTCTAGTGGATAGAGGCTGGGGTGCTGCTAAACATCTTCCAATGCGCAAGACAGCCCCACAGCAACAATTATTTGGCCAAAATGTCAAGAGTACCAAGAAATTTCGCAAACAACTTGACATGTTCAATCAGTCATAGCACCTTCTCCATACAGTGCAAAAATGACTTTTGCATTTCAGTTGCATTTTTATATTTCTCAAAATAACAAAGAATATGTCAAAATGCTGCATATCTTCTTCCATTTTCAATATTAAAATGGCTGTACAAAAATTCACCAATTTTGATGGTTTTTTAAAATGCACACCAATATGACAGCTGTCACAATACAATCTAACAAAATTGTTTCTAATGAAGTTAAAGACAGCTAAGCACTACTAAAACCATCAGAAGGAAAAAACTAAACAAATGTTTTGGCCAACCCAACATATGCATATTCACATATACATAGATGCCTACAGAGAGTAAGATTTTGTATACTTTTTAACTTTAAGTTTCATGAAAGATTCCCTCATTTATTATTCAAACCATAATTTTAAATAAATGTACAAAATATTCACTCATTGCTATTATCATTTATTGTTGCTTAACCATTAAGTCATTTTCAAATTTTGCTATTTAAATAATTTTGCAATGAACATCTTTGTACCAAAAGCTTTGTCTGCTGCTTGATTACTTAGGATAAGTTTTCAGAAATTCAACTTCTAAAATCAAAGGCTATAAATATTTTAAAGACTCTTGGCACATACTGCTCAACTGCTGAAACCTGTATTAATGTATACTCCCATATGCATTAGATATTATAATTAAAATTAAATATTTTTATAGTTAGAAAAAATACCAGTGTCACAAATGCCCGAAATAGCAAGGATTTTTTTTTTTTTTTTTTTTTTTTTTTAATTAAAGACTCAGGACAGCCCTGAGTGGTGTGGCTCAATGGGTTCAGCGTCATCCTACAAACCAAAAAGGTTGCTGGTTAGATTCCCAGTCAGGGCACATGCCTGGATTGAGGGTCAGATCCCTGGTGGGGGGCGTGTGAGAGGCTACCCGATCGATGTTTCTCTCCCTCTCCTTCTCTCTCCCTTCCCCTATCTCTAAAAATGAATAAAGTCTTTTTAAAAAATTAAAAAGTCACAACAACCAAATAAAATGTGTGATTGTTAATTAGATCATACACTTGTAGGGGTGGTTGGGATTAGCTATAAAAATATTTGGGAAACAACTGGGGAATTCTTAATATGGACTGTAAATTAGATTATATTATTGTATTAATGTTAAATTGCTTGATTCTGACAATTGTATCTTGATTATGTATACTGTCCTACCTCTTAGAGGATACCTGCTGATGGGTCATGAAGTCTGAAGCTTTATTCAAATGATTCAGAAAATATGTGTATTTTTCTGTATGTATATGTAGAGACAGAAATAAAGATATGAGAGAAAAGTGAGAAAAAGGGGGAGCAAATGAAGCAAAATATTAATCACTGATTCTAGAAAGGGATAAATGGATGCTCATTGTACTTCCAACTTTTCTGTAAGTTTAAAATTTTTCAAAATAAAAATATGTGAAGAAGTCAAAAGATGGAACAGGCTACTCATGAAAAAATTAAAATTAGGCAGTAAACAGATGAAAAATGTATGAGAATTCATAAACTTGATTATTTATGGCCTCTCATTTCCTCCTGCCTCTTGGCATTTGCTCTTTAATCACTTCAACCGCACTTCATCAAATGGGCCCAGGAGGAATGGGAAGTGAAATTTTCAATCATTCCATTTCACTTCTCATTAGCAGACCTACAAAAGGGTTTAAAAGATTAAAAAGGTCAAAATTAGCTCATTACAATGATTTTGGAAAGGACCTAGACTTTTACTTCACAACCTGCTCTTCAATTCTGATTCTTCTGGTCTGAATAACCCTAAATGTTTGATAAATTCTAGTTCCTAAATGGCTAAAAAGGGAAAATAAAAATAAAACATGAAAAGAATAGCATATTTTCTTTAAATAAAGAACAAATGTTTGCCCTAGCTGATGTAGCTCCATCGATTGAGTACCAGCCTGCAAACCCCAAGGTCACCAGTTTGATTCCCAATCAGGGCATATGGCTGGACTGCAGGCCAGGTCCCCAGTTAGGGTATGCAAGAGGCAAGTGATCGATCTATCATTCACACATCACGATGTTTCTCTCCTTCTCTTCTCCCTCCCTTCCCCTGTCTCTAAAAATAAGTACATTAAAAAAAAACAAATAGTGTCTCCCCTGAGCATTGTTTAAAAAAGAATAATAAAATAAAAACAAATAAATAAATTTTTAAAAAAGAAAGAAAAAATGTTGACCTCTGCCATTGGTCTTACTTTTACCAGGAGAGTAAGCTTATAATATGGAAGGAAACCAATGAATTTACAATCTATCAATAGAAGTTTTCATTCTCACAAACAACATGATGGAATGTACTGCAACACAGTGATTTGAGGCCGGGGCTATTAAGTCAGATTGCCTGTGTTTGAATATTTACCCTATTTTGCTGTGTATAGTTTGCATCCACATTTTTGGCCCAAACTTTCAGAAAAAGAAATCTTTCATTTTAATTTCTTAATTCAATTATTTATTTATTTATTTATTTATTTCTATTTAGAAACAAAGCTGATTATCATATTCCAGGGTATTATTTTGCATATGGATATCATTATTGCTTTCTAGAGTTACACTTGTAACACATAAGCATAAATAAAAGAATTAACATTTATATAGATACGGAATTAGTACTACCCATGTATAATGCCAGATGCTGGCCTAATTTTTCCTTCAAAAATTTGGGCAAAAAAGTGCACATTATACATGGCAAACTATGGTATTCATCACTTACAACCTATGTGATTTGTGGCAAATTACTCAATCTCTATATGTCTCAGTTTCCACACGTGAAAAATGGAGAGAGCCGAGAGTAAAATTTATATCTGGGGGCTGTCATGAAGATTAAATAAGTTAGTACATTTTAGCTCCTAGGCCAGCATCTGGCATATTGTAAGACCTCCAAATATGTTAGACATTATGATCCTTTTATTACTAGTATTACTATGACTACAACCACCATTACCACCACTTTCAACCTGCAGTTGATGAGTTTGACGTTTGATTCAGAAAAACTATAGTAACACAAAAGAAGCACAACACCTCCCGCCCTCACACACACGGGTTGAAAAAGTCAAGGAGAACAGACTCCAGCCCAGTCCTTTAGTGTATCCTCAAGCTGTTTTGAGAGAAACTGAGGAGAGGGTAGTAATATACCAACAATGCACGGCTCACTTCGAGAAGGAATCTGTGTGTTCTGGATAAATTAATCTCAGGAGAAATGATAAGTTCTCTCACTCAGTAAATCATTTAACAAAACTTTTTCTGGCATACTATAGTATGTATTAAGTATTGAGCCAGATGCTAGGAATGCCAAAAGGAAGGATGTCTATGCCTTTAAACATTTTGCATTCTTGTCAAGGAAATATGCATAGGTCATAACATGACCTATGTATATGATGGATGTATGTACAGGGTACTATGGAAGCAGAGGAGAGACACCTAGCTAGACTTGGGAGAAGGAAGAGCAGTAAAAAGATTTCCCGGAGGAAGTGACATTTAAACTTAGCCTTAAAGAATAGTAACAGTTAAATGGAGATAGAATAAGTAAAATTATTCCTCCAGGGATAAAAGCTGGCAAATGGAGAAAAAAGACAGCACCCATGCCCTGCCTACAGCCACGCAAAACCAAAAGACCTTTTCCTAAAGCTAATGGGCAGAGCCATTGGAGGTATGGACCTGAATAGCTGTGCTTCTGGAATAGCTTCTGTTTGCGCACATCACAACTCCACCCTCCCCAATTCAGAATAAGCCACATTTGGAGAACTCAAGGAAAGCTGTGACTGAAACGGATTCAGAGACAAGTTTCTCACTTACAACACTGGGCGGCAGCACTGGGCAATGGCTTCCTCTGGCTTTCTTCTTGAATAGTATACTAGAAGCAGAAAGAAGAAAAAAACACATATGATAAGTAAAGAGAAAAAAAAATCACAGTTACCTGTAAAAAGGTCTAGCATTTGAGGAGTCTAATTTTTTATTGAAAAGAAATAGATGATCCTGCTGATTTCCGTGTGTGATCCCGACATAATGGCCAGAATATCAGACATGGCACTGGTCCAATGCAACAGGCTAAAGCAGGATAGCAGAGACTGTTCTGACCAAGGGTACCTGCCAAGTGGCTGTAGAAGGCTTAGTCTTAGAGAAGCTTCAGAGGACTTAGAAAATTCAGTCCTGTAAGTTTTCCGATAAAGTACAACTGCTGCATTTGAGTGATAGAACTGAAAACTTCTGAGTCTAAATTTTCTGATGTTTAAAAAAAAGTAATAGTGCTTCTTCCCTAATGAGATCATGTGGGAAATAAGTGAAATTACTTATTAAAGCAAGTAATTGCACATCTGAAGTCTACTAGAGTCCCCTTCACTAGAGACACACATTATACTGTAGCCTCCACCCCAACCCCCCAACGTACCACCAAAACACAAATACAGAACACTGAAGCCTTAAAAAATGGAGCATAATTAAGTTCAAATCTAGAGGATGGGCAGGATTTAGAAAGGCAAAACAAAGAGGAAAAAGGCATAAACAAATTAACACAGGCACATAGAGTTTGGAAGACAGAATTGTTTGGTTCAGATCCCATTGGAAGGCTGGGAAAACATAACATGGTCCAGCACCTTGAAAATAATGGAGTTTTCATCCTGAATCTACCACTTCTTAATAAGCTGTGGAATCCTGGGTAAGACAGAGCTTCCCTAGCACTATCATTTAATAAGTCACTCTTTCAACCAATATTTCTTGAGCACCTATTATGCGCAAGGTCTTGTTCTAGGCAATGGGGGTAGTAGAGTTTGTAAACCATGGTAAGGAGTTTGGATTTTATTCCAGTGCATTGGGAAGCCATTTAGACTTTTAAACACAAGAGAGATGTGACTTGATTACACTTTAAAAAGCACTCTGGCTGCCATATAAGATAAACTGTAGGGGAACAAAAGCCACATGAAGAAACCCTTTCTGGCCAGATTTTTCCCCCTTTGTCCCTCTCCACCCAACAACCCCCTCCTGCAGGCAATCCCCACACCATTACTCATGTCCATGGGACAGGCATATAAGTTCTTAGGCTACTCAATTTTCTATATTGTACTTTACATCCCCATGGCTATTCTGTAACTACCTATTTGTACTTCTGCAACCTCTTCATCCACTTCCCAACACCCTGCTCCCATCTGGCAACCATCAAAATGCTCTCCATATCCATGATTCTGTCTCTGTTCTTTTGTTTGCTTAGTTTGTTTTTTAGATTCAGTTGTTGATAGATTTGTATTTACAGCCATTTTGTTGTTCATAGTTTTAATCTTCGTTTTCTTAAATAAGTCCCTTTAACATCTCATATAATAATGGTTCGGTGATGATGAACTCCTTTACTTTCTTCTGGTCTGGGAAGCTCTTACTCTCCTCTTAGATTCTAAATGATAGCTTTGCAGGGTAGAACAATCTTGGCTGAAGGACCATGCTTTCCATGAATTTTAATGTTTCTTGCCAATCCCTTCCAGCCTGCAAACTTTCTTCTGAGAAATCAGCTGACAGTCTTATGGGAATTCCCCTGTACACAACTAACCTATTTTGTCTTGCTGCTTTTAAGAGTCTCTCTTTGTCTTTAACCTTTGGCATTTAATTATGATGTGTCTTGGAGTGGGACTCTTTGTATCCATCTTGTTTGGGACTCTGTTTCCTGGACTTGCGTGTCTATTGGAAGTTTTCTTTCATTATTTTTTCAAATACTTTTCCAATTTCTTGCTCTTTTTCTTTTCCTTCTGGCACTTATATGATGCAAATGTTGGACCCCTTGAAGTTGTCCCAGAGGGGGCTTATACTATCCATGCCTTTTTGTTTGGGGGTGGTTTTTTTTGGTTTCTTTTTTCTTCTGTTATTCTGATTGGTTGTTTTTTGCTTCCTTAAGTTCCAAATTATTGATTTGATTCTTGGCTTCATTCACTCTACTGTTGTTTCCCTGTAAATTGTTTATTTCAATTAGTATATCCTTTGTTTCTGATTGAATTTTTTTATGCTACCGAGGTCCTCACTAAGTTCCTTTAGCATCCTTATAACAAGTGTTTTGAACTCTGCATCCGATAGATTGTTTATCTACATTCAGCTTAGTTCTTTTTCAGGTGATTTCATTGGTTCTTTCATATCTCATTTTGGCAATCTCCCTGTGTTTGTTTCTATGTACTAGGTAGGGCTATTATGACTCCCTGTCTTGGTATCATGGCCTAATGTAGTAGGTGTCTTGTATGGTCCAGAGGCACAGTCCCCTGTCACCCAAGCTGGATACTCAAGATGCACCCTGTGTGCGGACTGAGTATACCCTCCTTTTGTAGTTGTCCCTTGATTGCTATTGGCAGGTTAATGAGAGGGATTTACCCAGATCAGTGAGCTGCAAGAACTGGCTGTGACCAATGACTATCAACATCCACTTCCATGGAGGATCAGCTGTGCAGGGGCAGGGTGGTGGTGTTCCAACATGGTCTCCAGCTATCCACTGGGTGCACAGGCCCTGGGGTTTCCCTGGTGGTACAGGCCAAGGTCAGGCCTCACCTGTGTTTTGCCCAGGGCCACGCTGCCTGAGGTACAAAGCAATCTAAAATGGCTCCTACTTGTGCTGGGTTTGGAGATCCCCAAGTGAAGCCAAGCTGCAAATCTAGGCTAGCTAATGCTAGTACTGTGCCTGGGGCCACTTATCAAGCTGTATGGGGGCTGGTGGCTCACTGAGGCTGACTGTTGCTTGTTTGAAAGGATTTAGGAAGTTGTGAAGCATCAGCCAAAACCAGCCATTCACATAGAAAAGCCACTGTTAACCACTGTAAGCTGAGTGGCATGGACTTCAGGGGATCTCCAGGGCAGGGCCAATAGTGTTAGCCATGTTGATGGAGTCTCAGATATGTCATATGCCTGCTGTCTCTGTAGCTCTGTGGCTCTGTGGAGGGAGTGTTCAGAAACGGGACAATGGTCCTATCCACCTTTCTGTCTGGGAGAATGCCGTCCCCCCAGCTCTAACCCTGATGCCAGATACTTCCATTCCTCCCTCTATGCCACTGATGCCTTTCCAGCGGCTACCCCAGTGCTGGAGCTCAGAGGAGTGAGTCTGAGTAATATGCGTGTGGGTTCTTTAGAAGGATCTGCTTGGCCACCAGAAGTTTCTTCCACTGACTCTATCCCTACCGGTTTTTGCAGCCAGAAATTATGGAGAATTATCTCCCTGGCACTGGAACCCTGGACTATGGGGCCTGATGAGAGGCTGGGACTCCTTGCTCCGGAGATATCCTTCCTGAATTTGTATCCACCACATGTGGATGTTGGACCAGCCCATTTCGCATCTCCGCTCCTCTTACCAGTATAGATCAATGTGGTTTCTTGAATTCCATAGTTACCATACTTCCATTCAACTCAATTTAGAATGGTTCTGAGTGATGGCTGTTCTATATTTTAGTTGTAATTTTGATGTGGTCATGTGAGGAGGTGAGCCGTGTTTACTTATCTCTTTTAGTTTTTTATAGTTCATTTTTATTGTATTTTTCCATTACCATTTATTTATATTTTTATTTTCTGTATTACTTTTATTTTTAATGGTCCATTTTATCTTATCTTACCTTATTTTATTTTATTTTTATTGTATTTTAGAACCTGGTTATTTGCAATGGCCTGTCTGTTCTTATCCTCAATGACCTACAGCTTTTCATTTATTTTGGTTGCCAGGTCCTTCTGCCTCAGACCCTTGCTCTGCTGGCCATGCTGAATCACCTCACTCACACCCAGGGTCACCTGGTAGTGGTGCATCATATTGATCTCATGGTCCAGCCTGGCCATGTTCTTGGTGATCAAATGCTGTTTGGTTTGGCCAGTGGCCCATTTCCTGGAAGTCTCCACATCTTCTCCTTGTCTCTGAGCGACTAGGATGGTCTGCTTGGACTTGTCATACTTCCATTCAACTCAATTTAGAATGGTTCTGAGTGATGGCTGTTCCATATTTTAGTTGTAATTTTGATGTGGTTGTGTGAGGCCATGGAGCCTTTCTTGCGCAGAACCATCACCATATCCGAGTTGCTCTCAGCCATGGTGGGGCGGGTGGTCCAGCAGTCCTTGCAGTGGCTCCACTGCAAGCTGCTGGAGACCCAGCGAAGCGCCTGTCAACTTCTCCCTTTATGTCCATCAATATTTACTCTACATATTTAGGTGCTCCTACGTTGGGTGCACAAATGTTTCCAAGAGTTACATCCTATGGTTGGATTGTTACCTTTATCATTATGTAGTGTCCTTCTTTGTCTCCTACTATAGCATTTGTTTTAAAGTCTACTTTGTCAAATATAAGTATTGCTACCTCAGCTTTTTGTTTTTTCATTTTCATTTGCATGAAATACTTTTCTCCATCACTTTACTTGTATTCTGTGTGTTTCCTTCATTCTGAGGTAGGTCTCTTGTAGACAGCACATATATATGAGTCTTGCTTTCTTACTCATTCAGCTACCTTGACTTTTGATTGCATTTAAGCCATTTGCATTTCAAGTGATTAGTAATAAGTACATATTTTTTGTCATTTTATTTTTTTAACTATGTTCCTCCATTTTTTCTTTATTTTCTCCTATTTCTTAAAGCAGGCTCTTTAACATTTCTTATAATACTGATTTGGTGGTAATGAACGCCTTTAGCTTTTTCTCATCTGGGAAGCTCTTTATTTCTCCTTCAATTTTAAATGATAGCCTCGTTGGGTAAAGCAGTCCTGGCTCTAGGTCATTGCTTTTCATCACATTGAATATTTCATTCCAATCCCTTCTGGCCTGAAATGTTTCTGTTGAGAAATCAGCTGACAGTCTATGCAATCTCCCTTGTAGGTAACTGTCTTTCTCTTGCACATTTTAAGATTCTCTCTTGGTCTTTAACCTTTGTCATTTTAATGACAATGTGTATTGATGTAGGCCTCCTTGGGTTCCATCTTGTTTGGGTCTCTGTACTTCCTGGACTTGTGTGTCTTTTTACTTCACCAGGTTAGAGAAGTTTTCAGTCATTCAAATATGATCTCAATCCCCTGTGCTCTCTCTTCTCCTTTTGGTACCCCTATGATGCAGATGTTGTTATGTGTCTACAGCCATACCACCCTGAATGTGCCCGATCTTGTCAAATGTTATGCTTCATATAGTCCCAAAGGTCCCTTAACCTATCCTCATTTTTTAAATTCTTTTTTTCTGCTGCTCTTATTTAGTAAGGTTTTTTAATCTTGACTTCCAAATCACTGATTTGATCGTCTGCTTTATCCAACCTACTGTTTATTCCTTCCAATGAATTCTTCATTTCAGATATATTTTTCACTCTGTCTGGTCCTTTTTTATGGTTTCTATGTCTTTTTCATATTGTTGAGAATTCTGATAACCATTACTTTGAACTCTATGTCTAATAAATTGCTTTCCTACATTTTATTAACCCTTTTTCTGAAGATTTCTCCTGTCCTTTCATTTGAGGCTTGTTTCTTTGTCTCCCTAATTTGTGTTTGTGGCTATTTATTAGATAGATTGGATATTACTCCCAATCTTTGTGGGGTGGCCTTATGTAGTAGGTGTCCTGCGGGGTCCAGTGGTGCAGTCTTCTTCACCTGAGCTAGGTGCTCCAGAAATGTCCCTTCTGAGGGTAATGTGTGTCCTCCTGTTGTAATTGAGCCTTGATTGCTATTGTCCCATTAGTGCTGGAGATCAATTCTCAGGCTGGTGGTCTGTGAGGCTCAACCCCAACCACAGCATGCAAGCTGCTGTGCAGGTACTGACCATACAAAGCAGAATTCGCCTCCACAGGGTTTGGTGCCTGCCTTGATCTCCATTTGGATACGCTGCTTGTGAAGCTTATTGGATCCTGCTCTGACTTTGTCTGAAGCTGGCCACTGAGTTTGTTGGTTCTAGATCTCTTCAGGGAACCTGTGGTTCAGACCAATATCAGATGTAGCCTGTGACTTGTCCTGGGCAACATGTTTGGAGCAGTCTTGATGTGGTTCTGTAAATCCTTGGTTATAAGATTTCTCCTCAAATAGTCTTAAGTCGGTTATTCAGGATGATTTTTCTATAATTTAATTATAATTGCAGTTCCATTCTAAGAGGAGATGAGCGTAGCTTCCAACTACTCTGCCACCTCCTTGAATTCTCCCTCAATTTCATTGTTTTGTATTGCTACATAATATTCCATCCTATATATACCACACCTTTGTTATCCATTCATCTAATGATGACCACCAAGGTCGCTTCCATAGCTTGGCTACTATAAATAATGCTGCAATGAACATAGGGATGAATATATCTTACTGAATTAGTGTTCTTGTTTTCTTTGAATAAGCACTCAAAAGTGGAATTGTTGAATCATATGTTATATCTAGTTTTTAGTTTTTTGAAGAATCTCCATACTGTTTTCCATAGAAGTTGCACTAGTTTTCAGTCCCACCAACAGTGTGCAAGGGTTCCCTTTTCTCTACATCCTCGTCTACGTGTTATTTGTTGACTTTTTGATAATAGCCATTCTGATTATGTGATGTGGTATCACATTGTAGTTTTGATTAGCATTTCCCTAATAATTAGTGATGTTGAGCATCTTTTCACGTGTATGTTGGCTATCTATGTCTTCTTTGGAGAAATGTCTTTGCATGTCCTCTGCCCATTTTTTGATCAGGTTAGGTTATTTACTTTTTGTTGAGTTTTATGAGTTTCTTACACATTTAGAATATCAACATTTTACTGAATATGTCATTATGAAATCTTGATAATTATTGAATCTTGGAGGTAAGTGTAAAGGTTTCATTTTGTTATTCCCTTATTTTTATGTCTGTTTAACTTTTTTTATGCTGCTAAAACCATGAGGTGAAAGTTGGTGGGATCACTTTATAATAGATAAGATGGGCTGACACCAGTTGCACCCACTACTGAAATTTGACATTACTAAAAATGATATAAGATACCCCCTGCCTACCAAAAAGAAAAAAAAAACTTCAATCTAAATCTCAATTTAATCCTCAAACTATTAGATATAATTTTCATTTTTAAGGAAGTAAGAGGGATACAGGGACCTGGTAAAAGTAAACTTGGGAAAATAACCAGTTAAATTCAGAATGTGCAGAGTTCTATATAACAAATGAGGGAAGGGGAAACAGCTATAGAATTAAAATGACTTAGGAGACATAATAACCAAATATGTACAACTTGTTTGGATCCTGAATTGAACAAATCAACAATGATAAGACATCTTTGAGATAATAAAGGAAATTTGAACTCAGACTAAATAATACATAATATCAAGAAATTACTGTTAAGTTCAATATACTAAAGGCATTGTGGGATTTTTGAAGAAATTATCTGTTAAAGGTGTATACTGATGTATTTATGTATTTATGGGTAAGACAAGATAACATCTGGGATTGTTTTCAAAATACTCCAGCAAAGAAGACAGAGTAATTCTATATATTTTGCATGTACAAAAATTCCAATAATAAATTTTTTAAACAAAGTGACAATCACAATGAGATATACCACTTCACACCTACTGGGATGGCTACAATAAAAAATACAGATAACAAGTGTTAACAAGGATATGGAGAAATTGGAACCCTTTACACTGGGTTCCAATTTAGTTAGTGGGAATATAAATTGGTACAGCCACTTTGGAAAACAGTCTGGCAGTTTCTAAAATACTTAAACATATTACCATCTGATCCAGCAAGTACATTCCTAGATATATATCCAAGAGTATTGAAAACCTATGTCCAAACACAAACTTCTATGTGAATGTTCACAGCAGCATTACCCATAATAGTCAAAAAATGAAAACAACCCAATTGTCTATCATCAACTGTCAAATGAATAAATAAAATGTAGTATAACTGCCAATGGAATATTATTTGGCAATAAAAAAGAATGGAGTACTGATACATGCTACAACATAGAAGAAACTTTGAAAATATTATGCTGAGTGAAAGAAGACAGTCACAAAGGACCATGTGTTATATAATTCCATTTATATGAAACATCTAGAATAAGCAAATCATAGAGACAGAAAGTAGATTAGTGGTTGCCCAGGACTGAGGAGGATGAGGAAATTAGGGTGCAATAGCTAACAGCACAGGGTTTCTTTATGGGATAACAAAAATGCTCTAAAATTGATTGTGATGGATGTACAATCCTGTGAACATACTAAAAGCCACTAAATTGTATACTTTAAGTGTACATGTAAACTGTAAAATATGTAAACTATATTTCAATAAAGCAATTTTTTTTAAAAAAACGCGATGTAGGAAAAAAATAAACTTAATGAGCTCCATATCCTAAAATAGAAACAGCAAAAATCTCAGAGGGAATTAAGAACCACAGTCTAAGAACTCTTATTTTTAGAACTTGTAAAATTCTGCAATGCTTGCATAAATTACATTTGGCTTTTTTTATTGTTTTAATTCCTTCCTCGGCTTCTGCAGTGACACAGTAAAGTTCAATGTGTTTCTTTACTAGGAAAACAAAGAAAACGGGAGATTAAAAGGCTCTGTACTACTCCACAGCCAAGCTTTAGGAAAACAAAAACACAAAAGGTAAAGTAGACGAAAGGACAGGGTGCACTTTCTCATTCCTCAAGGGGAGAGGACACACAGGGCATGAAAAGAGTTATGCAGCTTAATAACAGAAAGCCCAGTAAGGATTTAGGTAAGATAAGGAAAATTCCTAAAAAGAGTTGTTTGTGGTTGTCCCAAACTCTAATTCTTCACCTTTGATATAACTCCATGTGGGTTGAATTGTATCCCTCAAAAAAATATGTTGAAGTCTAATCCCCAGTACTTGTGAATGTGATCTCTCTGCAGATGTAATCAAATTAATCCAATGACTGGTATCCTTACAAGATGAATGGAAATTTGGACACAGACACAGAAAGAGCTGGTAAGATAACTGAGAGGACAGAGAGGCACACACAGGGAGTGGAAACAGAGACTAGAATGATGTGTCTACAAGCCAAGACACAGCAAGGACTGGTGAGAACCACCTGTTAACTAGGAGGCATGGAGCAATTTCTTCCTCAGAGACTCCAGAATAAACTGACCCTGCCAACACCTTGATTTAAAAGTTCTAGCCTCCAGAACTGTGAGAGAAAAAATTTCTGTTTCTCTGAGATACCCGGTTTGTAGCACTTTGTTATGGCAGCCTTAGGAAACTAAAGCGCTCCTCAGACCACTGCATTTTGGCTTCCCGCACTAATCTAAGGATACTTGGTCATTAATTGCCAATATAATGGCTCCATTTCATTACCCATCTTCTTTGTTCTCAGTAAATTCGACATCATCAGGAATTTCTGTGTTAAAACTTTTTTCCTTCGTTCTGTAAACTTTTCCTGGTTCTCTTTCTTTGACAAGCTGCTCTTCCTCAGTCTCTTTTGTTTCTCAAGATTCTATCTTTGATGTTTCCCAAAGTTTTGTCCTTGTTCTTTAATGCTCTTTGTAATACTCTACCTTAGTGAGCTCTTCTATTCCTATGACTTCAATTGCTACCATTATCTTGATAAATCCAAATTCTATGCTATAGCTTCCCACCCTATCCAACCCTGAGCGTCAGATTCTTCCATGAAGTTGCCTACTAGACATTTCCATCAAAATATCCCCTGGGACTCCAATTTTACCTTATAATCAGACCAATTGTATAAGAGCCCCCATCACATCCAAAAGCAAAATAACTGATCTTTTCCCTCCACAACCTTATCAAAAACATTCCCCATTTCTGATTGCCCAGATTGAGTGGTGCTATTTTCTATTCACCAGGCCCCTTTTTGGAGATAAGTTAGCACAGCAGGACCATTCAATGCAATAGTCTAAACATCCCTTAAAAGAGCATAAAAATAAAGTTATATGTCCAACAATCTGGGAACAAGCAGAAGAAATGCCTTATGTTCATCTGTGTAACCAGAGGACAGTTGCTCCAGTATAAGCTCCCTGCTCAACTATCTAGAGCTAGACTAATGCCAAGTCAGCCACTTCTGGGAAACAATGAGAAGAATAGGAAGCACAGGACAAAAAGCTTCCCAATGAAATGTCAGGCAATCTTCCAGCTGCCTTTTTTCTTTAACACAGTTTCAATTCTTTCATTCTTCAACATGCTCATGGGCCCCTCTGTGAAAACTAGCGTCCTATAAAGAGATTTTTCCCTATCTCTCCATCTTGCAAATAAGGCAGTTTCTACCTCATTGTCAGCTTCCAAGGCATTGATTTGCTCCAATTTGTAGGTCCAATATCTGGCTTCCTCCTCTGGGATATCTACCATAAAAAAGAAGAGAACACATTACCAGATAAATAATTTATTTATTTTTATTGTTGTTCAAGTACAGTTGTCTCTATTTTCACCCTACCGTGGCTCCCCGCTCCACCAATCCCCACCTCCCTCGAACCTACCCTCTCTGGCTTTGTCCATGTGTCCTTCATACATGTTCCTTGACGGACCTTCCCCTATTTTCCCCCATTATCCCTCTCCCCCCTCCCGTCTGGTGACTGTCAGTTTACTCTTTATTTCAGTGTCTCTGGTTATATTTTGCTTGCTTGATTTGTTGATTGGGTTCCACTTACAGGTGAGATCATATGTTATTTGTCTTTCAAACCCCAGCTAATAATTTAATCATGAGTTAACAATACTTTATTCAATCAGATGATCAAAATTAGAGGGGTGACAGCAATGGACTAATTTTACTGGTGGCTTCAGTCTTGCTATGAACATTATCTTATCTATTTAAAAATTTTACTTATTTATTTTTAGACAGAGGGGGAGGAAGAGAGAAAGAGAGGAGAGAAACTTCAATGTGTGGTTGCCTCTCATACACCTCCTACAGGGGACCTGGCCCACAACCCAGGCATGTGCCCTGACTGGGAATTGAACTGGCAACCCTTTTGTTTGCAGACAAGAACTCAGTCCACTAAGCCACACAAGTCAGGGGCTACAAACATTTTCTTTAATCTTTACAAAAACATAAATAATGTTTAGTATTCCCACTGGATCAGAATACTTAATATTGTTAAGTTGTCAACACTACCCAAAGTGATCTACAGATTCAATGTGATTGCTATCAAAATCCTAATGATTTTTTTTCTTCAAGAAATAGAAGCTCCATCCTAAAATTAATAGGGAATTTCAGCAGATCCCAAACAGCCAAAATAATCTTGAAAAGGACAAAGCAAGAGGATTCACAGTTCCTAATTTCAAAACTTACTACAAAGCTACAGTAACCAAAACAGTGTGGTACTCACATAAAGACAGGTATATAGATCAATAGCCTAGAAAGCCAAGAAATAAACCTTCATATGTACGGTCAAATGATTTTTTGACAAGGGTACATTCAATGGGGAAATGTCTTTTCAACAAATGCTGCTAGGAAAACTGAAATTCTGTATCCAAAAAAACGAAGTTGGACCCTTACCTAACACCACATAAAAAATTAACTCAAAATGGATCAAGACCTAAAACTATAAAACTGCTTTTAAAAAATGGGGCAAAAGCTGCATGACAATGAATTCGGAAATTTCTTGGATAGGACAACAAAAGCACAGGCAACAAAAGAAAAAATAGACA
The DNA here is from genome assembly GCA_004027475.1 of Anoura caudifer. Classification (NCBI taxonomy): domain Eukaryota; kingdom Metazoa; phylum Chordata; class Mammalia; order Chiroptera; family Phyllostomidae; genus Anoura; species Anoura caudifer. Next base: position 350,654 of record PVKU01000987.1, read on the forward strand.
AATTGGACTTTATGACAATCAAAAAAATTTCTGATCAAAAGACTATCAATAGGCCCTGACTGGTGTGGCTCAGCGGATTGAGCACTGGCCTGTGAACCACAGGGTCACCAGTTCAATTCCCAGCCAGGGCACATGCCTAGATTGTAGGCCAGGTCCCTAGTAGGGGGCACATGAGGGGCAACCACACATTGATGTTTCTCTCCCTCTTTTTCTCCCTCCCTTCCCCTCTGTCTAAAAATAAATAAATAAAATCTAAGGGAAAAAATACAATATCAATAGAATAAAAAGGTAACCAACAGAATGGGTGAAAACACTTGCAAATCATATATCTCCTAAGAGATTAATACCCAAAATATATAGGGAACTCCTAGAACTCAAAAACAACAAAACAAAAACCCAATTCAAAAATGGATGAAGGACTTGACAGACATTTCTCCAAAGAAGATATATAAGGGCCAAGAAGCACATAAAAACATGTTCAACAACACTGATCATTAGGGAAATACAATCAAAACTGCAATATCATATTACTTCACAACTACTAGGATAGCTACTATCCTATTTTTTAAAAAAGAAAATAACAAGTATTGATGAGATATAAAAAACTGGAACCCTTGAATACTGTTGGAGGGACTATAAAATGGTACAGCCACTATGAAAAACAGTATCAGTATGGCAATTCTTAAAAAATTAAAAATAGAATTACCATATAATCTAGGAATTTCACCTCTGGGTATATATCCAAAACACTGGTTAAAAACACTGATAATCAGGACGACCACAGAAATTACTGAACATAGACATAACATAAAGGAAGAAGTAAAGGCTATACTAAGTAAAATAAAGAAAAATATACAGTATACAGGGAACCAACAGTAAAGGGAAGGAAACTGGGACTCAAATCAACAATTTGGAACAGAAGAAAGAAATTAGCATTCGACTGGAACAGAATGAAGAAATAAGAATTCAAAAAAAATGAGGAGAGGCTTAGGAACCTCTGGGACAACTTTAAATGTTCCAACACCCAAATCATAAGAGTGCCAGAAGGAGAAGAGGAAGAGCAAGACATTGAAAACTTATTTGAACAAATAATGAAGGAAAACTTCCCCAATCTGGCAAAGGAAATAGACTTCCAGGAAACCCAGAGAGTTCCAAAGAAATCGGACCCAAGGAGGAACACACCAAGACACACTGTAATTAAGTTACCCAAGATCAAAGAAAAGGAGACAATCTTAAAAACAGCAAGAGGAAACTAGAGAGTTACCTACAAAGGAGTACCCATAAGACTGTCAGCTAATTTCTCAAAAGAAACCTTACAGGCAAGAAGGGTGTGGAAAGAAGTACTCAAAGTCATGAAAAGGGCCTATATCCAAGATTATTCTATCCAGCAAAGCTTTCATTTAGAATGGAAGGGCAGATAAAGCGCTTCTCAAGTAAGGTCAAGTTAAAGAAGTTCATCATCACCAGTCCTTATTAAATGAAATGTTAAAGGGACTTATCTAAGAAATAGAAGATAAAAAACTACAAACAATAAAATGACAATAAACTCGTAACTATCAACTGAACCTAAAAAACAAAAACAAAAACTAAGAAAACAGCTAGAGCAGGAACAGAATCACAGAAATGGAAATCACATGAAGGGTTATCAGTGGGGAAGGGGAGGGGGATAATGGGAGGAAAAGGTACAGGGAATAAGAAGATAATAGGTAGGCATAAAATAGACAGGGGGGAGGTTAAGAATAGTAAAGGAAATGGAGAAGCCAAAGAACTTATATGTACAACTCATAGACATGAACCAAGGGGGAGATGGTAGAGGGTCAGGGGTAGGGCAGAGGGGGATAAAGGGGGAAAAATGGGGACAACTATAATAACAAAATCAATAAAATATAATTAAAAAGTAAAAAAGAATGTCTATTGCAGTATTATTTAAAATAGTATTATTTATGTTTATTATTATTGTATATTCACAATAAAATCAAATAAACCAGAGAAAATATTATACAGAAATAACATTTTATATAACATTTATAACTTTAATTACTGAATACAACAGATTAAAATGTGATATACCACACCATTTTATAAGAAAAACAGTATATGTGCATAAAAAAACAGGAAGAAACACAGCAACGTGCAAAAAAATATCTCCAGTTTGTGAGGTTTTAAAAAACTCTTGTCCTTTTTGTATACCTATATATTTTGCATACCTATATATTTTCTGAACCTTTCAACACAATAAAAAAATTACAAGTTACTATTTGTAAAGATGCTATGTAATTGAATAGGATATTTACAGGATTCCAATTTACTAAAGAAAATTCCTTTACCAATAATAGGATACTTCATTAACTTTTTTTTAATTTTTACTTTTTGCCTTCATGTCTAATTTTTATTCTAAATGTAAAGCTCTCCTGAATTAAAGTACAATTGACACACAATATTATACTAGTTTCAGGTGTAGAAAATAGTGAGATTTCACATTTATATACCTTACAAAGTGATCACCACAAGAAGTCCACTATCCATCTATCTGTCGCCATATGAAGTTATTGTGATATTATTGATATTATTGTTCCCTATGTTGTACTTTACATCCCCATGACTTATTTATCAGTTTGTACCTCTTAATCTCCTTAACCTTTTTGTCCATAACCCCACCACCCAACCCTCTGGTTATCACAGAGGCAAAAGCTTAGCACACTCACATCAACTAGTATCAAAGACAGACTTCATTTATCTGAGATTTTACCTTAACAGTTATTCAAAAAAACATTTTTAGGCACCTATTATGTGCCAAGCAAACACTAGAGATACCAAAATAAACTACACAAGTAACCTCAATGAAACTCAAAATCTATATAGAAATGTATATGGTTACCCATGACAATAAAAGTGATACAGTATTGAAAGGAATGTTTGTTTACAATGTAATAAGGGATGGAATGACAGACTTCTAGCATGACTCCATAGGGCCACACCCTAACGAAACTCTGGGGTGGGGTGTAAATATATAAAACACATTTAAAGTCTTTGGAAATAGTCCTCAGGGCACACAGCAAATGAAGAAACATTTACTCAAGAAAATCTACCAAAACTTGAAAACAGCTAATTTCTGTGGTAGTTGAACCAAGACCCATCCTCATCCATTCCCCTCCCAATTCACCAAGACAGAAACTCCATTCCAGACCAGCACAACCAACACCACAGCACTAGAATACAAGCAACTAAGGCATTAGCAAGAACTTCAAATACTTTTCCCTTCACTTACAACTCAGCCTACAGACACACAAGAACATCTTCCTTTCTATTTTTCAGAAGTAATAGTTGTTCTGAGCTTAGTTATATCTGAGCTCATTAGAAAATCATGCCACTTTTGCTTAAATCACCATAAGGTACAACACATAAGGTACAACTGAAATCATAATATAGCACCAATAACAAAATTATATGTGAATATCATTAGTGTGAACAGTCAAAATTAAAATTAAACTAAATTAAATTAAAACAAGATGTCATATGAATCAATTAGACAAAAATATTAAAATTGTGAAATACAAAACATTGGTAAAGATGTGTAGAAGAGAGACACCTCAGACATAGTCGGTAAGAATATAAAATGGTGCAATCTTTCTGACAAGTAACTTGGCAGAACTATGAAAAGTAATGGTGCGTATACCGTCTGACCCACACCTTGAATTCTATGTTAAGGACTTTATCCCAGACTTATAAATGGGCACAGGTGTACAAAGCTGTTCTATTACAGTGGTTATGTAATATTAAAAAAAACAACAACTAGAAACCTACCTGTCAATTAATAAAGGATTGCTTAGAAAATGCATCATACAGGCAGCTGTTCAGATCAGCAACATAGACCTTAAAGTAAAACATGGATGGTGTCCAAGACAATGTGCTTTTGTAGTTTATACAACACTATCTACAGTCATGCACAGCTTAAGGACAAGGTACTTTTGAAGAAAGGCATCAGTAGGCAATTTTGTCACATTGTGAACATCATAGAGTGCACCTGCACAAACCTTGATGATGTAGCCCACTACACGCCCAGGCTGTACAGTGTACCACCATCATACCTGGGGTCTGCCAGGGACTGGAACATCATTATGTGACACACGACTGTATCACTATGTATAGTATATAGAGTAAGGTCCAAATTTTGTCAAAATAATATTTCTAGAAATTTCTTGTATCTAAACTAAGACACAAGAAAGTTAACAGTGGTTTACCTCTTTAACCACTGCAGAAAATGCAAAGGAGGTGGAAGGAAGCAGGAAGAGAAACAACTTTTCCATGGACATTTCCACACCATTTGAACTTTTACCAGGGCCTGTATTTTTGTGATTTTTTTAAAAATTACCTTTTAAATGACTATTCTATTTGTTAGTGCTACTTCATTTTTTAAATTGGCTGAATTGTAAGTATATACATGCTTCAAGACAATAAATGTTAAAATATTATCAAAAGAATAAATTACTGATGTTCTCTAATAAGTAGGTATTTCATAAGTCATTATACTAAACAGTCAGAGAGGACAAAATAACTCAAAGAGAATGCTTTTACTGTGGATTCTTTAATTAGCACCATTCCATTGGCTACTCTGCACCATCCCTGGGCTAGGCATCATACAGAACAGAGAGGCAAAAGACAGAATGTGCTCAAAGGAAGTGGATGATAAGACAAAAGACACAGTAATGAAACAACCAGCCAACATTTTCAAACAATATGGCAAAAAGTATTAAATGGCTTTACAAATCTAATCAAATAGACTCACCAAAAGGCAATTCAAATCTTGTATCAAGCAAAATCTTATGAGGAGTTGGGTTTTTAGTTCCACAGATCTCATCGTCTTTCATTAACGTCTCTGCCTCCAACGTGGACCACTCCCCGGGCCCTTCCTGGAAAAGAAAGATCTAAGATTACACTTGACTTTTTCCTAACTTCCCTCTGGGTTGAATAGCCAGGTGTTTTTCTTTGAATGTCCTTGCTGGAGAGCTTCTGAGAGCCACTCACATCCTGATGAGACAAACACAATACTGTCCCCACCTTCCTCTGCTACACGGGGCCTCTATTATCCCTCTTTGGGGAGAGAGCAGCTCTTTGCAAGCCCACTGAGGACAGAATTTCTGAAGTACCAAATTGAAAAATCAAGCACCTCCATGGACTAATATTTAATTTGAGCAACTTTTTTTTTTTTTTTTAAGATTGTGTTTATTTTTAGGGGGGGAGGGAGGGAGAAAGGGAGAGAAACATCTGTGTGTGAGAGATACATCAATTGGTTTCCTCTTGAGCAGTGCAATTCTTAATAACTGTGTCACTTCGTGTGCTGCTATTCCTAATCATTAAAGAGCTATGAACATTGTTAGTTAAGTAGACTTGAACTGGGGCCATAATGAAAATGAACTGCCCATTTGCCTGGGGGAATACTTTGCCAGAACTAAAAGAAAATTAGAAAGGAGAGGCACATTTTTACCATCCCCACTCCCAGTGAAAACTCAGTCCATGTAAAAGTCAAACAGGAATACTATTGATTCTCTCCAGGTTCAAAGTGAGGATCTATGGGGAAATTATGCTGAGTTATGGTCTAATCTGAGAAAGTAGAATGGGAGTTCCATCTTGAAAATAATGTACAGAGACCATGTGAATACCAATTGCCAAGCCTTGTAGTTCCTTAAACACTGTTAGGGTTACTTGTAGAAGAAGGAAGATTGAAACTGGTTTTCTGGGGATTGGTTATCCAAAGGAAAAAAAGCAGAGAACAGGACCTGGAGCAGAGAACAAGACCCAGCCAAGTGGCTGAGGAAGTTTAATTGGGCTCCTTCTAGGAAAATAAGTTGAGGGGGAAAGGTAGAGACCATGAGTACCCTAGATCAATCACACACACACACACGCACACACAGAGTACTCAGAAGAGCTGTCTACCGGGTAAGTCTAAAAAGTGTTCTAGCATCTCTGAGTTCAATCAGGGCAGAGGGAAGACCAGACCTAAATGAAATCCCCTAAACCTCTGGGTAATGTAGGAATAAGCTGGTTGCATGGCCTCTAATTAGCAAGCAGGCAGAGCAATCTGAGATGTATGGATGAATATTAGCTGAATGAAGTTAGAGTGCGGAGAAGCAAGAGCTGCAACCATACCTACAAGTGGGCAGCGCAAGGACTGACCTCATCTGACTGTCGAATAGTCTTCAGGGCAATCCACACGGTCCCCACCATGGTGTCCCAGATCAGTCCTTTGTTCCACACTTCCACACTCAGACCCAGGTCCAGGCGACTAATCTCACTAAAGGAAAGAAGAAAATCCTTTAAAGAAAGGCAGATAATATGAAGGAAACAGCAATGTCTCCTGTTTTGCTAAACTTTGAATACTTTATCACCAGAATTCTGTCATCAGGGAAAATCAAAATGCCCCAGAATGCTGAAACCATTGCTTAGGTTCCTAGAAACCTATGTAAGGTATCCATAGAAAAATGCCTTTGTCAGTCTGTCCCCTCTACTTTGGAGTTTAATCATGATTACATTAACAGTTTCTTTAAAAAAAAAAAAAAAGTGAAGCCAAGCAGTAAGGGCTTTACTACGAGGGCTGCCCGCCTACAGGCTTCATCCTTAGGCAATGGTCTTATATGTTTTTTTGTTAATACTAACACAGCCCATAACTTATACCTATGGACTGTATACAGAAGACCTTTAGAAAAAAGCAAGACTTCTTCCCAAGATTTATGGAATGGAATTGGAATGGAGTCTACGCAGAAGTAAACAGACCCCTAAGAACATCTAAGTTTGATGGGAACAGGTGGTCAGAGGCAGGTAAGGGATACTAGAGTGTACCAGTTCACACCAGGTAGCCCCTGGAGAGTCCATTATTTATTATCTGTTAAAATAGGCACTGTTGCTTAAAAAAATGATTACCACAGCATAATGATAAACACAATGATTTTCCTGCATTCATAACTAGGAAAAACTTGAAAAGAAATCATTCTGCCAAGGGTCAGATAACCACTAAGCAAAAAGCAATGTCATACATTGTGGAATATCAGCTTGGAAGGGCTAACTCAAACTTAATCATAGTCTTAAGGAGAAACAGACAAACACTTAGGTTAATGCTAAAAACTTTCTCCAGAAAGTTCTTACTGAAACACAAGTCTATTTGAGAGGAAATGAAAGAAAGATGAGAAAAGGCCAATTGCGGCGGAAAAAAAAAGAAAGGTAGTCTCAGGAAAACAACAGCTATTCATCACATGTAGAAGTTTCAAGTTAACATTTTAGAGAAAAGCTCGGCTTCCCTGTTATACTATTAAGATAAATGTTCTCAGAGTCACAACTTTGGGATGTGGTATTATCGCCATAGAATTCATATCAAGTGCATTGAAAATGAGTGAAGCAAAGAAAATTTGCCCCTTTCATATAAATACAACAAAACACAGAATGCAATAATCAGCTTATTTGTTCATCACTTAGTGTTTCCTGAGAACATTCATATGGCTTAGTACTGTGGGGAAGACACACAATACAGGATACAGTTCCTATTTCTAAAAACGTCCAAGCTTTCTGGAAAGCTGTGCAAAGCCACAAAGCAGATAACTAAACCCAGTCACTAAATTTCAATATTCACAGCAGGAAAACTAAGCATTTTGTCACAATTTAACATAGCCTGATTAATTGATTAGCTTTGAAAAATATATGTAATAACTCATACCTTTTGAATCTGTAAAAAAAAAAAACAACTTGGGGATGCATACTTAATAATCCCAGAGCAACTCCTAAATAGCATCTCAAGCCCATAGATAATATAAATAGCCAGAGGTCTTTAACAGCTTGACCTGGACAGATAAAAAGGAAAATGTGATCTTCAGGGAAGTCTGGGGAGTAAGCCTGAAACAATGAGGATACCTTCTACAAGCCCCCTTTCTCATTTATGTTTGCTTAGCAGGCCCAATTATGAGAAGTGTAAGAATTCTTTTTATGCCTCATTCCCAGAGCTCTGGGGAAGTTTCTTCTATGAATTAACTCAGTCAACAGTATATGTGCATATGTGTATATAAGACTGTGAGCTTGGCAAATTCGAAATATTAAGTGAACATGCCTTCCTGGCCCTTAAGATATGATTTAGTCCTGGAAATATGGTACAGAAATATTAAAGATAAATAATGTGAAATATCAAAATAACATTAGATATTGCTACATACTACATCAGGGAAAAGGAGAAAACAGAAAGGGAGACGAGAGACCAGCAATGCAGTTGCCAGCTGACACAAGGACAGAGTAGGAGGATAAAGAATAGGAGTGGAAAGGTAGACAAAGTAGCCGATAAAGCTCATGTGTAAAAGAAAGGAGGGCAAAATTCACACAGAATCTGAAGGTGGGAGACAGGAAAGAAAATTCACACATATCATAGCAGGGTTGAAAGTGAAAAGTGCTATCAGATATTGGAAAATAAACATACAAGAATAAAACTAGCAATGAACCTATGCAGCACAATTTACAATAGTCAAGTGCTAGAAGCAACCCAAGTGCCCATCAGTAAATGAAAGGGTCAAAAAACTATGACACATCTATACAATGGAATACTACACAGCAGAAAGAAAGAAGGAGCTCCTACCCTTTGCAACAGCATGGATGGAACTGGAGAACATTATGCTAAGTGAAATATGCCAGGCAATGAAAGACAAATACCATACGATCTCACCATTAACAGGAACCTAATCAACAAAAGCAAGCAAAGCATAGTCAAAGACATTGAAATTGAGAACAGGCTGACAGTGATCAGAAGGGAGAGGAGAGGGGATAATGGGGGAAAAGGGTGATGGGTTTACAGGAACAATTATAAAGGACATATGGACAAAAACGAAGTGGGGTGGAAACGAGGGAGGGAGGTAGGGAGGGTTGGGGTGGTGGGGAGGGGTGGGGGGAAAGGCAGAAAATTGTACTTGAACAACAATTTAAAAAAAGAAAGAAAAAAATTTAAATTTTAATTTTAAAAAAGCTAGCAATGCAGATGAAAAGCCACAGAACATCACTGTGTTTCACATACTGGGAACAGTTATAACTCTAAGTGATTATTCCAGCCAACAGGAAGGTGGAAGAAAGTATGATTGCTAGGTTTACACACCATAGCCAGAACCGTGTTATGATAAGCTCACACTCAAAAATTCTGTGTGAATTTTGCCCTCTTTTCTTTTACACATGGGTTTTTTAGCTACTTACTCTATCTTTCTGACTCAAAATACTGACTCAAAAGAATATATGCACCTCTATGCTCACTATAGCATTATTTATAATAAATAGCCAAGATCTGGAAGCGGCCCAAGTGCCCATCAATAGATAAGTAAATAAAAAAGCTGTGGTGGCTGGTGTGGCTCTGTGGACTGAATGTCCACCTGCAAACCAAAAGGTTGACAGTTCAATTCCCAGGGCACATGTCTGGGTTGCGGGCCAGGTCCCCAGTTGGGGGCATGTGAGAGGCAACCAGTTGATATATCTCCCACACATAGATGTTTCTCTCTTTCTCCTTCTCCCTCCCTACCCCTCTCTCTAAAAATAAATAAATAACCAAGCAAACAAATAATTAAATATCTTTAAAAAAGCTTCCGTTAAAAAAAAAAAAGCTGTGGTACATTTGCACAATGGAAAACCACTTGGGCATAAAAAAGAAGGAAATTTTACCTTTTAGGACAGGATGTATGGACCTGTCCAACACTATGCTAAGTGAAATAAGCCAGTCAGAGAAAGACAAATGCCACATGATTTCACTCATGTGTGAAATCTAATGAACAAAATAAACTAACAAACAAAGTAGAAACAGATTTACAAATACACAGAAAAGACTGACAGTTGTGACTGGGGAGAGGTTGAAGGGCTAGGTGAAAAAGGTGAAGGGATTAAGTTAAAAAAAAAAAAAAAAAAAAAAAAAAAAAAAAAAAAAAAAAAAAAAAAAAAAAAAAAAAAAAAAAAAAAAAAAAAAAAAAAAAAAAAAAAAAAAAAAA